>CM040243.1:266104541-266452211 GCA_022545495.1 Chrysanthemum lavandulifolium | reverse complement strand
CATAAAATTTATAAAACTAACACAGTTGGGAGAAAAAGCTACCTTATTCATGGAAAAATCTGCATAAATCTCCCCAGACGCACGGAGTCAAGTCCTAATGACTGCTTACTGCTTAGTCAATACACATTATCTTCCAATCCTTTAAACATAAATCTGCCCCAAATGCACAGTAAATAGCATGAAGCAGTTCCCATGTAAAATTAAGCCTAACAAATGCAAATATTCAACTATTAATTTGTAGAGAAACTAACTCAACTGGAAATAATATATATGTTCGAACAGTGGCTGCATGAGGGATTAGTGTGACGGAGGAAATATGAAAAATTGAAAATATCCCGCTGAATGGAATTAAAACGCCCCAGAATATTAACAGACCTGATTTTATTAGGCCTTTTGTTTTGCAAATAATAAACGGGCCTTTAATGAAAAAAAAAATCCAAGTTTTATCAAAACAAATATTTAGTTGTAGAAAATAATTTGTAATTTTCTTCCTTGATTTTCTGTAGAAAAATATTTTTTTTTTTGCGTTTGGTATCATATCACGAATAATGATGGGTATTAGTTTGATAGTAGTGGTGGGTCCTCATACATGAAAGATTCATACCAAATTTCGACTGATGTATATGAAGTATAGATTATATCTATCATTCATTCTTATAGTGGTGGTGCCTCATCTTAAACAAACACCTTTAATCACTTTCATAGTCGTAGTCTCATTCTCATAGTTCGATACCAAAAGAATGTTGAAAATCTAGAAGAAATGTTTAGATGATCATTTAAAAAAGTTAATTGCGTATATCCCACTAAAGCTTGCGTATTTGCATATACCCAAAATATGCTTAAATTGCATTGTACATCATGCGTTGAAAACTTGTATTATGAGAAAATATCACAGTATTTAAGTTTTAGTGGGTATATATCGATTCACTTTTAAAAATTAAAAAATGCAAAGAGCTTGAAAGAAAAAGTGTAAAGAGAATGTTGAGAATTATAAATAGTTCTTTTCTAAATTATAGTCAACTTTTGAAAATTTAATTTTTTTAACAAAAACTTGTCAAAATGTGCGACTAAACACGTTCCCTACTTCACTTTTTTGTGAAAACTTGTCTAGAAAAATGCGTCATTTATCACCAACTTTACACAACCTTAGTATTTTGACAACTATATATGTGATTCTTTCCCATTTTCAATTTGAATAAGATGCTCGTTCTAAAAAAAATTGAATAAGATACAACATTATAGAAAAACTCACAGGTTACGAAGTAAGATTTAGAAAAAGTCGAAACTTGTCGCTATTTCAAAGATGTAAGTTTCACTAGTTCTTAAATGTCCTCCGTTTTTTTTAAAGTCAAAGAATAAACGTATTACTAACTATCATTAGGGTATCTCTAAAGTATCGCTAAAAGTATGAAAAATAAATGACTATCACCCGTTATTGAAATATTATCACCCGTTATAAAATTCTTGTAAAACCCTAAAATCTCAAACGCGTTAAATGACACTTTTGCCCTCAAACTTAATAATTATGTGAACTCGGAAAACATGTAAACATCGTTTAACAATTTACCTTATAAATAATTTGCACAAATAATGAAAGTATTTAACTTATGTTATCAAGTAAATGTACCCAAATAATTAAACTCTAAGGTACCAAATGATGTTGCAATGTGTACACAATTTACTTGGACTACAAAAGAGGCTACATTCATAATAAAATGATAAAGTTGGAAAGTCAATATTTTGGTCCTCCCTCCCCTTGATGGCCGGCCTCTCATCACTCCCACATTAATCTCCAAATCAATTTCATTCAATCTCATTTAAACATATCCTTTCATTTCAAAAACACACAAAGAAAACCCTAGCACTCTCTCCTTCACCAAGTGGCGGCTACACTAAAAAAATTCTCCATTTCCATCCGAAAATCAAACAAACAAAGTGTTCCAAGGAGGCTCGTGATCGTGTGTGATTGATTGGTGGGCATTGTGATCATGTTTGGTTCGAATTAAAGCTAGGTCGTGGGTTTTGGTTTTAGGTCGTGGGGTTGTGATAGCCAGGAGGTTTGGTTTTGATCTTGGTGGCTTATTTCTTGTTTTCTTTTCACGTACACGCTACTAGGGTAACGTATCATCATCTCGCGTCTTTTCCTCTTTGTTTTCTTAATAATGTCGTGGCCATGGTTGTCATATTAAGGCTTGTTATATGAAAATGGAACACATGAAATAATGAATATGTTGTCACATAAAAGCGATGAAATAGATTACATAAAATCATGACTCTAAACATATATGATTCGAATGATATGTAGCATGTAAATCTTTATCTGAAACTGATTTTGATCTCTAAATTATGTTGACTTATATATGATTTTAATGACGAGTTAAATGAGCCTTGAAACTATCGATATCGTATGTGATAAATTGAATCGATAACAAATAATTTACGAGTTTGTTTTGGTTATCATATGGGCGATATAAAAATGTTTTTGGGAAGGAGTCACGACCCAAAATGGGTATCACATATGAGTTGTGTAGTATATGCTAATCGAGTCAAAATGTGTTAAAACCTATTTGTTAATCATAATCAAAAACTAGGGTTTTGTATTACATGATTTAATAAAGTTAAGGGGTTGTTTAATAAATTATGAAACTTGATGGATTAACTTGTTAATATGTTAACTAAATGGATTAAATGAGTAAAATGAGTAAACTTGCTATATTACAGTTTAAACCCTATACTTTGCATTATTGACATTTTAAACCCTAAACTTTTGTAACTTGTCATAAATGATCCTTAAATCATAACAACACTCATTTTCATTATTTAACTTGAGATAAGTAACTAAACTTACTAAAAATGGAAACCTGCCAAAAATAGAAAGTTACCTAAAATAGAAAGTACTTAAAATGGAAAGATTACTAAAAGTGGAAACCTGCTAAAAATGGAAAGCCGTCTTAAACGAGTGATCTGATTCTTATAGAACGTTATCTAATTCATTTAGGTTTCGGGCGACGGGATTGATCTTCCTTCTTAATTTTACTTTCATTGTGATTTGCTCAGAATAAGGTACAGATATTCTGACCTTACCTCTTAAGGTTTCTCATGATTCGTATACTTCTTTCGATATTAGCTTGAATTGTTATGCTTTACTCTAAGCCTCCTTATTAGGGCTTCCCTATGACTTTGCTATGCTCCCTTTGATATGAAACTTCGATATGAACCTTTGATATGAACTTTGATATGAACCCTTATGATATAATATGATTATGCTTTGACCCGTCAGTTTGATACCCGAGCCAAATATGTGTTCCTAGTCATGAAGGTAACATGACCGTGTCATTGATGCACCAATGGCATGACTCCAGTGTGTCAGTGATGTTGCACACCGTCCCCATTATGATATGATTATGAGCTCACTATATGTATATGATTTGGCCACTATTTTTTTTAGGGCGTATGGATTCATCCTAGATATGATATGTTATGAGAGGATATGACTTGATATGATATGATTTATATGGTGAATGATGTCGTGTGCAATACGCGTCTTCACATTCCGGGAGCTGATCACTCCACTATTACTTGAGGTCTCCCCTCCTACTATATATGGTATTCCGAGGTCACCCCTCCGGATACAACTGTTATGATATGAGATGTGTATGATATGATATGGGCTCGTGGTAGATGACTGACCTTCCGTTTCTCTTTCTTTTCGTTATCCTTTGTTATGCCTTATGATATTTCCCATTGCACCTTATGATTATGTTATCCTCTTTACTTATCCTTTGATTATTCGCTTTGTTATATATATCATCACTTTGGGCTTTTTAAGCTCGGCCGCGTTTTCCATGCGGCGGTAATTAAGCTTGAAGTTGGGATCTTAGCTATGGGTTTGAGTGATGAGCGGTTATGAAGGATTTATGGCTCTAGTCATCTTAGTTTACGCTGATTATGTTGACATTATTTAGACTCGGATTATGCTTATTTATGTCTTGGATTTATTCCTTCTACTTTCGTTGAACTTATGTAACGTTTAAGCCGTGTTGGTGGATATTCCTTTGTTATTTATTTAAGACTTCCAACGCTTTATTATGTTCATTATGTATGCTTTGATATGACACCATTTTATAATACTTCTACCCTTACCGGGTTGGGGTGTTACAATTATGGTATCGAGCCTGAGTTTCTGAATTGTAGTCGGGACACATGACATATGGACCCTAAGCGTTGACCGTAGAGCTTAAGTTTTGACATGTGAGGTTTGGGTAGATTCTAGGTTTCATTATCGTCGTTTCCGTTCATGATCTTCATCTTATTTCCTAAGATTTGCTAATCGTTTAATGAACTCTTCAGATGGTCCAAACTCGAAGGAACGGCGACGACAACGGGGGTGAGCTTCCTAACTTTGAAGCTTTGATTGCCCGTGCTCTGGCTACCGCTATGCCCGAGATTGTCGCTACCATCACTCAGAATGTCCGAAATGGCGCTAGCTCTTCCGGTGGGGGTAATGATGGGGGTGCTAACCCACCTGCACCCATTCATGTTTGGATCGAGCGCTTCAACAAACTTAAGCCAATCCCTTTTCGCTCGGCAGCTTCACCTAATGATGCAGAGGATGGATCACGCATGGAGAAGCTTTCTAATGTCTTTGGGTTGTGGTGACGGTGAAAACTGGCTAGCGACCTTCAAACTCGGGGTGATGCCTCAACCGGTGGAAGGCCTATCTCTTTTCAAGGAAGAGAACTTTCTAGATACTTGTGCTTGGAATACTTTTAGGGATATCTTCTACAAACAGTATTTTCCTGAGTCAGAACAGCAGCGATATGAAAGAGAGTACAACGCCATACGTCAGCTGGATAGGGAAAGTTCCCATAAATACATGCAACGGTTTATGAGGTTGGCTGGGTTCGTAGGTGATATTGCTGGAGATGCACGTCGTCAGGCTCGGTAGTTCAAATGGGGGTTGAAGAAATGGGTGTTGGACAGGGTGATTAATAACGAGTACACTGAGGTAGCTGCAGTTGCGGATGCTGCCCGCAATATTGAGTTGCTACATGAGGATCAGGGATTCAACAAGAGGAACAGGGACGGTGATCGTATTTATCCTCGGGTCGA
This sequence comes from Chrysanthemum lavandulifolium, assembly GCA_022545495.1. Taxonomy (NCBI): domain Eukaryota; kingdom Viridiplantae; phylum Streptophyta; class Magnoliopsida; order Asterales; family Asteraceae; genus Chrysanthemum; species Chrysanthemum lavandulifolium. The sequence continues at coordinate 266,447,099 of CM040243.1, read as the reverse complement.
CAGGACCATACTCAGGAGTTTAGGGGTTGACACGACCGTGGTCACGACCGTGGACGTCAGGACACTCGGGCACAGGGTTCACAGAGGTATGACAGATCAGGAAACGACCGTCAGGGTCGTGATGGCGGGGGTCAGCGTCAGGTTCGGGATCAATCTTATCGTGGTGGTCAGCAGGACCGTTCTTCTGGTTCTTCATATCATAGGAGGCCCGCCGAGATTTTGCCTCCTCCTCCACTCTGCAACACTTGTGGAAAGCCCCACCCGGGCGTTTGCTTCAAGGCCACAGGTGGATGCTATGCATGTGGGTCTACTGCTCATAGGGTTAAGGACTGCCCTCAAGGAAAGCTGATTGCACGAGTAAACACGACCAAACCAGCTCCGACCAAGGGCCGTGTGTATTCTGTTACCCGGGACCAAGCGGCGAACTCTTCAGGTACCATTACCGGCATTCTTTATATTGGTGGTATTACTGCCTTTACTTTATTTGATACCGGTGCTACACATTCTATAATATCTACTTTATTAGTAAAGAAATTAAATATGACACCCACACCTTTGTTAGACCGAATCTCTATTTCCACCCTATGAAAACCCATGTGCTTATTGACCGTGAATACTTGGATTGTCCCCTACATTTCGATGATGGTATTCGTTCGGCTAATCTTCTTCCTTTGGATATGTTTGATTTCGATATTATTCTGGGTATGGATTGGTTGGCCTTGCATAGGGCTACCATTGACTGTTATGCTCGAAATGTTATCTTTGGTAATATTCACCAACCTGATTTCGTTTATCATGGTGCTCAACCGCTCAAGTCAGCTAAGATCATCTCGGCTATGAAATCCCGACTCTCATTTCTCATGGTTGCCTTGGTTTCTAGCATCCATTGAGGATACTTCTCTTGGAGTTTCGACCATCGAAAGTCTTTTCATTGTACGTGAATTTTCGATGTTTTTCCGATGAACTTCCCGGCATTCCTCCGCTAGGAAGTTGAATTTGGCATCGATTTGATTCCTGGTGCCGAACCTATATCTAAAGCTCCGTACCGTATGGCACCGATCGAATTGAAGGAATTGAAGGAACAATTGCAAGAACTGTTGGAGAACGGCTTTATTAGGCCTAGCGTTTCACCTTGGGGTGCACCGGTATTATTTGTTAAGAAGAAGGATGGGAGTATGAGGTTGTGTATTGATTACCGCGAGCTGAACCGTATCACTATCCGTAACCGTTATCCTCTTCCGCGCATCGACGACTTGTTTGATCAGTTGCAAGGTGCAAAATTTTTCTCTAAGATTGATCTGAGGTCTGGTTATCATCAATTACGTGTGAAGGAGAAAGATGTTCCTAAGACCGCGTTCCGTACTCGTTATGGCCATTATGAGTTCCTGGTTATGCCTTTTGGTTTGACTAATGCACCTGCAGTTTTCATGGATCTTATGAATCGTGTTTTCCACGAGTACCTCGATAAATTTGTAATCGTCTTCATCGATGACATCCTCTTGTATTCTAAGAGTGAGGCTGAGCATGAGCAGCACCTTCGTATTGTATTGGAGACTCTTGACGGCCAGGTTGTATGCAAAATTCTCTAAGTGTGAATTCTGGCTGAGCCAAGTTGCTTTCCTTGGTCACGTTGTGTCTGCTGATGGTATCAAGATGGACACATCTAAGGTTGAGGCTATCACAAAATGGCCAAGACCTACTACTGTGACGGAGATTAGAAGTTTTCTGGGGCTTGCTGGTTATTACCGTCGTTTTGTTGAGGGTTTCTCTCGATTGGCGTTACCTTTGACGCAATTGATGAGGAAAGGAGAAAAATTTGAATGGACGGATGAGCGTGAACAGAGTTTTGAGGAGTTGAAGCAGGCGGTTCTGCGCCTATTTTGACACTTCCATCGGGTTCCGGAGGTTTTGATTCAATGACGCATCGAAGAAAGGTTTGGGTTGTGTATTGATGCAGCATGGTAAGGTGATTGCCTATGCTTTGAGGCAATTGAAATCATATGAAGAAAATTATCCCACGCATGATTTGGAGTTGGCTGCGGTGGTTTTTGCCTTAAAGATTTGGAGGCATTACTTGTATGGTGAATCGTGTGATATCTTTACTGACCACAAAAGTTTAAAGTATATATTCACACAAAAGGAGCTCAATATGAGGCAACGGAGGTGTTTAGAGCTTCTTAAGGATTATGACACGAACATCCAGTATCATCCGGGTAAGGCTAATGTAGTTGCTGATGCGCTGAGCCGAAAGTCGGGTATGATTGCTAGTTTGGAGATTGAACCCAGGGTTCTTCACGATCTTGAGCTTATGGATGTGGAATTTTGTTTCCGGGGTTATGATGGTTATTGGGCTAGCTTGAAGGTAGAGTCCAACCTTATGTTACAGGTTAAGGAAGCTCAGAGGGATGATGGTGAGCTTTGGTCTGTGGTTCAGAATATCAAGGCGGGTAAACAGACTGAGTTCAGTGTTGATGGTTTCGGCGTCGTATGGTATGAAGGTCGACTTTGTGTTCCGAATGATCCTGCTTTGCGTGAAGCTGTTTTGTCTAAGGCTCATAGTTCCCCTTTCACTATCCATCCTGGTTCTACCAAGATGTATCGGGATCTTAAGCAGCATTTCTGGTGGAATGGTATGAAACAAGATGTGGCTTCGTTTGTGGCTAAGTGTATGACCTGTCAGCATGTTAAGATTGAGCATCAGAGGGCTAGTGGTTTGTTGCAGCCGTTAGATATTCCTACATGGAAGTGGGAAGAAATCTCCATGGATTTTGTCATGGGTTTGCCTCCTACTCGAAAAAGACATGATGCGATTTGGGTGGTTGTTTATCGACTAACCAAATCCGCTCATTTCTTACCTATCCGGAAAGATTATCGTATTAGTAGATTGGCGGAGATTTTTCAGCAAGAGATTGTTAGATTACATGGTACTCTGTAAGATATAACTTTTCACATACACATCAAACCATAACACAAGGTGGCGAATAAGATGGAATTCTAGAGAGAGAAAGTTAGAGGTTTAGGGAACTTAGTGAGAGAAAGTGAAAGATATTATTATGAGCTCCAACTCTCTACCTTGGAAGGTAGAGAGTATTTATAGTCTTACATAACTCGCCACACTTTGGGGTCATGGATCGGGCATACGGTGGGTAAAGACCCGTCCGTCCTCCACGGTGTTACTAAACTAAAATACTACTTAACTTAAAAGAACTACGACTACGAGCTTTCTACGATTACATATACTTGAGGTGACCGACTCTTTAATACCGGAATTTCTAATTCCTAACAATCTCCCCAGGGAGGTCACCTCAATTATGTACCAAAATTACATTGAATACAAATAGATATAACATTTAACAATTGATCTTGCATTCTTGATGTAGTCCTTTGCTCTTAAGCTCGTAGTCATTGAAACTTCACAATGCATGTTTGGTTACTTCAAGTGGAGGTCTTTCTTGATCCACGTGATGATGAGTTTGAGCCATCTTTGGAGATCATCGGCTATCAAAAATCTCGAGACATCCATTGTGGTGTTGTGACTTTGGGACCGACATGCTCACATTCGGATCATGATATCTTCTCATCGAGTAGCGGAAGCATTTGTTGAATCATGATATTGGCGGTGTAGCGAAGCATGGAGTGAAAATATCGAGTCATTGATGCACTAATCATGATTTCTTTTGAGATGAATGTGTTAAGTGAGCATGCGGCTATGGATTGACCGCTTCATACCGATCACCGCAAGCGTCGGGCGTGCGCATACAATGATTAGCAATAAGTCGCACGAAAGTGTCTTTGATCACTTTCGTTGAATTGAGGTACACGCCCACGGTTCCCGTTGATCGATACATGTCTTGCTGTGATCGGTATAATTCAAGAATTTCCTTGACGAGGTTTCGCAATGTTCTAGTTGTTCTCAAACCGGAACATCTCAAAGAAGACAACACGGAGTGAGTGAACCAATAATTTTAAGTCCACCGATTGATGAAAAGAGATTTGAAAAACAATCGTGTATTGCTCAATAGAAATTGTTTTTTTTTTTGCAATACAACGAAGGTTTTATTGAAAATCAATTATCAATCATAAAATACCTTTTGGTTTGAAAAATGAGTACACGGTCGATGTGCTAAAGAAAAGAGTTTATAAGCACAAAGACCGGTTTTTCAAAGGTATCCGTCAATCCCTAACTCGAACGAGATTGATTCAAGAAATTGAATCGCCCATTGTTTCATTCGGTTGTCACATGGTTGATCTATATAATAGATCTCACATGCCACCTACCAGAGCTTGTTTGATGTTGGCTCGAAGGCTTTCCATCTTCATTGTGAATATGTAAACACATCACTCGGATGTTACGGCAATACCACAAGGATAATGCGAGGACTCAAGATATAATCTCTTTCCACATTGTGTGAAACAGAGAGTCTTCATTGAAAGTGTCCTAATGAGATTTATTGATGATCTCGTGGCTCTAGACTCAATTTGTGCACATTTGGATCCTATAACGGAGGCGGGAGAGGGTCTCCTTCTTCAATATCAACCATCTCTAAGAGAAAGTCGATAGATAATGTCGGTTCCCGTGAGAATGAAACAAGTCCTTTTAAGAGGAACTTGAGTGGTTTGGAAAGTTGAAGTGCGGTGCGTCCTTGGGTCCATGACGTCTTGTCTTCAATACCGATGTTACCATCGGTAGCATATGAATTGAACCCGGTTTACGCCCTAAGGTTGAATAAATGGAGGCTATTTGTTTTCACCCTTTTCTCATTCAATTCTTTTAATTCTTCAACCCTTCGGTGCTTACCGAGACTTCATAGCTAGAACCTTGTTGGGTTTATTCCAAGACTAGCTCTGTCTCGATCCGCACTCTTCCCATATCTCACTTTTCTCCTTTTTCATCATACCTAAAGACTCTACACTATTTAGTGGATTGTCCTCGGTAGATCCCTCCGGTTCGGCGGATCATGGGAACCAATACCTAACCTAATCATCCTTATATCACCGTACATAAAGTAAAGTTGGTCGGTCAATTTGGTATTGTTCATCCGCCAATGGATCCAATTGAAAACCATTTGAAAATCAATTCGGATACTTGTGATATATTATCAAAGCTTTTTGTACTGAATTGTTTTGATATTTTAGAACGAGAACTCCCCTCAACATGTGCATCAAGTATTGAAAATGTTTTGCACATCGAGGTGAGAAAGAATTAACTTCTTTTGATTACCATTTTCTAAAGATATCAACATCACTTCCTCAACGGATCAAGTAGATATAGCATTTCCGGGAAGGATGAGGTTTCCATGAATTTGCTCCCCTCAATATGTGCCTCGAGGTTTGAAAAGAGTTTTGCACATACTAGAGGGAACCCGCACATTAGGATGAATGATCACGATTCAAATCAAAGGTTTAAGATAGATGCTCCCCTCAACATGTGCATTAAAAATTGAAATCGTTTGTCACATGTGAGAAGGACAAGATGTACATTCTTTTATAACCATTTACCCGATTATCAGTTTAGGTCCAATTTAAATCACACATTCTCCCCCGATCACAATTATCAAATCATTTGAAATTTGTGATCTCGTATAGATTTAAATTGATTTGAAAGCTTTTAAGGAGAATTGTGACTTGATTGTGAAAGCGTTTGAACTGATAAGGGTCGGATTTTAAGACTTTAAACTCCATTTATAAAACATGCATGTATATCTTTTGAAAACAATTTTAATGCCAAATAACTTTTTAATTTAATTGAAATCATTCTCCCCCTCAATCAATGACGTAGGTTGTTGATTGAGAGATAGAGATTTTGACAAATAAGTCGATGATTATCAAAATAGAGATTGAGTTATTTTTCAAAGCATTTAGTTTTCAAAGAGATAGGAGTTTATAGAATCGAGCATAAGATTTGAAAACTTGGTAAGATATGGCTCGTTCTTTCTTTAAAACCGGTTATTGCTGAAGATGACAATAAACCATTTTTTCTCTTTCTCCCAAAAATTTTTTTTAATTTTTAATTTTTTTTTAATTTTTTTTTTTTTTTTTTTTTTTTTTTTTTTTAAATAAAATTCGAACAACATCTAAAGACCCGTGTCATTCTTTGAATGACACACAAAACCGTAGATATTATCGAACCGGAAGAAACATGACAAAAATGACAATATTTTTTTTTTTTTTTTTTTTTTTTTTAAGAATTTTCAATTTTCAAATTTTTATGGATTTTTGAAAGTTTTATATTTTTCTATTTTGTTTTTCAAATATATATGTACAAGAGATAGATGAAGATAGACCTTTACTCCTCGTCTTCCTCCGAAGACGTTTGAGAGTTTCGGTTGAAGGCTTTTCGAGACCAAGGCGTGGAAGAATAAACTCAAACGTTCTCTTGGAAGAGCTTTGGTGAAAATGTCCGCTAAGCGATATTCGAGACCTCACAAAGTATAGTTCCACCACACCTTTTCAACTTGTTCCCGATGAAATGATGTCGAATGTCGATATGCTTTGCTCTTGAGTGTTGAGCGTTGTTGCATGAGAGAGCAATAGCACTTTATTATCACAAGATGAGGGATTTTGTTGAATTCAAAGCCATAGTCGATAATTGAGATCTCATCCATAAGATTTGAGCACAACAAGATGACATGGCTATGTATTCAACCTCTGTAGAGGAAATAGAAGTACTCATTTGCTTCTTTGAAGACCGACTCACAAGCTTATCACCCAAAAGCGAGCACCTCCCGACGTGCTTGACGTGTATCTTGACACCGCATGATCGGATCTGCATAGGTCGTTAGTGACATACGGTGTCCTTCGGGTACCATAGTCCCATATTGATGGTACCTTGGAGATACCGAAAGACCCGCTTAACGCTTCAAGGTGCTTTTAGTAGGCTTAGCACGGTATCTAGCACACATGCACACAGAGAACAAAATGTCCGGTCTACTAGCCGTGAGATACATCGAGGATCCAATCATAGTTCGATATTTCGTTTGGTCAATCATGATCCACGAGAGGTCCTCATCTAGTTTGGTTCGGTCAATCATGGGGGTGTCAGCAGGTCACATGAATCAAATCCAAATTTCTTTAAAATCTACATTGCATATTTAGATTGATTTATGAAGATGCCTCCGGGACTTTGTGAAATTTGTAATCCCAAGAAAATGACATTTGTCCCATCATTGACATTTGAAACTTTGAACTCATTTCATTAGAAAACGATCACATTCCATTGGGTCATCGAGGCAAAATAATATCATCAACATAAATTTGAACATGAGTTAAATGTTTGCTCGACTTCACGGTGAACAATGTAGGATCAATCGCTCCTTCTTTGAATCCGGTTGAAAGAAGAAACTTTGAGAGTGTATCATACCAAGCCCTTGGAGCTTGCTTTAAACCGTAAAGAGCCTTCTTCAAACGATAAGCGTGAGTAGGATGCTCTTGATTCACAAATCCTTGAGTTGGGTGGCGTGAGCGACTTCTTTAAGATCTCCGTTCGAAATGCCGTCTTTACATCCATCGATATACCACCATGTTCTTACTTGCAAGATTAGCCAAAAGATTACGATTGCCTCGATTCGAGCAACTGGAGCAAATGATTCTTCAAAGTCTATACCTCCTCTTGACGATATCCTTTAGCAACCAATCGAGCCTTGTTTTCAACACATCACCATGCTCATCAAGTTTTACTTTGAAGATCCATTTTAGAGCTATAATCATAGCACGATCTGGAGCGGTACTAACTCCCATACATCAAGGCGATCAAACTCATGAATTTCATCTTGCATAGCATTGAACCGGCTATCTTCATTCATGGCGTTTTAACGTCTTTTGGTTCGATCTTAGATAGTACGGAGTTGAAGAAGCACCATAAGGCATCGGTTGCGAGTTGCTTCCGGGTTGATACAGACGAGAGGATTACCAATGATGTTGTCTAATGGATGATCGTGAGTCCATTTTCCGAGGTGTTCATGTGGCATTTCTTTGAGGAACCGAGGTAGGCGAGTCGATGTCTCACGAAGAAGATGGTTCAGCGATGATTCGGGAGTAGCAAATATGTTTTCAAATGGAGCATCTTGAGAGTCGCAAAGGGATTAACTTCATCATTGATGCGAAACATTTCCATGATGTACATTTGAAGAATGATGATTTGTTGATGAGATCAAGGATCGCAGCAGGTGCTTCTTGACTTACGATATTGAAACCGATGGATTGACTTCATTCTTGGAATCGAGCATCCTCTGTTGTAGGGATCGACACTTCATTAGTAGTGGACTCATACAGTTCATCAAACATTGGATCAAACAATTTCTTTACATCATCTTCGATGGAGGTACATATGGTGTTTCTTGAGAGGAGTTTGGAACAAGGGATGAACCAATAGGGTGTTATGAAGTGCGGGTCTGGTGGAGTGTCAGGAGCCATTTGACCGGTCACTCATCAAACGAACGTGAATTGTTTCCATGATATTTCGGGTTCTTTTGTTGTAGATTCGGTATCCCTTTTGTTTGGTGCATATCCTACAAATACTCCAATGTCGACTTTAGCTCTAAGTTTGCCCAAGTCTTGACCTCATTAGTTGGATAGCACAAGGCACCAAACACACGAAGGAAAGATAGATCGGGTTTCTGTTGTGGACAAGTTCATATGGAGTTTTTCCATGAATGGTGTGAATCGAGGAACGATTTTGAGTGTAGCATGCGATGGCAATTGCTTGACCCGGAGAAACATTGGAACCTTTGAGTAAATCGGCATTGTTCTAGCGGCTTCAACAAGAGTACGATTTCGTCTTTCAACTACACCGATTCGTTGAGGGGTTCGTGGAACACTTCTTTGATGGTGATTCCAATGCTTTCATAGAATTCACTAAGTTGTTTGTTGACAAACTCGGTTCCATTGTCATTACGATAATTCGGCGGTCTTGTTTAGTCTAACTGCATTTGTTTGATGAGTTTGATGATGATATCGGAGTTTCATCCTTTGTCCTTAAGAACTTGACCGGTGAATCTAGAATAATCATCAACCACAACTAACACATATTTCTTCCCAAAGATATTCGCACCCTCATTGGTCCACATAAATCCATATGAATCATATGAAGAACTTCGTGATGAGTTAGAAGGTTTGGGTTTATGGGCATACTTCTTGCTTTTTCCCAATTGGCAAGCTGAACAAAGATGATCCTTTTCATACTTTAGTCTAGGTAAACCTACAACTAAGTCCTTTTTGGAAAGATCGTTGATGGTGCCGAAGTTCAAGTGATTGAGACGACGATGCCATAACCATGACTTTGTTTTTGAAGCCTTTGATAACAAGCAGATTGGTGATGCTCTCATCATGTCATCGATAGAGATAGTGTAAAGGTTTGAGCCACGAGTTCCTTTCAGCAGTTCCTTTCCATTAAGATCTCTAACAAAGCGGTATGTTTTCGAAGGCTACTTCTAGATCGGAATCACGAATTGACCAACAGAGAGCAGTTATGACCTAAACCTTCCACATAATACACTCGGAGATGACACTATCGCCAACAACATAATCTCCATAACCCATAATAGCACCGAAATGATCATTACCAAATCTAATGATCCCGATGAATTTGCTCACGAAGTTCATGAGCGTGACCGGTCTCCAAATCATATGCTTGGAACAAACTGAGTCCGGTACCACGAGCGATTTGAACGATCTGCGGTTGAACATGCACAAGAATAGATAATCGGATATTTGGGATCCCCATGCAAGAATGGGTTCCATTTGGTTAGTAGCAGCAGTTGGACCACCCACATCGAAATAGAAGCATTCATGTCGACGGTGAAGTAGTGGAATCATTGTGAATAAATGCAATACTAGTGTCTCAGATTAGCCCTATTTACATGTGACCACTTCTTAAGGAATAGTTCTACCAAGAGGCATCCAATTTCTAGTGGGCATTATCGATTAGTTTTATGACCAACGGTATCCAATAAAAGCCTATTCTGTGAATGTTCTTCCTGTGGGTTTCCATTGTTTTCTAACTCTCTTTCGCTTTTGCCTTTTAGCCTTTTTAGCATGAATTTTAGCATTAACAACATTAAGCGGACAATTAACATCATTAGGCGAACATTAACATCACATTCATGATTAGAAAGCAATTCAAGCAATCATCGTACAAGGTTTGCAAATAGTATCGAATTGAATTAATTACGAGACGCCTATGGCTAATACTAGAATCAACACGATTCGTGTTATTCGATTCAAACTTAAGGTTCCTAGATTGTTCTTCTACTCTCTTCAAAGGCACATTCTTAGCTTGAGAGGTCCTATCATTCCTTGTATTGTCTTGAGACTTTGACCGCTCCCTTTAATGTCACCGATTACTCTGTAGAGGAATGGGAACATTAGTTTGTTTTACTACTCTTTGCACCACTGTTTAGATGTCTTTGGGATCCGAACTACATGCGGGTGCACTAAGGTTCACTTTCTTAACATTAGAGTAATCGAGATTAGTACTCCTAGAAGGCACATTTGAGTTCACTTTCCTAGTATTGATGGATCTAAAATCGAACTACTCACGGTGCACTACTCCTCACATTCAAACCATTGGGAATCGAGTGCATGTCATGTTTGGCCTTAGGCATTGAGCATGGAATCAGGGGTTAACTCTCTCACCTAATGTTTTGGGCATATAGTGATCAAACATTCTAAGATTTCTTGAGATCGTTTGGCATATAGGCATGCATGTCCAATTGCATTATCATGAGGTTTCTCTAGCTTATCCTCTTCAACAATCTCACGCAGCATTCTAAGCAATCCTTAAGGGATGAGAAATATGTTTGAATGGCAAGTTTGTTGTTCCTTAGGTGAGGGGACATATGTCACGGATAAAGTAGATTTATTCCCGAGTGAACCTTAGATACAACATTCTCCTCATTGATCATTGGCATTTTCCTTTTACGACTCTTGATTCTCAATTTCCTTTTGCAATGAAGTTATTTGTTCGTTGTTTTGTTACGAGTGACTTTAATTGATTCAAACAACTCATTGAAATGACGTTTAACCTTTTCATTCTCTTCTAGAAAACTTTCGTTTTCCTTTTGTAAAGCATTTACTAGGTTTTGAAGATGAAACGTTTGAGAATTTCGAGAATCTAAAGAGGAGGCATTTGGGAGCTGTCATATTGTTCGTTTGACCCTTTAATTGAGAGATTTGGGCTTTCAACTTTACGATCGTGTTGGTGAGCTTGAATCATTCATCACGTTTGTTAATTTAAAAAGCGCATCAAACTCGGAGCATCCGAAGATGTCTTGATATTTGAAGTTTTGACATTTTCTTTGAGATGTTGATATTTTAGTTGTAAATTAAAATACTCAACTTCTAGTTTAGAAAAGTGTTTAACCAACGTGTCGTGATCATCCGGTTCAATTTTCTCGTTTAGTTTAGAATTAGTTTTTCAAGCTCAATGACACGATCATGGGAGACTTTCAGGCCACAGATAATTCATGAAATTTTGAAGCATTAATGGAGCAATTTGAGCGGTGAAAACACATCTTGAGCAACACATTCAAGAATAAGATTCTCATTTAATGTATGCAAGTTCTTTCTCTCAATCTCATTATATTTTAGTGCGCTCATAATCACTAACTTCAAAGAACCATTGCATCAAATTCCTTTTCCATACCCTTAATATCGCCTTCTACCCCTTTTTAAGACTCTCAAAGTGATCTTTTAGAAGTTTAAAGAAAGGCATGACCTTAGTTAAATAACATTCTTTCATTTGTTCAAAACCTCTTTCACCTTGATTATACCGATGGGAGTGATCCTTTTCTTGCAAGTTTTTCAAAATCAACAAATAGTTGGAATATAACGTATTGGCTAATTAATGTCTTGCTTTTAGTGGCAATTGTTCTAGGTACAAGATGCATAGGTGTATTAGGAGGATACACAGTTGCTCTAGGCATTTTCGAAGGGAGGGTTTGTTTCTACAATATTTTCGACTTTCGCTTATCTAAATCCATTTTCCGAAGACTTGTTCGGAGTCAACAAAGTCCGAGGCTTAAACTTGTTTAATGCAATCCAGTTTTCCTTTTGTAATCGTGAGGAGAGATAATTATTTTTTCTCTTTGCATTTAGGGTCATCTAGTTTTTGTTCATCCTTTCCTAGTGACTTCATCGATTTCTTATCTTCCTCGGTGCACTCAACGCAACTAGGTTTCGCCTAGGCTTAAGAATTTCATTACCATCATAAATCACCTTATGAGCATTTCTAGCCTTTTGATTACCTCTGGATTTGGTTCCTCAACAAGGGAATGCTATGCTTATCGCTTAAGACTCGATGTTTGGTGACCATGTGAGCGATCGAATGGTGTTTCCTTGTATGTACAACTTGTTTTCAAGTTTGTTTTTCAAAGTTTTGATTAGAAAAATCTCTTAAGAGCTTTGATTCTTTTACATTAAATTCTTGCTTAAGCATTTTCAAGTTTTCTTGAAGTTCTTGTTTTGCTTATTTGTTTTAGAAAGTTTTTCTTGCAAAGAATTTAATTCTTGTTTCAATACTTCTTTCTAAAATTACTTTTTCTAATTCTTTGACGCACTTGGTCATCCATTTCCGCTCACGAGTGGTCAACTCAAATTTTGCACGTTGTTCATAAATGGCAACACGTTCCTTATAGGCATTTAGTTCGAGATAATGGAATCATCGGGAGCACATGCGGTGTATTCATCAAAGACATAGTCATTGTTGATGCGCAGAAGATGCATCACTAGGTACAACTTCACTTTCACTTTGTTTCACGTATTGATCATATGGGACAATATTGATATTACCCGTATTTTCAATATTTGATTCAAAAGTTTCGGTTGGTTGTACTTTGTCATGCATCTGCTGCACAACATCATCATCATATAGCTTTAATACCTCGAGATGAGTTTGTCCTTTGATGGGCGACTTGTGGTGAAGAAGTGACCTTGGGAGACACCATGGGAGAGATGCTAGCCATAAATATTGTGTGCGATGGGTCCATCATCCACATCAGTCGTAAGCATCGCGATCACCGACTTGAAAGGCATTTTGATGATTGTGACCTATCTCACAGAATGGGCCGCTCATCTACATCCGCATCATAGGTCTTGGCATTGCCTTGAAAGAAGCAATGATTCCTCTTCATTCAAAGTAGCACCATTGTCCCGAGCTTGAGCCAAGAACATCTTATCTCTCAAGTATTCGGCATTTTGTGGGCGCTTTGGAGATGTGCGGTTCCTTGCAAAGTGTCCTCACCACCACAGCTTAAAGCATTTGATTGGCTTAGCTTGACACAGGTTACCATTCCTTCCTCGATTCGGTTTCCAACATAACCTCTCCCGCTCCACCTCGTCCTGTTCATCTGTCTTTCTGAATCGGTTGCACCACGATCCTTCCATCTTTAATAGTGGCTTGATTATGTGGGTTAGATGCGTTCGAGGTTGTTGTTGGTTTGTGGAAGAGAATTCATGTTTTGACTAATGAGAAGAGCAAGTTGATTAATGATGTTACCCACGTGTGCATCAAGATCGCCTTGTTTGAACCGAGGATCGGGGATGAGTTTGTGATTACCATTACCCAAGGGTATGACTTGTGATGCTTTGGTTGTGATTCCAATGTTTGAGTAGAAGGCGGTTGAATCATTAGACGAGCTTGTCTCTCCGGGTTAGTTTTGAACCGATTGAGAATCAATTTTTCAAACATGGCATGTCTTTCATTCGAAGGAGGAAGGCATAGAGTTGCTCATAGTTTGTGTTCTTCAATCCTTTAGTGAGCTTCACAATGTAACAAACTTGTGCCATTCGGGATTCATGTTGTTCACAAATTTTGAGTTCAACCGAATGTTAGGCATAGTCATCTTGATGTTCCTCATGTCATTCACTAACTTATGAAATCTCACATAGTACTCATAGACACTCTCATCCGGTTTCATCTTGAAGTGCTCAAATTCATCATAGAGTTGGGATTCCCCTGTCTTCCATAGTTAATTCAACACGAGAGAAGCATCTTAACGTTATCCCAAACGACCTTTGCATCGGTGTTATGATTGATCGACTTGTAGATGTCTTTAGGAAGACCTTGAAGAACAATGTTTGAAGCCACGATATCTCGCATCGAATCTCTTTTCTCCTCATTATCAAGCTCATTGTACATCTTAGGTCTGTCCATTCCGTAGACAGAGTACCATCTTCATTAGTATCAAGTATGTCTCTAGTCGTTTCAACCCGATATGGTCCTTCATCAATGGATTTGAGAATGTTTACACCATTTTCCTTTCCAAGGCAATACAATCGATTCGTTGAGCCCAAGAATCGTAGTCGATTCTCAAGCATTGGTGGACGAGTATCCGAGCCAGTGCTTGAACATCCTCGGCATGATGGAGATGACGGTGGGAATGTTGGTAGACATGTTAACATTATACGGGATTTTATAACTCTATGATTAAACCGGAAATAGATTCTTTCACGGATTTTACTAAATCAAGAGAAAACCGTAAACAATCACTCAAGTTGCTAGATGATAAAGTGCTAACTCGCTACCAAATAATGCACTAAGTCGCTAGAAATTAGTGCACTAAGTCGCTAACCCTTAACTCGCTACACGTCTAAGTCGCTAGAGTCCCAAGTCGCCAATGGAAAAGCAAGTCGCTAGTAGTAACTCGCTATGGACTAAGTCGCTAGCCAAATTTGTGCGAGAATAGCACACAAGTCGCTAGATATGCAAGTCGCTAAAGAGCAACTCGCTCTGGACTAAGTCGCTACCATTAAGTCGCTAACCGTAGTGGAGATTCCACTACTTGTGCTTTAACTCGCTAGCTCTAACTCGCTAGCTTTTATAACTGTAAGTCGCTACAAAACTATGAAGTAAGTCGCTACCAAGAAAACAAGTCCGAGAGCTAAGTCGCTAGCTTGAAAACCAAATAACCTTCACTTTTCAATCCAAAACAACCCAACCAAGATGATTCAAGCTACCAAATGAAAACCTAAACACTTTTGATGATTCTAAACATAAAAGTACCAACAAAATTCAAACTTTAACACAAGAAATCAACCAAATGATGCAAAACCACTAAACTTTTTCAAACTCAAAACCACCTAAAACCACTATAAATCCAAAGATGTGCAAGATATGATCTAACCATGGCTCTTGATACCAATTGTAAGATATAACTTTTCACATACACATCAAACCATAACACAAGGTGGCGAATAAGATGGAATTCTAGAGAGAAAGTTAGAGGTTTAGGGAACTTAGTGAGAGAAAGTGAAAGATATTATTATGAGCTCCAACTCTCTACCTTGGAAGGTAGAGAGTATTTATAGTCTTACATAACTCGCCACACTTTGGGCTGTGGATCAGGCATACAGTGGGTAAAGACCCGTCCGTCCTCCACGGTGTTACTAAACTAAAATACTACTTAACTTAAAAGAACTACGACTACGAGCTTTCTAACGATTACATATACTTGAGGTGACCGACTCTTTAATACCGGGAATTTCTAATTCCTAACATACTCCTACTGCTATTATTTCTGATAGAGATCTGCGCTTCACGTCACAGTTTTGGAAGAGTCTGCAAAAAAGCTTGGGGTACGCGTCTTAAGTTCAATACCACTTTTCACCCTCAAACTGATGGTCAGACGGAGAGAACCATTCAGACTCTTGAGGACATGTTGAGGGCTTGTGCATTGGAATGGACTGGGAACTGGGATGAGTATCTGTGCTTGGTGGAGTTTGCCTACAACAATAGTTGGCACGCTAGCATCAAGGGAGCACCGTATGAGTTGTTATATGGGAGGAAATGTAGAGCACCTATTTGCTGGGATGAGGTAGGTGAACGTTTGATTGAAGGTCCAGAAATCATCGAGATTACTAATGAGAAAGTGGCAGTTGCTAGGGAAAGATTGAAGGAGGCTCGTTCACGGCAAAAGAGTTATGCCGATAAGCATAGGCGCGACTTGGAGTTCCGTGTTGGTGATCGTGTTTTTCTGAAAGTTTCACCGTTCCGTGGTGTTAAGCGTTTTGGAATCAAGGGCAAGCTCAGTCCTCGATTCATCGGACCTTTCGAGATTCTGGATCATGTTGGGGAGGTTTCCTACCGTCTAGCTCTACCTCCTCAGTTAGCTCATGTTCATGATGTGTTTCATGTATCTCTGCTGCGGGGATACAACTATCATCCATTACACGTGGTTTCCTATCCTTTGGATCAGATTCAGCCAGATATGTCCTTACCGGAAGAACCCGAAGCTATCTTAGATCGACGAGATCGAGTCATGAGAAACAAAGTAATTCCGTTTGTTAAAATTCTTTGGAAGAATCACCCAGAGCGTGAAGGTACCTGGGAGACCGAGGAATCGATACGAGCTAGTTATCCACATTTCTTTTCATAATCTGGTACGTCTTCGTTGTTGCTTCGTTTCCTTTCAATTTTCGAGGACGAAAATTTTCTAATAGAGGGGAAGAGTTGTAATACCCTAAAATCTCAAACGCGTTAAATGACACTTTTGCCCTCAAACTTAATAATTATGTGAACTCGGAAAACATGTCAACATCGTTTAACAATTTATCTTATAAATAATTTGCACAAATAATGAAAGTATTTAACTTATGTTATCAAGTAAATGTACCCAAATAATTAAACTCTAAGGTACCAAATGATGTTGCAATGTGTATACAATTTACTTGGACTACAAAAGAGGCTACATTCATAATAAAATGATAAAGTTGGAAAGTCAATATTTTGGTCCTCCCTCCCCTTGATGGCCGGCCTCTCATCACTCCCACATTAATCTCCAAATCAATTTCATTCAATCCCATTTAAACATATCCTTTCATTTCAAAAACACACAAAGAAAACCCTAGCACTCTCTCCTTCACCAAGTGGCGGCTACACTAAAAAATTCTCCATTTCCATCCAAAAATCAAACAAACAAAGTGTTCCAAGGACGCTCGTGATCGTGTGTGATTGATTGGTGGGCATTGTGATCATGTTTGGTTCGAATTAAAGCTAGGTCGTGGGTTTTGGTTTTAGGTCGTCGGGTTGTGATAGCTAAGGGAGGTTTGGTTTTGATCTTGGTGGCTTATTTCTTGTTTTCTTTTCACGTACACGCTACTAGTGTAACGTATCATCATCTCACGTCTTTTCCTCTTTGTTTTCTTAATCATGTCGTGGCCATGGTTGTCATATTAAGGCTTGTTATATGAAAATGGAACACATGAAATAATGAATATGTTGTCACATAAAATGATGAAATAGATTACATAAAATCATGACTCTAAACATATATGATTCGAATGATATGTAGCATGTAAATCTTTATACGAAACTGATTTTGATCTCTAAATTATGTCGACTTATATATGATTTTAATGACGAGTTAAATGAGCCTTGAAACTATGCGTATACGTATGTGATAAATTGAATCGATAACAAATAATTTATGAGTTTGTTTTGGTTATCATATGGGGCGTATAAAAATGTTTTTGGGGAAGGAGTCACGACCCAAAATGGGTATCACATATGAGTTGTGTAGTATATGCTAATCGAGTCAAAATGTGTTAAAACCTATACGTTAATCATAATCAAAAACTAGGGTTTTGTATTACATGATTTAATAAAGTTAAGGGGTTGTTTAATAAATTATGAAACTTGATGGATTAACTTGTTAATATGTTAACTAAATGGATTAAATGAGTAAAATGAGTAAACTTGCTATATTACACTTTAAACCCTATACATTGCATTATTGACATTTTAAACCCTAAACTTTTGTAACTTGTCATAAATGATCCTTAAATCATAACAACACTCATTTTCATTATTTAACTTGAGATAAGTAACTAAACTTACTAAAAATGGAAACCTGCCTAAAATAGAAAGTTACCTAAAATAGAAAGTTCTTAAAATGGAAAGATTACTAATAGTGGAAACCTGCTAAAAATGGAAAGCCGTCTTAAACGAGTGATCTGATTCTTATAGAACGTTATCTAATTCATATAGGTTCCGGGTGACGGGATTGATCTTCCTTCTTAATTTTACTTTCATTGTGATTTGCTCAGAATAAGGTACAGATATTCTGACCTTACCTCTTAAGGTTTCTCATGATTCGTATACTTCTTTCGATATTAGCTTGAACTGTTATGATTTACTCTAAGCCTCCTTATTAGGGCTTCCCTATGACTTTGCTATGCTCCCTTTGATATGAAACTTCGATATGAACCTTTGATATGAACTTTGATATGAACTTTGTTATGAACCCTTATGATATGATATGATTATGCTTTGACCCGTCAGTTTGATACCCGAGCCAAATATGTGTTCCTAGTCATGAAGGTAACATGACCGTGTCATTGATGCACCAATGGCATGACTCCAGTGTGTACGAGTGATGTTGCACACCCTCCCCATTATGATATGATTATGAGCTCACTATATGTATATGATTTGGCCACTATTTTTCCGGGGGGCGTATGGATGCATCCTAGATATGATATGTTATGAGAGGATATGACTTGATATGATATGATTTATATGGTGAATGATGTCGTGTGCAATACGCGTCTTCACATTCCGGGAGCTGATCACTCCACTATTACTTGAGGTCTCCCCTCCTACTATATATGGTATTCCGAGGTCACCCCTCCGGATACAACTATTATGATATGATATGTGTATGATATGATATGGGCTCGTGGTAGATGACTGACCTTCCGTTTCTCTTTCTTTTCGTTATCCTTTGTTATGCCTTATGATATTTCCCATTGCACCTTATGATTATGTTATCCTCTTTACTTATCCTTCGATTATTCGTTTTGTTATATATATCTGTTCACCGGGCTTTTTAAGCTCAGCCGCGTTTTCTTTCCATGCGGCAGGTAATTAAGCTAGAAGCTGGGATCTTAGCTATGGGTTTGAGTGATGAGCGGTTATGAAGGATTTATGGCTCTAGTCATCTTAGTTTCTGCTTGATTATGTTGACATTATTTAGACTCGGATTATGCTTATTTATGTCTTGGATTTATTCCTTCTACTTTCGTTGAACTTATGTAATGTTTAAGCCGTGTTGGCTGGATATTCCTTTGGTTATTTATTTAAGACTTCCACTGCTTTATTATGTTCATTATGTATGCTTTGATATGACACCATTTTATAATACTTCTACCCTTACCGGGTTGGGATGTTACAATTCTTCCTAATACAATGACTATCAACCAGGCCGCTAGGTCGGGCTAAAATGCTAAATATATATATTACACGTTGCGCATACTTGGAACCCCTAAAAACTTAGAGGCCTGATACACTTGCACAACCTATGAACCAGTCGTTTCCTTGTTCTCTTGCTCCTACACTTTCATATGAACATTTTTTTTATTTTTTTTTCCTTTCTCATGCATTCTCTTTTTCTAAAAGTTTCTTGAACATTCGCTCTGATTTATTTAAAAAGTTTTTAGATTATTATATATCGAAGTAAAATGCAAAAACTATATGTGTGGTTTGTTCATATTGACAATCAAATGTCTGAAACTATCAGTAAACTGTAAAACGTGTTATGGTTGATTGATTGATAAAGAGAGTTTGATTCAATTTAAATACAAGACTAACTAACATATGGGCTTGGCCCAATTAAAGAATACAACTCATAATAATAGTCCACTAATAACCTTTCGCAGTTGGAGCGGGAGGACGCAGAACGCTCAAACTAGTCTGAAATTCATCAAACAATGCAAACGGAAGTCCCTTAGTGAAAATATCTTCCTATTGATAACGTGAGGGAACATGCAAAACACCAACCTGCTAGTAGCAACATGATCCCGAACAAAATGAATATCAGTCTCGAATTGCTTCGTGCGCTGATGCTACACGAGATTGTAAGATAAATATACTTCACTGACATTATCACAATAAAAAATGCTAGCGGAATATAAAGGAGAATGAAACTCGTGAAGAAGATTACATAACCAGGAAGTGTCAGCAGCCGCATTAGCAACACCACGGCACTCAGCTTCAGCACTAGATCGAGACAGTGTAGTGTTCGACTAAGGCAAAACAAGGTGAAAGAGAATAGTGTTTGATATTAGATAGATAATTATAATACTAATTTAGTTATAATACCCCGTACACGCATGCATTGGCGCACGAGTTTTTACATAACTTTTTCATTGTGTTAATATTGATTAATATTTTGTATGCATATTTGTTACACGAAGAATTTAACTTTGTTTAGCTGAAATGGTGTATAGGTTGATCTTGTTTAAACTTAACTTAATCTTATAAAGTGAAATAACATAATGACCTTTGAAAAATAACGCTACTAAAACGAGCTTTAAGATTCTAACGCCCCTTTTTATTTTACAAATTCAAATTTAATAATAACTAATTTATCTAACACTTTTATATAAAAGTGTTTAGTAAATTAGTTATAATCATTATTTTAACTGTTTGTTGTCAAACAAATTAAATTTTTTTAATCAGAAGCGCTCTATAACAGCGCCTAAATGCTCCGCACCAAACATATATGTCCGTGATACTATCATGTATTTCAAATAATAACTTTAGCACAAAAAGATATCGGGTATATAATACGATATAGCTAGAAGATGAACAAGTAATTTTTTAATTATATGGATTAATATAAAACACTAGACGAAAAAAGAATATTGATGGTGGATGATAACTGGGAGATATTCTGAGACAAGGAGTATAAAGAATGCAAGAAAATCAACATGAGGGTGGAGTCCTACTCACAGATACTCCCTTCCACGCCTTTATGTCGATCGTGTCACTTTTCATCCATTCCTCAATCATAAGACTCTCAAGTCTGGTATACTGGACTCGACCGTCTGAATCCCGACCCGTACCAGTACAAGTCAATCAACTAGTTTTGATTATCGTTTTGTTGTTTATTTCGACGTGATTATATTGTTTGATGGCATAACTCTTCTTCTCTTATTTTCTCGCTGTTTTGTTAAGTTAATGACTAGTATAAATCGAAAACAATAATAAATTTCATGCACCCTCAAAATTAAAATAATACAAAACACAACGATTCATGTGCCCGTCGGTTCGATGAATGACTCTCAAGTGATGTAATAAAGCTATACGTGCATGGGCTGCTATTTATTTTATCTGATTTAAATATGTTTGATTGGTTAATATAAAAAGAAAAGGGTTGTCTTGTTAAAGTTATATCAACCTTTTTAGATGAATACTTGAGATGTGGAAAGTTAGATATTTTACATCATCCACGCTTAGTTAAAAGGGACTCTCAAATCTTAATGATGATGATATATACAAAATCATAATATGGTCGTGTACATATCACTTGGCCACATAATATGATCGCTTTACAAAGAAAATTCAATCCGATACCTATATTCTCAATTATAATAACAATTTACCTATAGTAAAAAAATTCAATCTGATACCTATATACATTAACTGAGTCTTTTAAGGATTAGTTAAAGAAACAATTATGGGTCAAGAAAGAATGTCTTGCAACCCATTCCGTAGGCCATTTCCAAACTCTTCTTTTAATGGTGTTCACAATTTTTGCTGTTGCATCCATCCTTGCCTCATATAAACTTCTGTTGCTAATGAACTTGTCAAGAGGTCCACAATCAGCCAATTATCATGCCAAACATATAAGTTTTTCCCATTTCCATTACTACTTTTAATATGAGTTCTCATTCTGCCCCTAAAATTCAGTAATCTGTTCTATCCCCAACAATCCTTTTTTGTCATTTGGAATACTGCTTTTACTTTCTTACTTTTTACATGGTGACAATATGCCCTTAAGTAATTAGTTATAGTATTCTTGAAAGTTTGTAATAACAATTTCAATTAAAGGTAATAATGTAATCTCGATCAAATAACCATATCGAGGCATTTTATTTTACATACTCAAAAATCCTTGCATACTAAGGGATAAATCCCCACCTTCTATCTATTTTGATCTAATGGTGATAATTAACCTAAGATTTAATATGTCTAAACCTAAGTCCATGTTTTTTTTCTTGTTTTTTTTTTCTTTTATCTTTATTATTTATTTTATCATTATTTGTCATTTTTTAATCATTTTTTTCAACTTCACGTTTTTTTTTTTCCTTTTTTACTTCTTTTTTTTTCTTTTTTTGGTAATTTTCATACGTTTCTTACATTTTGTCCGCTTTTTCCGCTTTTTATACGTTTTCGTTCGTTTTCATACGTTTTCGTCCGTTTTCTTACGTTTTTGTCTGTTTTCTTACTTTTCGTCCGTTTTCGTCTGTTTTCTTACGCTTTCGTCCGTTTTCATACGTTTTCGTCCGTTTTGTTACGTTTTTCGTCCGTTTTCGTCAGTCTTGTTACGTTTTCGTCCGTTTTTTTATGTTTTTGTCCGTTTTCATACTTTTTCGTCCGTTCACATACGTTTTCATCCGTTTTCTTACGTTTTCATCCGTTTTCATTCGTTTTCTTACGTTTTCGTCCGTTTTCATACGTTTTCGTCTGCTTTCTTACATTTCCGTCCGTTTTCATACGTTTTTGTCTGTTTCTTTACGTTTTCGTTCGCTTTTTTACGTTTTCATATGTTTTCTTCTGTTTTCTTACGTTTTTGTCCGTTTTCGTCCGTTTTCATACGTTTTCGTCCTTTTTCTTACGTTTTTGTCCGTTTTCATACGTTTTCGTCCATTTTCTTACGTTTTCGTCTGATTTCTTACGTTTTCGTCCGTTTTCCTATGTTTTCATTCGTTTTCTTACGTTTTCATACTTTTTTGTCTGTTTTCTTACGTTTTTGTCCGTTTTCATACCCTTTTGTCTGTTTCCTTACGTTTGCGTCCGTTTTAATACGTTTTCGTCTGTTTTCTTACGTTATTGTCCGTTTTCTTACGTTATTGTCCGTTTTCTTACGTTATTGTCCGTTTTCTATCGTCTTCAACGGTTTTCATAGGTTTATATACGCTTTCGTCCGTTTTTTACGTTTTCGTCCATTTTTAGACGCTTTCGTCTATTTTCAGACGTTTTCGTCGATTTTCATACGTTTTCGTCCATTTTCTTTCATTTTTATATGTTTTCGTCCGTTTTCAGACGATTTTTTCCGTTTTCATGCGTACACGCTTTTCATTCGTTTTTATACGTTTTTGTCCGTTTTCATTCGTTTTTATACTTATTTATCTTTTGTAATATAACACTGAAAGAAAGATGAAGAGTATTATACTCTTCATCATGTATAAGTTATTAGTTGTGATACTCAACTAAGAATGTGAAATGTTAAATTCATACCAAATGTGATAAGAATTTTGTATTTTACCAAGTATATATGAGAGAAATGATAATAAACATCACTTATTATATGACTGTGATTATTCTGTTCATTTTTCTTATTTGTATTTTAGAAAATATTTCGGAAGATTTTTGTGTTTTATGATAATATGAAATATTAGAAAAGGTGTTTAACTGAAAACAAGAGATGTTATGAAACTTTTGTTAGACTTGTCGTGAATTTTTCTATTTAATGGATACATTGTGCATGTTTCGATGGGTTTTATAAGCGGGATTTAAAAATATATGGTTGAATCAAAGAACTAAAGAAGCTATAGTTGAAGAAAGCACACATCTTTATAGACAAACCGAGTAGGCTCAAACACCTGTGATATGACACATGATATCACATGATATCACAGGGGATATCACAAGCGAAATAAACTATGATATCACACACATGCTATCACCGGTAATATCACACATGATATCACAGGTGATATCACCGGTGTTATCACGTGTGATATCACAAGTGAGGTGATATCACCTGTGATATCACAGGTGTTTGAGCTTCCTCAGTTTTTTTTATAAAGATGTGTGCTATCTTCAACCATAGCTTATTTAGTTTGTTGATTCAACCATAGATATTTTCAAATCCGCTATAAAACCTATCGAAACATGCACAATGTATCCATTAAATAGAAAAATCAACCACAAGTCTAACAAAAGTATCATAACATCTCTTGTTTTCAGTTGAACAACTTTTCTAATATTTCATAATATCATAAAACACAAAAATCTTCCTAAATATTTCCAAAAACACAACCATAACATTCTTAGTTGAGTATCACAACTGATAACACATACATGATTAAGAATGTAATACTTTTCATCTTCCTTACAATGTTATATCACAAGAGATAAATAAATGTCACTTACAAATATCAAAATGAAAACGTCAAAGCGGACAAAACATATAAAATCGAATGAAAAGCGATAAACCGGATAAAACGTGCGAAAATGGACAAAACGTCAAAACGGACAAAATGTATAAACGGATGGCGATGAAAACGGACGAAACGTAAAAAGCGGTAAATCGTCTAAAATCATACTGGCGTCTAACAATGGACGAAATAAAACGTAAAAATGGATGACAACGATGAAAGCGTCAAAACGAATAAAAGCGGACGAAAATACATGAAAACGTAAAAATACGACGGCGCCTAAAAGCGGACGAAAATACATGAAAAGCCAAAAGCGAAAAAAGCGTAAAATGGATGAAAATTGCGTAAAACGGACGAAAACGTAAAGAACAAAGCAGAAACGATGAAAGCGTAAAACACGATGAAAACGTATGAAAATGGACGAAAATTAAAGAAAACGGATGAAAATGTATGAAAACGAATAAAACGTGAAAATGGACGAAACCGTAAGAAAATGCATTTAAAATGTATGAAAACGGATGTATACAAAGCGAAACGTAAGAAAATGTATTAAAACGTATGAAAACGTGAGAAAGCAGCATAAAACGTAAAAATTGGACGAAACATATGAACACGGACGAAAACGTATAAAAGCGGACGCAAACGTATGAATACTGATGATGGCGTGTGAAAGTGAAAAAACTTAGAATAAAAAAATTGAATTTAAAATTAAAAGAGAATGATAAAAAACGTGAACAAAAAATAATAATAATAGAAAATAATGAATTTCAAATAAAAAGTGATTAAAAAAAAAAAAAAAAAAAAAACTTGTATTTAAAATTAAAACGTGAATTTTAAATTGAAAAAAATAAAAAATAAAAAAAGTTAATAATTAAGAAAGACAAAAAGACAAAGAAAAAGGAGATAAAAAAACATGGACTTAGGTTTCCATATTAAATCTTAGGTTTATCCCCACCATTAGATCAAACTAGATGGGTGGTTGGGATTTGTCCCTTGATAAACACTAAAATAAGAGTAAGCATTTGAAAATTACTCTAACCATATCTACCTTTAGTAAAAGACAATTAATTTGATACAATTTGAAATAAAAATGTGAATAATAATATTAGGGTGAATGAAGTATAAGACAAGGTAAGCTAGAAAAAACAATGAAATACCCAAAACTACTTTATGTGAGTATTTAACCTAAAGTATACTAGGTATAAAGATAAAACATGTTTGCTTAATAATTCTTAAAACGGTAACTGTGGACTTGCTACTATGGCTCTACGCCTATTCATTCCATATAAGTTATAAAATAAGAAATGTTGTTTGATCAAAATACCCTTATTTTAAAAAGATTATGTTATTTATTAATAATTTAAATACTTAATTACAATTTAATCTATAATTAAGTTTTATCTGCTCTCATTTACTCCACACCCATAAATATACACATAAAAACTGCGTACACATGAAGTAAAACTATTATACCTCGTCGCCGATAAATGCGGATAATCATCTAGTTTAACCTAAAAAGGTTTCAAAGTAAACAATTTACAGTTTAAAGGAGATATTATCCCTCCCCCTTAATCGGCTGATAAATTATTAAATAATAATTAACGTCGGGCTTCTTGAACGCACATATAAATTTATCTCATTAATTAAATAATATTTCTTATTTTAAAATTGGGCTAATAACCTATTAAAGCATCATACTTGTCACAAATGTCAGTTCGACGTAACGAACAAAAAAAATAGCTCTTCTAGACACTAAACTTGAAATTCTTGTCTCCAATTGAGTAAAATAAATTTGTGATGACCATTTTACCCTTAACTTTATAAAAATTGCATCCTATGTTCTTAGTATATAAATAACCCTTTTAACTCTTTTTAACACACAAAATTAAACCTCCTACCCCTCTCTCGTCGCTGTCATCTACCCTTTAACTCATTTTACCCTTAAATTTGGGTTTAGATCTATAGGGATATGTTGTTAACTTTAATTTGATCTCAAAAGTCACTTTCTTATATCAAAATGGACGCTTCTTCAAATCTCACTGTTTTGATCTATAACCTTGGCGCCGTGAAGAAAACAAGAAAACAATTATCCGGCGCCGTGAAAATTACTGATGTACATGAATCAAGCCAGGTAATCATTATGCGTGTGTGAAAATTAGTGTTCTGTCGGTGAATTTAGTGTGTGAATTTGTTGTTGTTGTGATAGAGGAAAGATGAGTTACGAAGAAGAGAAGAAGTGTCCGTTGTGTGCCGAAGAGATGGATTGGACTGATCAACAGTTGAATCCGTGTAAATGTGGCTGTGAGGTTTGTCGTTTACGCTTAATTTTTTTTGTAGTTATGTTGTTGCTAAGCTAGTTTGTTTAATTTAGAGCACCGTTTGTGATTGCGTTTTGGAAGTGTTATCTGTGAACGTGGATAGTTAGAAAATAGTGTTTGGCGAACCATTTGATAAAAAAAAGTTATATTTGCGTTTTCATAGAGGCATAATTTATGTTGCAAATGCCATACCAAACACTACCTAAATTGTGCGCTTTTTACATAGGTTATATCATTTTGCTGTAATTGTTAATGTGGATTGTTAGGTTGTTCGGCGTATGTTGGTATTTACCATTGGCCAGAGGATCAAGTTATTGTTCTGAATCAGTGAGTAGTGGCTAACGCAAGGCTGAATCAGTGAGTATGTTGGTATTTACCATTGGCCAGAGGATCAGGTTACCATTGGCCAGATGCTTGGGATAGCGAAGTTAAAGTTGAGGTATATTATTACAATTTGTGTCATCTTTTTGTGGTCATTTTGTCAGTTTTTTTTTAGCGTTCGACTTGATTCCTTTTGATATTCATAGCTCAAGGCTGGGGACAAGACAGAACTAATACATATGTTTGATCAAATCTTATTATAGGTTTGGAATTGAGCAAGAGTACACCTTGCTTCAACAAGATGTGAAGTGGCCTTTGGGTTGGCCTGTTGGAGGCTACCCTGGTCCTCAGGTACTAATCGTTATTTTCTCTTGTAAACTTGTATCGTTCTTAAAAATGGACAAAGTGTTTGCTGCTCAACTTGGAGTGTTTCAACTTGTACTAAAATGACCGTCGCAACTCGGCCCCACTTCGACCCGTTACATAATCCGCCCATCTTGCCTCCAATCTAATTATAATTTTTTGAAACTATAGGGTCCATACTATTGTGGTCTTTGGGAGCGATAAGTCATTCGGAAGAGACATTTCGATGCACATTACAAGGCTTGCTTGTATCTTGGAATTAACATCAGTGGAACCAATGGAGAAGTTATGCCGGACGGGTTTTGTTCGACTCCTTTTTCATATTTTTCTTATGAATTATATAAAGACGTATCTTTGACAATTGTGTTTCACGGTGGAATTCCAAGTCATACCAGTGTGGGAATTGAAGCTGGAGACCATATCTGGTGTGCAAGATACCTCCTTGAGGTGAATCATCTACTAAAATTTATACAACAATAATGTGTTCTATCTAAATATTATATCTCGATCATAATCTAAACCAAGCTTGTTACTTGTTTTTTATCTTAACAGAGAATTACCGAGCAAGCTGGAGTTGTCGTCACACTTGACCCTAAGCCGATTGATGTTAATAAAATCTTGCTTCATGACTATTTTCGAGGTGGCAATTTCGACCCATTTACTGAATGGGTTGATTCGGGTTATGTTATTATATCTTTAATGAGTCATGTGGTCTCATTCAGTTGCATTTGTAAGCGAGTTTTAAGTATGTGATCTTGTTGTATATCTTCTTGTAATGTAACCTTTTTTATGGAAAATATGTTAGAATGATAGCAATGATGTTTTTTTTGTTTTTGTTTTTGATTTGTTTTTGTAGTTATTGAATCCGTTATGGAATCCGTTATGTGAAGTGATTTAATTGTTGTAAGGGACGATTGATGCAATTTATTTCAAACGACAGGGACCATTTATGTAATTTAGCCTAGGGACGATGGATGCAATTTTTGCAAACCCACAGGGACCATTTATGTAATTTGGAAGGGTAAAATGGTCATAATACTCAAAGGAAGACAAGAATTTCAAGTTTAGTGTCTAGAAGAGCTATTTTTTTTGTTCGCTACGTCGAACTGACATTTGTGACAAGTATGATGCTTTAATAGGTTATTAGCCCTTTAAAATTTATCTATCTCCCATGGAATAATTCAAGAAAATCTGGTGGTTATTTATGGTGATTCTGGTGGTTTTGTGATGGTTAATTGATATATTTGTGGTTAGTTTGGTAGATCTGATTTCTAGGGTTTGGATATTGAAACCCTAGAATTTGGGGGTTTTGATTTCTTGTATTCTTTGGGCGATTCTTATTCACAATTAGCTCTTGACTAAGTGAATCAAATGTTATTGTGATATTTTTGTTGTTGAATCTTTGCATGCATTGTAACACCTTTGACTAGGCCTATAAACGAACCGAACGTTCAATGAACATTTCATGAACCGTTCGGTAAAAATTTTGTTTATATTCGTTTATTTATTAAATGAACGAACATGAACAATATTTTACGTTCATTTAATTAAATTGATGAATATGAACAAAAGTAACGTCCGTTCATTTATGTTCATGAACGTCCGATTATGCTTTCGTTAATGTTCATTAATTTATTTATGTTCGTATATCTTATCTTTTAATTGTAAAATTTTAAAATTGTTTTGTTTAAACAAAACAACACTTATAAAACAATATACTGTGCATAATTTAATAAAGTTTATGTTCGATTGATTATGTTCATTTATGTTCGATCGTCTATGTTCGTTTAGTGTCTTAATTAACGAACATAAACGAACATGAATAACTCGTTTAGTGTCTATGTTCGTTTAGCGTGCGTCCGTTTAATCGTTCGTGTCCGTTTACTTGTTCGGTTAAAATTAACGAATGAACATGAACAAAGCTTCATTCGTGTTCGTCCGATTCGTTTACAGCCCTACCTTTAACGCTTCTTTTCTCTTTCTGTCTTTTATTTTCTGGATATTATCCCTCCCCCTTAATCGGCTATTAGATTATTAAAGTATTACACTATAATTAAAGCCAGACTTCTTGAACACACAAATAAATTTATCTCATTAATTAAATAATCTTTTTTATTCCAAAATTATGTATCTCCCTTGGAGTAATTCAAGGCAACGATCTGGATATGGATCCAATGAATGAATCCGGCTTTGTATAGTTGTATATTTATACGATGAATTTATCTAGTTAAGTTTGAAAAAAGGAATTTAATAACATGGGTTAATATATACAAAAGTTACTAAAGTTTACAGAAAATTTGTCTTAAGCCACTAAAGTTTTTTTTGTTGCTATTCAGGTTACTCAACTTATTGTGACCGGTTATATTTGTTACTCTTGTTTTGGTAACCTAGAATTACCTATAATAATACTACGTGGCAAATATTTTAGATTTCATTTATATTAAAAAAAAATGGATTAATATACAAATAAGTTACTAAAGTTTGCCAAAATGTTCATTTAAGTTACTATACGTTTACATTCTTTTACATTTAAGTTAATATACAAATAAGTTGCTAAAATTTTGTATATTTTTATACGTTTTTTTACCACTTTTTGGACGTTATTATACGTTTACATTCTTTTACATTTTTTTTCTGTTTTTGCACGTTTTTTTACCAATTTTGCACACATTTGTATGTTTTTTTTTACATAATTGGACGTTATTAGACTTTTTTGGAAGTAATTTTTTGTTTTGATATGTTTCCATACGTTATTATACATTTTTGGATGTTATTATACGTTTTTAGACGTTGTTATACGTTTTTTTACATTTTTATACGTAAAAATGTATAAAACATACAAACGTATTAAAGAAGATAAAACGTATAGAACATAAAAACATATAAAACATACAAACGTATAAAAGCGGATAAAACATATATAAAATATACATACGTATAAAACATATAAAACATAAAAACATATAAAACATACAAAGGTGTAGAATAACGTAAAAATAGTATGAAAACGTACAAAAATGTAAGATAATGTATGAAAATGAACGAAAATGTACAAAACCATACATTAATGTATGAAAACATAAAAAGGTATAGAGAAAAACGTACACACACATATAAAAACGGATAAATACATACAAAAACGTACGAAAATAGACAAACATACATACAAAAATGTACGAAAATGTACAAAAACGTAAAAAAAAGATACGACAACAGAGAAATGCATACACAAACGTATAAAAATGGATAGAAACGTAAAAAAACATACGGAAATATACAAAAACGTATGAAAATGGAGAAGAACGTAAAAAAGAACTACAACAAATAAAACGTACACAACGTATAAATACGTATAAAAACGTACGAAAATAGAGAAAAACGTAAAAAAAACAAAAGCAGATAAAACATACATAAATGTATAAAACGGATAGTAACTTTTTTTAAAAGTTCGGTAACCTATTTAATAAACCCGTGAACTATAGTAACTTGCTTGTAACATCTCAAACTATAGTGATGACGTGGACAAGGAACCGTAAATCATCCGTTGCTTACCCTCGTAGTAACAAGAATGTCACTTTTTTAAACGTTGAGTAACCCATATAATAAACCCGTTAACTTGAGTAACCTGAATAACAACAAAAAAACTTTAGTGACTTAGGACAAATTTCCCGTAAACTTTAGTAACTTTTGTGTATATTAACCCTAATAACATAACATATTACAAATGAGCCATATAAGTATGTCTAATAAACTTCAAATGTGCGGTTTGGCAGTAAGGGTTTGAAAGTCTTAATAAAGGGATTCAAATTTCTATTTTTTTTTCCCGTTAATCATGGCTTCTGACATTTGACCAACTAAATCAAGGGGTTTAAACTTACCGCCACACATATTCAAACACGTTTCATTTTCTTTTCAGAAAGATAGTGTGGTCACTTCAAAATTAATTTCACATATTGATAATAGCTACAAGACTTTTCGAGTGATATGTGGTACTCATACAATCCAGAACAATAGATGGCCAATGATTAACGAGACTTTATGTCTTTTGCGTATATGGTAGATTGTGAAATCCAAAATTCAATCGTAAGGTAAGTTAAAGGGTATGTTTGTTAGTGAGCGTTAAAGAGCATTTTGAAGCAACTAGCAAATGTGTGATGCTAGCGATTTTGCAGTTAGAGCGGTTTTTAGGACAACGTGTGGATGGTCGATTTAAGATTATGCTAGCAAAACATTAAGTAATGCTCAAGAGCATTACACCACCACATAATAAGTACTCTTAGCTGTGTTTTTCGCTTTTGATACATTCCGTTCTTATCTGATTTTATCTAAAACTGTGTTTTATACAAATCGTTCGATTTTGAAGTATTTGTCTAATAAGCAGAATGCAAAGCCTAGGTTGATTCGTAGGGTTCTATTACTTTAAGAGTTTGATATAGAGATTAAAGACAAGAAAGGAGCGTATAATTTAGTTATTGATCATTTGTCTCGTTTGGAAAACCCAAACATGGTGGTTTTAATCGATGAGGAAATCGTGGATAAATTTCCAGATGAGCATCTTATGTTGGCACAAACGAAGGTAAATGATGAGGAACCATGGTATGTTGATTGTGTTAACTATATTGTTTGTAAGGTTCTTGCCCCAAATTTGACTTCCCAAGAAAAGAAGAAGTTCTTTTCGGAAGTCAAATATTATTTTTGAGACGAACCATATTTGTTTAAATTGTTTGCAAATAAAATAACGAGGAGATGTGTAGATGGTGGAGAAATTATTGATATCCTACCACATTGTCATTCTGGACCGTCAAGAGGGTATCATGGTGCCTCGTTCACTGCTAATAAGGTATATGCATCCGGCTTTTACTGGCCCACTGTTTAGCAATAAGCTGTAGGGAATTCATATTGATCAAACCATCAATACCACGAGTACGTAGCGGATGGATCTATATTTAATGTTATGAATTAAAACACATAAATTAAAACACATAATAATAAAACTAACCTCGAATCTATTGAAAAATAGATAACCACCAAGTCTTGATCTTGTTCACGAACACTTCAATGGATCTCGTACCACCACGAAACCTTAATCAACTATAATGAGTTGATCTCTAACGAAAACACACACTACACGTCCAACGAGAGCGTTAGGATGCTAGTGCTTAACCCACGAGCTACGACCTTAACACAAATGCTAGTCGTAGAGAAGAAAAGATTCAACTCCTTAAACAAGAGGTGTTGTACTAGAGAGAGCAAGAGAGAAATCAAAGAATGCTTTGATCTTATGAGAGGTGTAAATAAATGAAGACCTAGAGGCCTCCTTTTATACTAATAGGGTAGCTTAGGGAAAAAGCTACTCTTCTTCTTGCCCTAATCCATATGGCCGGCCACCATAGGTACCCATGGGCCCCCATTTTGCTTTTGGTCCTTTTAAAATTAACATGTTCAAATCAAGCCAATTTTTGGACTTAACGACCGTTAACCGTTACACTAACGGACTAACGACCGTTATGATAATTTCGTGGATTATATTAATTATAATTAATAGTATACATTAAACATATTAATTATATTTAATAAACGCTCTCTAAATTTGTACGTGTGTGCCCCGATAGGCTCACGTAATTTCCGGCCGTATAACTATTGATTTACGAGCGCATAACCAACAGCTCCCACTTGCGATTGTAACAATCAATAATGTATACTAACAATGCTAAGCGTCTAGCAACACCGCATTGCTTCCAAAATACCTGAGTGTGGTTTCATAAAACAACTAGGTAAATGGTTTACAATTTTAAATTATCCTTTTGTTTCAGATACTTGTTGAACTATGGATATGGATCAAAGTCATTCCATATTGTTCAATTCAACTGTTTCTCGTTTTAGAAATTAATCAAGATTACCAAACGTAAAAAAAGTATCATCTTGATTTACACTTTGGGCACGACCATGCAAACATCTGATTAATTCAGCAAGGGGCCCAGTAGTATCATACTCCAGAAGACAAGTGGAGGAACAAATTCTATTTTGACTACACGTGTCATTCATGCGCTTCAACCAACTTCTAAGAATAGCCTTTATAACCACCTTATTCAGGATAGCGTTTGACTATAGTCAAGAATAAAGATCCACACATGCAAGACCTGCTTGCATCTCAAGTCAGAGGACAAATAATGTTGGAATCACTCCTAAACAGTATTTCAAGTATTTATATTTCATATGTAATAGGTAGCTTTATTATGGCCTTTATGTAAGGTCAAGCTTATGTAGAAGGCCCATAAGCTTAGGCCCAAGCCCAATAAGGAATAGGGAAGGAGAGGGAGTGTTGCCCTAGCTCCTTGCCTATATAAAAAATGTAATAACCCTCACTTGAGGGTTGGTTGTTCAAGTTTTTATTTCACATACATCTTATTCATAACCGGTCATAGTATCTCGTGTGTGTGTGTGGTTTTACTTGTTCATCCGCCTTCATCTCTTTCTCTATAACTTGTGTTTGTAAAACTAGTGACCTAACAGTGGTATCAATCGCCAAATAGTTGGGTGTACACTTTGTTTTTGAAGTTTTTGGTTTTGGGTCTTACGCGTAAAGATAACGCAATCTTTGGTTCTCTTAAAAACTAGTTTTTTACACTTTTTAATCCAAGATTCTTGTACTTTCAATGTTTTGAGTTGTTAAAATACTTGTTTTTGGCAAAAGTTTCAAACTTTACGCGTGGATCTCGTTTTAAGCTTGTTTTTGTTCGTGGGTGTCGTTCTACGCGTAACCCGTTTAGCGTTTTGGTACATCAAAATTCACATTTTGTGTTCTTTTGGTACTATTGAAGCTATTCCATAACAAAAATCGGTTTAGAAACACATTTGGGCAAAATCAAAGTTACGAGTAATTCTACGCGTATCAAAACCCTAAAATTACGCGTAAGATTTTTCCTTGGTTTGATCTTCATTTTCTGGTTTATTCCGTGTTTTCTTACTTGGATAAGTCCGAAAATACGTGGACTTTGGATATCTTTTGCCTTTGTGATAGTGTAAAAGATCATTTGGCAAAACCCTAAAATTACGCATAAGCATAAGCTTACGGCGTAGAAATTCTACGCATAAGATTCACTTTACGCGTAAACTTAGGTCTCGCATAAGGTAATCATCGCCTAACTTTCTCGCCTAACTTTTGTCTACGCATAACTTTAGTGCTTTTATCCTACTTACGCGTAAGCTAAATCCTACGCGTAACTCCTTATTGTTACGCGTAACTTTTGGTGTTTTTACGCTTAAGTACTACTTGGTTTCTTGTCTTTTCTACGCCTAAGGACACTTCATCAACAAAGGTTAATTCGACTACAAAGATCCATTTTTACTACACAAGTTATTTCCCTCACACTTATAATCATCAACAACAACAACAATTAACTCCACAACATCAACAATGGAATCAACAACAAGCTATTTATCAACAACAATTTAATCAGCAACATACTCCACAACTTGGTGCAATTCCACCACCACAAATGGTACAAACACCACCAAGTCTTCAAATTCAACCCTACACAAACGATTTCAATCAACATCCATCAAGGAACACTATGAAGGAACCCACTTGGTTTGCAAAGATGTGTGAAGCTTTAGCGACCAACAATCAATTCATGAAGTGGATCACTTGATAGACCTCCAATGCTCACTCCGAAACTACGATCAATGGGTGATAAGGTTCTTTAGGTTTTGTGATCTAAAGAAGCCACATGGAAAGTTCTTAAAGAAGGTTATCTTGGAAGGTCCATTTGAGATGCCTCTTGTCATTGTGCAGGAGATCCAGCTGCTTTCCACCACGAGATGAACAAACCAACATTGCTATTGTTGCGATTTAAATCCTCTGAACTTCTACACTATGAAGGCGATGAACTTGCAATGGAATACATCCTCTTAGGATTACCAAACCCAATTCTTTGTAGTGTTTATGCTCAAAAGATCGCACAAAAATGTGGGATCATATTCGTCTTCTTATGGAAGGATGCATACTCAATCGGGAGGATTTGGAATCCAAAATTTACTTGGCTTATGAACACTTCATGATTGAACACGAGAGACACTAGAGTCCTATCATCATCGATTTTGAGACATCATCAATGATTTGGATAAACACAACATCATCATGCCAAGAATTGCGGTGAATACTAAGTTCACGAGTAGTCGGGTCTGAATGGGAGAAGTATGTCATCTTTCTCCGTCAAGCAAAGAATATGCATCATTCTACTTATGGATTGTTGTACGATTACTTGAAGCCTCATGAAAAGGAAGTTGATCGGGAAAGGATTCTCCGTGCTCAAATTGCTACACGATCGCATCCGGATACTCAACAACTTGCCTTGTATGCTCAGCGAATTATCCTCTCGACCAAAGAACTCAACCAAGCGCTTCAAACACACCTTCACGGCAACAACCTCAACAAAATCAAGCGGTTCCATACAACAACAACAATGCTCAAGCATATGTCGGTGAAGCGGCGAGAAACCGATCCGTTGAAGCATTGCAACAAGGATTTGTGATGATTGCTAATGCTTTTGGCGTTACACCAACAAATCCAACAATCGTATTCGTTCCTCATCTAACACACGGACTCAAGTTGTTGTGAAGAATGGGCGTGTTGAAGTTCGAAATCGTGATTATGGTCGTCGGATGGGCGGTTGTCAAGGGTTTAATGTTGTGGGTAGGAATAACAACAGAGCTCAGTGGTGGAGCAGGAAATGCTCGAGAATCGGTTAAATGGTCTTAGATGCTACAAGCGCAATGAGAAGGGACACTGGCTAATGCATGCCCAAAGCCAAGGACTAGGGGCGGTGCTTATTTCAAAGAGGCTTTACTTTTGGCTCTTAAGGATGAAGTGGTGGATCTCTCACGGACAAAACGAGCTTTATGGAAGATCTTGACTCGGATGATGATATGAAGGACTTGCGAGGCCAATGCATTTATTATGTTGATGGCTAATATGCATGAGCCGCACATGAGTGATCTGAGCCCAGTGTATGACAACGATGGCTTGTCTCGGTACCGAACAAACCATCATCATATCTCGAACTAATATCACCGCCAATATCGAATCCGGCATGGATCGGTGTTCAAAATGAGTCTTCTACATCTCTTTTCGATGATTTTCACGTTAACCACTGTAGTTACATTTGACGATCAAGATGACCTTATGGTTTCCTTTGATAATCAAATTGACTCGTGGTCGTACTTGAGGATCTAAAGAATGATCATGTTGAGACTCGCGTTGAACAAGATGATCTGTTGCCTCATCCGGATTTTGCTCGATTAATTCAAGACCATAAAATCAAAATGGAGGAATGTTATGCATTAAATCGGTCCTTAAAAAGTAAAATGCTGCTTTGTTAACCAAGGATTTTGAATGCTTACAAATGCAACTCAACTTTTACAAAACTCAAGAAAACAGTGAAAAAGGTTTTGAAGCCGCTTTGCAAAATCTCATCAAAGCGAAAAATATTTAGAGACGGATCGTGATCTAGCCGCCTCGAAGAATGCTTTGTTATGCGAATTAGAACAAGCTGAAACACGAACATAAAAAGCAAATTAACGCTCTCACCTTGGAAAATCAAAAAGCTAAGGCCGAGTTGTTAAATTGTCAAAAGCAGTTCTCCATACAAAAAGCATTCAACGAATCGGGTAGATGACCTTCTTGAAGAAATTATCGACTTGCAAAACAAACTTAAAGAGTTTAAAAGCATTGTTTACAAACATGGTGAATCGAGAATGACTATTGAAATGTTTACCTTAAAACCCAATCAAAAGGATATGGAAAAAATCTAGGCGATTACAAACCAAAGCTTTCACTAAAACATTTAAACCAACTCACGAAGTTTCCGATGTAGAATACAAAATTGATAATCTTGTCATGAGTGTTGTTGAATATCATCGTCAAGAGGAATTAGATGCGAAGGCGAGTCGATCAAAATTAAAAACGTTGTTTACAACAAACCTTTTAATTATAAAAGCGCGGTCACTTTCGTCACACCAGCGGATTCTTCTAACACACCAAGGGTTATCATCAAAACACCGAGTCTTCTAATGTTAATCCCAAAGCAGATTTTGAACAAACTTATGGTCCTTTACCTTCCATTAGCGAAGTAAACTCAAAACGAAAATCGAAAAATTCTTGATATTTTGACATTTTCATGGTGACCTCAAAATTTTACAACATGAGATAGAATATCGCTCACGAAATCAAAGTTGAAAATTTTCAATCGCCTCTGGCGAGAGAACAAAGAGACATTTTTCGGAAAAATCTTTTACCTAATGTTAAAAACTTGAAAAGTTATGCAATTGCTTGGGAAAAGGATTTTCATAAGGAACTTGGGGTAATGAAAAGCGTTTTGAGAAAGCGAAACATCTATTTCTAACACTAAGCGCAAAAAGCGTTGAGAAAAGATGTTGATAGACTCTTGGAAGATGTTATCTGTCTTGATATCCATAATGTTGTGTTATTCTATTCTTTGCCATATGCATCGATTATATCTCTGCGATATTGTTGAAAATGTTATAAGCTGTTGAGAACACCGATAATGTGCTTGGATCGAGTCTTTAAAAGTGAAAATAAACGATTACTCAATGAAATTTACAATGAAAGCGTCGTCTTCATTGGTGTGAAAAGATATTCACAATCATCAACTTAGTTTTCAAAAGAAAATCGCTCGATTGAGTGCAAAATCTTCGATCCTAAAATTGAGCAGCTGGATGATCAAAGCGTGTCTTTGAAAAGTCAAATCTCAAAATATGAACAAGAACTTTTAAAAGTTAAGCAGAATATGGTGTCATATTTGATTTACTCAAAAGACTCGACTTGAAGCATCAAACGAACTTGATCACTATCTTGCTCACACTAGAGATGTCATGAATTTTTTTGGAAATATTAGATTCGAAAATCAAGATCGATTCACACTATCTCTAAGTTACGGAAATGTTAGGAAAGTATGAACAACCTCCGCCTCTTGTGATTAAGATATTAGCACCAGTCACACTTAGTAATCGTGAACCTAGAATTCCTTTGCCAAATCACAAGTTGCTAATGTGTTTCCTCTCTTGAAGCAGAATAGTTTCATCTTTTCCAAGCGTCCGCACTTCACGGCCTAGGAGCACTCAATCGGCGAATAGGAAGTTGCGACCTAAGAAAAGATCAATAAGGAATGCTAAAGTAGAAGAACACCCTAGGACTCGAATAAAACTCATGTTGCTTCCACTATAGATGTTGCGTCGGCAAATGTAATACAAATAGTGATGTAACGAATGCTAAACCGTTAAGTACTTTTGATATTGATCGATGCACCTTGTGTTATTTGTCGGAAGAGTATGAATTCTGATTGTCATGACAAATGTGTTGCTAAAGCTATAATCTCTCGATTACGAAATCCTAAGAATCGGAATAACTCTAGGCCCACTAATCATTCTAAGTTTGTGCTTGGTAGACCGCCTTCTTTAGATTCTAAGGCAACCATTGCTATCACAGTAACTCCCGCTTCACCTCCTAAGAATACAGTACCACCTAGTGTTTTCACTAAGACTAAAGCAAAGAGTAGTTATAGATGGCAGAAATGGATATATAACACACTAGGATTTAAATGGATGCCTAAACTTATCAATGTGTGTATGTCTAACATATCTGCTTCGGAACCCTCTAACAGTTCGGGTTCCACATCTACTTCTATTCCATCCGTGTAAATGCGTGTGTAATGCGGTGATCTGAGATCATTCTCTGGATTGTTGATAGCGGATGTTCCCGACACATGACGAGAAACCTTAAGCTGTTATCAAACTTTATTGCAAAGTTCATTGGCTTTGTCGATTCGGGAACGATCACTTGGCAGACTATCATGGGCTACGGAGATTATGTCAATGGGAACATCGAAATTAGCGGGGTTTACTATGTGGAAGGCCTCGGTCACAACTGCTTTCGATGGGTCAATTTTGTGATGGAGATTTGGAGGTTGCTTTCGGGGAGAAAACTTGTTTCATTCGTGATCTACAAGGAAATGACCTTATGTCCGGCTCGCGTAATTCTAGTCTCTACACTATCTCTATGCAAGACATGGTTGCTTCCTCTCCCATCCGCTTACTTTCTAAGGCAACATCAACAAAATCACGGCTATGGCACCGTCGTCTCTCACATCTAAACTTTCAAACCATCACCAACCTTGCTCGACACAAACTAGTTGAAGGTCTCCCACGATTCCGGTATTCAAAAGATCACCTTTGCTCAGCCTGTGAACAAGGGAAAAGCACTCGTGCTCATTTTCCTTCAAAGGTGGAACACAGCTCTCAGCATGTGCTACATCTTCTTCACATGGATTTGTGTGGCCCGATGCGTGTGCAAACAATCAATGGCAAACGCTACATCTTAGTAATTGTTGATGACTACTCACGATGGACTTGGGTCTACTTTCTTCGTAGCAAAGACCAAGCTCCACAAATGATCATCACCTTTCTCACAAAAATACAAGTTCGACTCCGCAACACCGTCGGGATAATCGAACAGACAAAGGAACCGAATTTGTTAACAAAACCCTTCGTGAATTCTATGAGAAAGTGGGAATTCAAACATCAAACATCTATTGCACGCACACACGAACAAAGCGGAGTTGTTGAAAGGCGAAACCGAGCGTTAGTGGAAGCGCAGAACAATGTTAATCAATGCTAAACTTCCAGATTACTTATGGGCGAAGTCGATTCATCGCATGCTATACTCAAAACCGTTCTATGATCACAAAGCCACAACAAAACACCTTTCGAGCTTGTCCACAACTATAAACCGAACCTCAAACACTTTCATGTATTTGGATCCCTTTGCTATCCAAATAATAATCGTGATGATTTTGGAAAGCTCAAAGCCAAAGGCGATATTGGAGTCTTTATTGGATCTCGTGACAATTCTAAAGGTTTCGAATGCGGAATCGTCGAACTAAGGAGGTGATGGAAGCGATTCATGCTCATTTGATGAACTCACGGAAATGGCTTACGAGTATAATGACTTAGAACCCGGTCACAACCGTTTAAACTTCCTCAAACCCCATCATCGGTGAAGAAAGCCCTCGGATAACTCGTCAACAAATGGAAAGGTTATTTGCTCCTACGTTACGTGGCGATATTGATGAACATGCTCGGTGTATCTGCATTGTTTTCACCGCATGACGATAATATTCCTATACGATACACTGCTACAACAACTCTTGTTGAAGATGCACCTACACGATTGACTCCAACACAACAGATTGAACACACCGCTTCCACCAATGATGAACCGGTGATGATATTACGAATGAAGTACCCCACCTGCAGATTTTGATCCAAATCGTTCTTGACCCGTTTGACAATGAGGCGCTACACGGATGTCGCAGAATCTTCAACAAACCATTTGAATCCTCGAATCTACACAATGTATACCAACATCAACCCTCTACACATAGATGGACAAAAGACCATCCTCGGCTAACATTATTGGCAACCCGAATCAACCGGTCGTTACGAGACAACGTCTTCGCACGAGATGGTGAACATTGCATTTATGCACTCACCGTCCGCCAATCGAGCCTAAAAACATTAAAGACGCAATGACAAAAGATAAGCGGATTGAATCCATGCGGGAAGAACTCAACCAATTCAAGCGTCTTGAAGTATGGGGCGGTTGAAAGACCAACAGGGTCTCGTCATTGGTCTAAAATGGATTTGGAAAAACAAATTGGATGTTGAAGGGCGTCATCCGAAACAAGTCACGTCTAGTTGCTAAGGGTTATCGTCGGGAAGAGGAATAGACTTTGAAGAATCTTTTGCTCGGTTGCTCGTCTTGAGGTCATTCGGATATTTCGCGTTCATTGCTCATATGAATATGACGGTCTATCGGATGGATGTCAAAACAGCGTTTCTCAATGGACAACTTAAAAAGCGGTCTATGTCGACCAACCGGATGGATTCGTTGATCCGAGTTCCCTAACCATGTCTACAAACCGAACAAAGCTCTTTATGGTCTCAAACAAGCCCTCGGGCATGGTGCGATAAGCTATCATCTTTCCTCATTGCCAAAAACTTCACCAAAGGCTCGGTTGACCCAACTCTTTTATACAATATCACGGGCACACATCTTAATTGTTCAAATTTACGTGGATGACATCATTTTGGGTCTACACATAAAAAGTTTTCAATCGCTTTTGCAAAACTAATGAAGAATAATTTTGAAATGTCCATGATGGGTGAACTTACGTTCTTTCTAGGGCGCAAGTTCATCAATCACCCGTGGTATTTTCTTGAGTCGATCCAAATATGCCCTTGAGCTGTTAAACAAATTTGGAATGACAACTGTGACACTTATGCCACACCAATGGCTCATACCAAGAAGTTAGATCTTTGATTTACATGGGAAATTAGTTGACCCACCAAATCTTCAAGTATTATTGGGTCCCTCATGTATCTAACGACTAGCGAGACTGATATTGTCTTTTCCGTTTATCTATGCTCCCGTTATCGATCGCGACCAACTAAAACCCACCTCTCGAGGCTAAAAGAATCCTCCGATACATCAAGGGAACCATTAACTTGGGGATCTAGTATCCAGAAGGATTCGGTTTTGAACTAATTGTTTTTCGAGGCGATCACGCGGGATGCCTAGACTCGAGGAAAAGTACTTCAGAGCACTACAATTTCTCGGTGATAAAGCGGTGTCTTGGCAATCAAAGAAGCGAGGATTGTACATCATTGTCATCAACCAAGCGAGAATATGTAGCCTTGTCCGCGTGTTGTGCTCAAGTCATCGGATGAGAACACAACTCAAAGACTATGGTTACGTGTTTGAGAATCCCGATGTCTTTGCGACAATCGAGTGCCATTGAGATCTCGTGCAACTCGATTCGAGACTCGAAATCAAAGCACATCGATCTACGCTATCATTTCATCAAGGACCACGTGGAGCAGTGCCGTTGAATTATACTTTGTGGTCTTGAATACCAATTGGCGGATCTGCTCACCAAAGCCTTGCCTCCGGCTAGGTTTAATGAGTTGGTCCACCGAATTGGTATGAGGTGTTTGACTCAAGAGGAATTGGATAACCTCTTAAAACCAGTCTTAAAACTGTTCAAACACCAAAACATCTTCTATAAATAATTATTTCAAAACAAAATACAAAAATATAAAATCCGATAAAACAACAAAAATATTCTCCTAATCTTTCTTTCTTTCAACATGGCAAGTACATTTCTTCCGTCAACACTTTAATCTTTCAAAACTAAGTATTTTTCCGATCAAGTGTTAAGGGGGAGAAAATAATCTATTAATTGTTTCAAAACATCTGTGTACTTGCATGTTATCTTATCTCGGTTGAATCTTTTACAAATGGTGGTACATTTTCTGGTTCAAAGACACTCCTCGGACTTAAATTAATAACCTTTCATTATTTTCTCAAGTCGAGGGGGAGCGTCGTCATGTTTCTTTCCTAAGAATCTTTGTTTGGTAACCAAAATGGAAGTTAAATGGCTTTGTTTGAAAAAGAAAAAGGTGGAGGGACCAAAAATGCCAAATGCACAAAGTCATTTTTAATAAAATACCTCCACCTAACTTTAACCTTCACATTTATTACTTCCATCTATATATCATCCACGATCCAAAATCGTTTAACAAATCCGTGCTTTCGATCATCAATTTGTAAGTGTTTATACATTCTTTGCAACAATCTAAACATGGGTTTTGAATCGTTTTTCAAACTAACGGTTAGATTTGCGCCTAGAAGGGTTTTTGTGTTTTACGCGTAACGTATGAACACATGATCTAAGTTGTGTGTTTATGTGTAAAAGGATAGTGCCAAAATGTTATTATTACATCAATGAATATATTTTTCATCATTTAAACACACCCAGAAACACGAATTGATTGATTTTCAAAATTAGGGTTTATGCGTTAAATTGTGTGTTTTCAAATATGAACGTTTGTGGTGATAAAGATTGTTGTATGAGGCTGCTTTCAAGTTGAATTGAGCATATATAAACCCAGAAATCACCCAGAAACACTATGGAATCATTAATTGAATATTAGGGTTCTAGTTCATATGAATTGGGTATTTATGACTCATGGCTTATTTGATGTTAAAACTTGGATAAACATACTCTACACGCTTCTTTGTCCTCCCAGAAACACTTTAGTGCAAATCCTATGGCTAAAATTTTTATGCGTAAACTTTGAACTATTAGGGTTTAGACTACGCGTAAGATTTTCTACGCATAACTGATAAACTGTCCAATTGTGTTATGATCTGTCATAAATTGAATGTTATGTGTTAAACATTGATGATATGATGCTTTGTTTCAGGCTTGCTACACTTAATATTCGAATCAAGGTTGTTGTTACTCACGCATAAGGATCACCTTACGCGTAGCTTGTTATCGTGTAAGATTAGTCTTCGCGTAGCTTCTACGCATAAGGTTCTACATATGGGACTACGGCGTATCACGTGAAGGATATGCGTGGCGATAACCTCTACGCATAAGGTCAACTCTTACGGTAGCCTTACGCGTAAGGTTAATATATGCCTCACGCATAAGCTCTACGCATAAGGTCCCCTTTTTCCCACGCGTAACACTTCTTACGCGTAAGTTAGGATCTACGCGTAAGTTTACACCCACGCATATATCATTCACATCTCGCATAACTTTACCAATCCTACGCATAAGCCGAGATCATACCTTCGTTATGAATTGTTACGTGTACAAACTTGTAAATAATCTAATCATATCATCACGAATCCAAAAAATGTCACAATAAACTCAAATCGTTTGATATGTTGTGAACAATAAGTGATAAAATAAACTTTAAAATTTAAAGTTAACTAACTCACGAAACATTTCACGACATCATTGAACTATTGAACTTACAAGTGACTTAGAACTCGTAACAATCATTATCACTGTACATTCAATAACTAGACAATAAGACCTTCTGTTGACTAACATTATGTCTTTCGATATGTTGGTTCTTTTGGCTAATGTTATTTCAGATCACGACATGGTGAA
The DNA here is from genome assembly GCA_022545495.1 of Chrysanthemum lavandulifolium. Classification (NCBI taxonomy): domain Eukaryota; kingdom Viridiplantae; phylum Streptophyta; class Magnoliopsida; order Asterales; family Asteraceae; genus Chrysanthemum; species Chrysanthemum lavandulifolium. The sequence goes on along the minus strand of CM040243.1, from coordinate 266,402,893 downwards.
CAAATGAATGTGGATGCACACGAAGTTCTCTCCATTGCGATATCTATCCTTATGGCTATCCAATGAAGATAGGAAAGAATAATCTCCGTGTTGACTTTGACACCCTCACTTGCTCGAATCTTCATGTTTAATTGCTATTGACATTACGAGGACTCATCCGTATCGAATATGCTCACTCACTCTGCATCATTCACGATATCTATATCCAGCAGTTACGGAACACTATGGAAAGGGTCAAAGGACGGATTGTTGTGACGGTGACTCGAATCACAAACAAGTCACCATTACACTGCAGACTTAAGGTTGTTCTCCTAATTCACAAGTCGAACCAACCAAACTATATGCCACACACTGTTGAAGAGCTCACTCTCCAATTCTTAATCGATATCGGTTATGAAGAGGCTACAAGAGTAATCACCAAGCATTCTCACCTAGAGCTTAAGAGTATTCCTCAACCACGGAGAACTCTCTACATGATCATCACCAAGTCATTTACGGTCGTGACGGTGGCTATGAGCATCCTAAGCTCATGGAAGCGCAAATATTTTGGGCATTGGTCAACATGAAACACATCGCTATCGAAGCTCGATTTGGGATGACATGATGTCATTTCTCAACAAACTTGGCTCAAAGATTCCCTACATCGGATATACTAAATTGTTGATCCAGAGAGCACTTGGACTTCATCCCGATATTCCCAAGAGGCTCAATGACCCCGACAATCACGATATGTTGATGGAACCTATTCTATCTGCGAGAATCAAGGAATCGTCTACAAAGAAACAAGGTGTTTCTTTGATTTCCTTCTAGCGAAGATGTCGAAAGCTCGAAGCGTACAAAAGGTATCCGGAAGCGGTTAGACAAGGCAAAGTTGGTCATCTCGACGAAAAATCTTCGGAACACTGTAAGGAGAACCCGAAAAGGAAGTCTTGGAAGTGTTACAAGTACAGATAGTCGGAGGAATGTTCCAAAGAAGAAACCTATTCCAAAGAGGAAATCTACCCCTAAGAAGAAAGTTCCTCCTCGAAGCCACTCCGATCCCTTCCTCTACACGAACCGCAAAGAAAGCTCATGGGCGAGGACTGCAAGCTCCGACACGGATGAAGAGATCACATACTCAAAGCGCAAAGGATGAAAATCCTCGGTACCAAAACCTCCAAGTCCTCAAACTAATAAAGGAAAAGGAAGACTCATGCACTTGTACCACATGATGAAAGCTACGAAGATGAAGAAGAGCAAGCTGGATCAATCATACGGGAAGAAGTTTCACATCATCGAGCATCTTCAAAAGGTGAAGAATTTGCTAAAGATCAAATGGGTGGCCCGGAGGATCAAGTGGTCTTGCCCTCCTCACCGAGATCCTCGACACGGTTAATCGACCGGTAAGGGATCCGGTGCCACCACTCTTCTGCAACAACAACGACTGTGGAGGATACTATCGTATATGAGTTTGAGAACCACAGGCGAGAAGTCCGAGAAAGATAAAGATGATGATTATGACAAGTTGCTTCGGTAGTCCCACACGTCTCGAAGGAAACTTCGAACCGCCTAAGGATCCCAAGCCTCCTCATGTCTCCTCCTCATCGGACTCATCATCTCACTCATCACCACCACCATCAACGAAGTCAACGGATCATCATCCAAATCGGTGAAGAAACCACCTAAATCTTGGATTTCTCGGACTCATGAAAGAATTGTGAAAGTTGTCCAACAAGTCGGAAAGAAGGACATACTTACTAAAAGCGAATTGGTTTCTTGACCAAATTCGATGCTTAAATGATGAGAAAGACAAGATGGAGAAAGAAAGGGAATTTGTTCGAAGTTCATGAAGAGTCATCGTAAAGAGGAGGCGAGCGAAATGATCGAAGGTTACACTAACAAGTACCTTGAGGATATCGTTCCTAAAGTCCAAAAGGAACCGGAGAAGGCGACAAGAGATCATACCCACAAGTTTCTTCTCGACATTGTCCCGGTGTGACTAGAAGTATTTTCGGACAACTCACCCCTAACATCGTCGCATTGGTTAAACGTACAATGGCCAAAGAAGGCGATCTCTACGAATACGAAGGTTAATCGCTAAACTAGTGATGCAAATGTCAAAGCGATGCGGGCGTTTACTTCGGATGAAGCTAAATTTTTCAAGGTCTACTTGCTTTTCAACTCACTCATCATGCAAGGAGTCACCGATCAACCCAAACGGCCAAGAGATGGCGATGATAAGGATAAAGACTACGCACCTAAGCGTCAAGTAATCGGTAAATCTTCTTCGATGCCACCTCCTCTTCAACGGACTTCTTCTCAACAGAAGTCTCCTCCACCTCGGTCTTCTCTTGATAAACCTCGGGACGATTCCGAGTTACCACCCCGACTCAAAAAGCGGTGATTACTTTGAGTATACGGGTGGTGACGATGAAGAGGTCCTTGAGCCCCGACAACAACCCACCTCACCAAAACAAGTGCGAAACCATTATCATCATCAAGGCCTTCCAAAAGAAGAAGAAGGCGATTCGACTGAAGTCGTATCATGGCTAGATGACGATAAAACCGAAGAGTTTGAATGGTTCTCCACACTTGTCAATCAAACTCCTTACCACGATGAAGGTCAAGACTTGGTGACGGTTCTACATTGGATCACGCAAAACTTTTGCAAGAAAAGTTCCATGTGAAGAAAATGACGAAATCGAGTTGAAGCGAATCAAGAATGAAGCGTTTCAACTTCTAACAGCGACTACGAAAGTGCCCTCGAGGTCGAATATCATCTTGAGAACATCGCTCGAGCTATGTCTAACAACATGGATTGGCTCAATCCGGAAGCAAACATTGACTTCACACAAAGGGACAACCTCCATACTACACCGATTGGACCAAACCCCTACCGACCATTGGCCAAGCGGACAAACCACGGATTCCTTCCGATACTTCTTTAACAGAGACCGGATTTTCTCTTACGGTAGCGATGGTTCACGAAAACACGCTACATCATTGACTCTTCCATTCCAAAGCAACTATTTACTCAAATTGCATTGCTATCGAGGCGTGCAAATCACTTGTTTTCGACAGCGTGCAAGCATACGACCAAGATGCATTGTATGGGATTCATCATTGGCACGAGCGCGAAGAATCTACTACGTGTGCTTGGTTGAAGTCTCAACACGCGGTGTATAGTTCTAAGGACATCGTTGCCATCAAACACGTTGATCTCAAGTCTAAGTGGGACTATACATTCTTGAAGAATATCATAGTCAAGCGACAAGATGAAACAGGACTATGGATTCTCCGAGGTCGACTTTGAGAACTTATCTCTCAGCGACATCGAAGACATGTACCTTGCCAAAATGTGGTCGTATGAGACAATTCTCGTGACGTTCAGCGTGAATTTATCAAGTCGGTTCTCATCTTCATTAGGCGATCGTGATCAAAGAACGTGTTGAAGATATCCGGATGGTTGTTGAATCTTATCGACGCGTGTCAACCTCACCCCTCAATGCTTACTCTTCCCGATCTCAACCACTATCTCAATATACACTCATCGGCAAACCTTTGGCGTTGTTTACCATAGTGAACTTCAAAGCGCTTAATGGCGTGTAATGAGCTCCACAAATTCGGGATCATACTTTGAAGTGGTTAGGGACGGATTGGCGTCTGAGTTGAAGGATATACTGAAAGTTGGGTCTCCTAAGCTGGAATTCTCGGAAAGGAGGGATGTGAGAAGGATCATCACCATGATTGATGAGCGGTTGTTCGAAGGGATCGATTCGAGAAGATTGAGAGCTATGTTGGTGGTCGACCGGAGAAACATCACCGGCTTTCAGCATACTGTGCGCTCACAGGAATATCACTTGCACTTCTGGTACCCCTTGAATTGTTTCCTTCATATAATTTTGGATGTGTGATTATATATGTCAATGGCTTGTGCACATAACGATGTACAACCCGTAATTGTCAAGAAAGGACCACGTAGTGCGCCTCGGGGCCACAATCCTTATAAAAGGAGCGAAAGCTTCTTATTTTGAGTAAAACCTATCAAACCTTTCATTTTCAAGGTTTTGCTCAAAACACAAGTACTCTCCCATATGATTTTCAAAACCTCAACCGTTTATATCACTAGTTGAGGGGAGTATTTGATTTAAAACTTTGTTCACAAATTGTTCATAGTGGTCATCTTCCCGCAACACTCGAAATGGTCATATTTATTCTCAACCGTTCAAAAATAACATTTAATATGCCATTTTGAGGGGGAAAATTGTGTGATAAGAAATATGTTGCACCAAATGCAAATGAATCGTGTACCTCGAGACTTAACCAACAAATTGCGGTACTAAAGCTGTTAGTAACTCAAAAGACTTGTCTGGACGGGTAATAATTTCAAGCTAGTTCGCTAGTAATGTAAGCGTGTCTCGCAAAGGACTTGTCCAAGTAGAAGGTACCATTCGAGAAACTCTTGATAGACATGAACTCGACGGGTATGACAACCTTTCGAGGTTTGTCTACACCTTCAAGGTAGTTATTAGAGCTAGTTGTCACCTAAAAGGCGACAATGTAACTCTTTAACTATGCAACGTAACCGTGTCTCATGGGGATTGTCTATCTTGATGGATCAATTCAAAAAAGCGCGCTCTTTCCTCTTTGTGCATTTAACCATTAAAACTATTAAGCACATGTGGGGGGAGTATTTATGCAAAACATCATCTCTCGCGATGGTTTAAACATGTTTTCATTAACAAACCCTTTGAGAGATATTTTCACATCTGATGGTTTTAATGGTAAACATAGGTTAGTCATGGAGTTATAAGGTGACTAAGGTTAGGAATAACCGTCCTATGATCCACCGAGCCGAGGGATCTACCCAAGGACACTACCATTATTTAGTGTTAGAAGTCCTTAGGAATGATTGTAAAAGGAGAAAATGAGAATCGGAGAAAGAAAGAGTTAAAGAATAAAAAGAAATGTAAAGTAAAGGGTGAAAAAGCGACCCTCCAGTTATTCAACTTAGGGCAAACACGGGTTCAATTCATATACTCTTGGTTGTCACTTAGTGACACCGGTATTGAAGATTAAAAGTCGTCATGGACCCGGTGGCGCATGCACTAAACCTTCTTAGCCACTCAAGTTTTCTCAATGAAGCTTGTTTCATTCTCACGGGGAACCCTACGTAAACTATTGGCTTTCTCTTGAGATCGTTGGTATTGAAGAAGGAGACCCTCTCCCTAGTCTCCGCTCGGAAAACCAAAAGCACTATTGAGTCTAGAGCCACGAGATTCATCAAAAGATCTCTTAGGAACACTTGACATTTAATCACTGATGATCAACAAATAAGATCATCGGTGGTTCATATCGAGTCCTTCACAAATCTTAGCAATCTGTCGAGAACATTTATGAGAGGTTCACATCCGTGATCCTCGGTGATTGAATGGAAACTCTGCCGGGGTCAACATCAAACACCACGGCGGCGAGTCACTCGGTAACACCCGTGGATTACGCGGAGTGTGTCTCAAGCGGTCTGATCGTGATGTGATGCTTGATGTACCTCGACTCATCTGAGCTGTAGATGTACTTGGTACATCGCGTTATCTCACTTGTGGGACTCCGGTTCGAGAGCGGCCTTTGTAAGAATTAGAGTTGTGTTTTCACACTATCTTTGTTAACACTCTCGAAGTTCAAACTTGTAAGTTCCGGAAACCGCTTATTACTAACCGTTTGAAATGTTTTCTTCTTATGGAAGCTCCGGGCGGAATGATCGTGTTGATTCTTCTCATGCTCACGCCAACATCATCACTAATGGAAGTTCTATTCAATGCAACACAGCGATCGAATGATTCTTCATCAATCAAAGAATCTACAAAGTCAAAGACTTACGAACTTCATCGATATTGATTTCCAACGTCAAAGAGCGTGTGAGCATGTTGAAGAATGACGTGGAGACTTTGGAGCAACAAGCGCACTGAAGCGGATCGATGCGGACAACAACATACTATCACTTTCACCACAAAGAACAATGATCAAAGAACAAAGTTAATGATGACGTCAAGCATAAGCTGTTCAAAGATAACTATCTCTCTACCTGGGAGATTGTTCGAATCAAGGCAATTCCTCTCACAAGAAAGAAGAATGTCGAAGGCGTCACACTACTATTACATCAACGCCTTCACCGTTTACATTCATATATACTTGAGGGGGAGATTGTTGGAATCACTCCTAAACAGTATTTCAAGTATTTATATTTCATATGTAATAGGTAGCTTTATTATGGCCTTTATGTTTGTTTAAGGTCAAGCTTATGTAGAAGGCCCATACGCTTAGGCCCAAGCCCAATAAGGAATAGGGAAGGAGAGGGAGTGTTGCCCTAGCTCCTTGCCTATATAAACAATGTAATAACCCTCACTTGAGGGTTGGTTGTTCAAGTTTTTCTTTCACATACATCTTATTCATAACCGGTCATAGTATCTCGTGTGTGTGTGTGGTTTTACTTGTTCATCCGCATTCATCTCTTTCTCTATAACTTGTGTTTGTAAAACTAGTGACCTAACAAATAAAATAACCATTTGCGAGATATCACTTAATGACGCCGATCCATAAAGTGATGACTCGTAGGTTTGGGGAAATCCAATATCCATAGCACGTGGATAACATGTGAGTGTGGCGGACACATCCTTAGTATTCAAAGAATATAATCAATCTCTCACATTTGCCTTAATTCAACGATACTCACATATCATTGATCGACAATGGACAATTTAAAGTAATAAATTACTTAAGGATTAAACATGAAAATATAGGACACAATTAATATATGAATAAATAACTCAGGTACCACGTATGTTAATCATCAAAATAATAAATGTTTTACATATCCTATTATCAAAATACTAAAATCAAAAAGATTTACATGAGACTACTAACTGAACGAAGTCCAATACCACTAGCATGCTCAACATGCTTGTTCAAAGGAAAAGCCTTAGTAAACGGATCAGCTAAGTTGTCATCTGTGTGAACTTTTTTTAAGTACTACTTCATTATCTGCGATAACCTCACGGAGATAGTGAACCTTCCTTTTGTAATGCTTGACGCCTTTCTGAGCTCTAGGCTCGTTGGCGATAGTTAATGCTCCAGTGTTGTCACATAGCATTTCCATAGCTTCTTTATTGGTGGGGACTACTCTAAGCTCATCAATAAACTTCCTTATCCAAATAGCTTCCATTGCAGCTTCTGAAGCAGTAGTGTATTCAACCTCTGTAGAAGACATCGCCGTGATGCTTTGCTTGGCACTCTTCCGCACTACGACGCCTCCGCTTAGAAAGCTAAAGCGTATCCGGTTTGCGACTTGGTGTCATCCTTGTCGGTCTGCCACCTAGCATCAGTATAACAGGTAACTCTGAGCTCTCTGTTTGGGTCTCCACCATAAACAAGAAACATATCTTTAGTATATCTGAGATACTTCAGTATGTTCTTCACAGCAGATAAGTGACACTCACCTGGATCTACTTGAAATCGACTTGTTAAGTTTTGAGCGAACGCAACATCAGGTCTAGTGCACCTCACCGCATACATGATGGATCCTACAGCCTAGGAATAAGGAATCCTCTACATGCGTTCCACCTCTGCAGGTGTTGAGGGTCCTTGAGATTTTATCAACTCAAGTTTTACTTGCATTGGGGTAGTTCCACGCTTGGAATTTGCCATATTAAATCTTTTCAAGATTTTCTCAATGTATGCACTTTGAGAAAGTCCAATCAACCGCTTAGATCTATCTCTGTAGATCTTGATTCCTAGAATATATGAAGCTTCACCTAAATCCTTCATAGAAAAACAATTTCCAAGATAGGCTTTAATAGCTTGTAACATTGGAATGTTGTTTCCCATGATCAATATGTCATCAACATATAAGATTAGGAATGCTACATTACTCCCACTAGCCTTACGGTATACACATGGCTCATCAAGGTTTTGAGGGAAACCATACTTGATCTCCTCATCAAACCTTTTATTCCATTGCCTAGATGCTTGCTTTAATCCATAAATGGATCGTTGTAGCTTGCATACACGGTTAGGATATCGTGGATTGACAAATCCTTGAGTTGGTCCATGTAAACCTCTTTGGTTAAGTGACCATTTAAGAAGCGCTTTGACATCCATTTGCCAAATCTCATAGTCATAGTACTGTTGCTATGGCTAGAAGAATCTAATAGCTTTTATGTCTGCGACAGGCGAGAAGGTTTCCTCATAATCTACACCGTAGGTTTGAGTATAACCTTTTGCCACAAGACGAGCTTTATAGGTGTGTACCTTTCCATCCATGTCAGTTTTCTTCTTGAAGAGCCACTTGCTACCAACGGTTTTAGCGTTAGGAGGGAGGTCAACTTTAATCCAGACTTCATTTTCTCTCATGGATTTCATTTCCTCGTTCATAGCCTTAAGCCATTTTTCAGATTCACGATCTGCTAATGCAGCTTTATAGTTAGCAGGCTCATTAAGATCCCCTAACTCATGCTCCTCTGAATCGACGTATCAACATATTCGATCAGGTGCACGTATTGTCCTTGAGGATCTACGAACAGGAATGACTTCACTTTCTGGTTCAACACGTTCATGTTCAACCATCTCAGGAAGTTGGCTAGTATTTTCAGAAGGGTGAGTATCTTCTTGAATTTCATCAAGTTCTACGATCCTCCCACTTGCCTCTTGTGAGATGAGACGATTCTCAAAACACTCAGCAAACCTAGCAACAAATACCTTGTGCTCAGGTGGATAGTAGAAGTAGTAACCCATTGTTTCCTTTGGGTATCCTACAAAGACACACTTAATAGATCTTGGTTCTAGTTTGTCAGGCGTGTCACGTTTCACGAATGCCTCACAACCCCATACCTTTAAGTAAGACAAATTAGGGACTTTCCCATGCCATAGTTCATATGGTGTCTTTTCAACCTTCTTTGATGGAACCATATTGAGAATGCGTGCAGCAGACTCAAGAGCATAATCCCAAAAGGACATTGGTAGAGTTGTTTGACTCATCATAGATCTTACCATGTCAAGCAGGGTTCGATTCCTTCTCTCAGATACACCATTATGTTGTGGTGTACGTGGAGAAGAGAGTTGTGAGACAATCCCACACTTCTTAAGATGATCAATAAACTCTTGACTCATATATTCGCCTCCACGGTCAGACCGTAAAGCCTTTATGGTCTTTCCAAGTTGATTCTCAACTTCACTTTGAAATACTTTGAAAGTTTCAAAGACTTCATGTTTATGTTTAAGCAGGTAAACATAACCATATCGACTAAAGTCGTCAGTGAAAGTTAAGAAATAGTTGTATCTTTGTCTTGACACAGTTCTAACATGGCCACATACATTAGTATGTATGAGTCCAAGCAGATCTGTAGCTTTCTCCTTTTTATGCGGAAAAGGCTTTTTCGCCATCTTCCCAGACACACAAGATTCACACTTATCAAAAGACTCAAGGTCAGTTGATTTAAGAAGCCCACCGTGTTGTAGCTTCTCAATGAGTTTCTTGTTAATGTGCCCAAGTCGGCAATGCCACAAGAATGTAGAGTCCAAGTTACGCTTGGATCTTTTACTATTTACAGAATACATAGAACAATAATTTGAAAGCAGTAATCATGCATATCAATTTCAAAAATACCATTCCTAAACGACATTAAAATAAAACAAGTTATTCATTGAAACCGAAATACCAATATCCGTAAAACAATGAGTAAAACTCTTGTCTTTCAAAAGTGAAACTGAAACAATACCCCTAGTAATACTAGGAGCATAATGACAATTGTCTAAAAAAATTAATAAACCACTAGGAAGTGACAAATCAAAAGTTCCTATAGCTTCAACGACTGCACGGTTTCCATTCCCCACATACAGGCTTAAAGCTCCGGGCTTCAGTTTCCTACTTCCCCTGAGACCCTGAGTAGTATTACAAATGTGAGTACCACAACCAGTGTCATATACCCAAGATTTATGAGGAAAAATATAAAGTTCTATGACGAAGATACCTGATGTGCTAGCATTGCTACCCACATTGCACTTCTTCTGCATCAACTCAGCTAAATAGGTAGGACAATTCCTCCTCCAATGTCCAATCTAATGACAATGATGACACTCAGTGTCTTTAGCAGGATGCTCCTTTTTAGGAAGAGGGGGAATCTTGGCCTTGGGGCATAAGTAAGCTTAGCCTTGCCATTACCACGATTCTTGCCCTGAGCACCATTATGCGGCTTCTAGTTCTTATTGTTCTTCTGGATCTTTCCTGCTCTTATAGCAAGTACAACAGGAGTAGCATCTCTTTTAGGAAGCCCTTGTTCGTGCAACTTAAGCATTGCATGCACTTCATTCACTGTCTTCCCCATGCACTGCATATTATAATTCTGTCTGAATCCAGCAAAGTCCTTCTTCAGAGAGGTAAGAATCATGCTCACTGCAAGGCCAGATGACATGGGGTGAGCAAGGCGTTCTAGTCTATCTAGATAGCCCTTCATTTTCAGAACATAGGTGCTAACAGATTGACCCTCCTCATGCTTACATACATGAAAGGCATGCACAGTCTCAAGGAGTTCCTGTTCTACTTGCTGAGCAAACATAGTCTTCAATTCCTTAAGCATGTTATATGCATCAAAGTGATTCAGATTCTTTTGAAGTTCTGGAGTCATGCTTATGAGCATAAGACAGCCTATGTCCTTGGATGCTTTAACCCATTGGGCATGAGCAGCAATGACATCAGCAGGAACCTGCTGATCAGGAGTTGGAGGAACAGGAGTGGCAGGTATGGGATGCTCCACATAGGTTAACTTATCCTCGGCTGTGAGGACGATCCTCAAGTTCCGATACCAGTCGAGAAAGTTAGATCCAATAAGTTTTTCCTTTTCAAGGAAAGACCTGAAGATCGAATTGTTGACGGTTTGATTTGCTGCCATCTACAATAAAATAAAGTTCAAGATTTTAGTATCTTCGGTAATTAATTCTTTTACAAATTAACTACCCTTGTTTTAATAAATAAAACAATTAATTTACTAAAAGACTAAGACCCTCTTGAACTCCCACTCATCACGGTAGTGCTTACTACTCAGGTAAGTCTTGTGGGTACAAGAGGTAGGCGGCGTGCGACAATTACATTACAAGTGCAATTCTTAGATTTATGAGACTTATGGCACTAGAGTACAAGCTGCTAGTGTCATCCATGTTTTGTCTCATCCTATGCCTCGGGATCAAGGATCTCACCCGCTTGACTCGATTAAGTCGTTCAATTAGAGAACATGTGTAAATAACTCTAGGTCCCACGCCAGAGAATAAACACCTTGGGTTGCAATTCACTTACGTCCCACGAAAAGCAAAAGCCAAGTGCAAGTGTTCTCGAACTTGGATGGCATAGACTTAAATTTCAAATAGGGTATCACATAATTTTTGACAAAAACATGTATCAAAAATTGTGTACAAAGAAGCATGCAAACATCTTTGTAACACAAGTTTGCAAAAACAATTTTTTCAACTTATTTAGGTGTACTAATATCACAAGCAAAGAATGGTCAAGAACCTATATTGTACTCTACATGAGTCATAAGACCCAAGTTCTTCCAATAATTCCCACAAATGCTTAAACATGTAGTGGGGTGGGAAAAGGCCATGCAAAACCCTAGATCTTGGTGTTAACCAAAATATCATTAATAAGAGCACAAAACTTTAGGTATCATATAGTTAAAGTTTATTAAATCAAACGATATCCATCATGCTATATCCTGGTAGCTTCGAGTAATGATCCACACCCTCAATAGCATGATCGAACCAATTATTTAATCAAATCAAATTCCGATAGTTTATAGTCCGTTTAAGTGTAAAAAAACAAGTTTTACACATAACACATAAGCGGTCACAAGGAATTAAGTGTGTATATTAACAGACAAGAATTAAATCTCACGATATCCAAAGAAGCTATATCACGGTAGCTTGAGTAATGATCCACACCCTCAATAGCTTGATGGAACCCACGATTTAATTAAAAGCAGTTTCAATATAAGTAATTAGTCAGTTTTTATTTCCAAAATCAAAAGCATATATGTAAACAAGTCACAAGGAATAAAACATATAAGCAATTAAAACAGACAGAAGAAGGGGTAGAGGTGAAGACATACTCTAATGGAAAACAGTAACAAGTAATGCTCCAAAACTCAAGAATGAGTCTTCCCAAATTGGAGTATCTAAGGCTCCCACAAGGTTTTCGAGCTAGGTACCAAGTGGACCACATACGTCATAGATCATGACCGCGTAAGCCTTAAGATCGGAAAAAGAAAAAGAATAATCCATATTACAATATATTTTAATTTTTCCTAACCTCTTTATTAACCATTAATATTAAACAAGATCAAGATTTAATTAAATGACAATAATGCATGTTATTTTCATAACAATTAATATATGTGTTTAATTAGCGTAGCAAGCGACTCTATGTGTAACCCATAACACCAAACGAGATGGCTCTGATACCACTGTAGGAAATTCATATTGATCAAACCATCAATACCACGAGTACACAGCGGATGGATCTATATTTAATGTTATGAATTAAAACACATAATAATACTAACCTCGAATCTATTGAAAAATAGATAACCACCAAGTCTTGATCTTGTTCACGAACACTTCAATGGATCTCGTACCACCACGAAACCTTAATCAACTATAATGAGTTGATCTCTAACGAAAACACACACTACACGTCCAACGAAAGCGTTAGGATGCTAGTGCTTAACCCACGAGCTACGACCTTAACACAAATGCTAGTCGTAGAGAAGAAAAGATTCCAACTCCTTAAACAAGAGGTGTTGTACTAGAGAGAGCAAGAGAGAAATCAAAGAATGCTTTGATCTTATGAGAGGTGTAAATAAATGAAGACCTAGAGACCTCCTTTTATACTAATAGGGTAGCTTAGGGAAAAAGCTACTCCTCCCCTTGCCCTAATCCATATGGCCGGCCACCATAGGTACCCATGGGCCCCCATTTTGTTTTTGGTCCTTTTAAAATTAACATGTTCAAATAAGGCCAATTTTCGGACTTAACGACCGTTAACCGTTACACTAACGGACTAACGACCGTTATGTTTATTTCAGGGATTATATTAATTATAATTAATATTATACATTAAACATATTGATTATATTTAATAAACGCTCTCTAAATGTATACGTGTGTGCCCCGATAGGCTCACGTAATTTCCGGTCGTATAACTATTGATTTACGAGCGCATAACCAACATAAGCAACTAGCATTCTTAATTTTTCTAAATGCTTTAAATGAAAATGCTATTTGAAGAAGCATTTACTAGCAACTAGCGTTTACATTTAATAATTACAAACATACAACTATGTTATTAAACGTTTTATCAAAACAAACAGCTACTGTTTTATGCTGATGTTAACTGTTGTTGCTTCATTCTACTGTTATTTTTGACAAATATACCCGAAGTTGCTCGTATAAAGATTTTCTTCGACCAAAAGTGTGTAACAAGTTGAGATATATATGTGACAACTTACAAAAAAACAAACATGATATGTTTTTGAATTTGGAAAGGTGACCAATACAAAAAAAAAAAAAAAAAAAAAAAAAAAAAAGACAAAAGATATTCTTAAAACATATAGTTTCTTCGTATCCTAATACTTTAACTTGGAATAACTTTGTGAGCCTATAAATACCACACTTTCACCACTTCTCTCAAAAACACTCTCGATCCTGCTTTGATGATCGAAGTTCATGATCCATATTCCTTCAGCAATGAGTTCTACCAACATCAAACTCGAAAAAACAAACTCGATTTTTCAATACAAGAAGTATAATACATTCACAACTCTCTTCAGATTAATCGAGATACTAGCTTTTCTCGTCGTAATATTTAAGTTTTACGTACATTTACCATTCGAGATCATATTCTTAGCTCATCAGTTCAAAGGAGCCTTGTGCGCGGTTATTAACCCTACTTTTGTATTCGTGATAGGAAACTTGATCATTTTGATCTTGTTATTTAGATCTCGAGTTGATTGTGAGCGAAAAATAGGTCTTAATGATGAGTATGTTGATAGATGCGAGAAGCGTGTTGTGAATAGTAAAGAAAGGAAGATTTGTAGGAGTTTATCGGAGAATGTAATGAGAGTCGAGCGTGAAAATGATCATATTCTTCACCGGAAACTGAGGCGTTCAGTCACGGAAAAGAAAATTGGTGCCAAGGATGAACTGAGTAGTGATGAGTTTCGACGCACGGTGGAGGAGTTTATTGCAAGGCAACAAAGATCTCTAAGAGATGAGGAGTTAGCTCCCATAGCATACATTGGTGTATGAAGAAAATTATACTAGTATATATATGATCTCTGTAAGTTCATGAGTACCAAAGCAGTGATCACATAGTCGAATAATAATGTAACTATCCATAATGTTGTGAGTGAAACTGTTTGATACATGAACATAGAATTAAGGATTTTTTTTTTTTCTCATGTTGTTTACTTTATAGCTAAAAAATTATTTCGACGGACAACCTATAACCCTTGGTTCATTTTGGACTTCATATGACCCTTCTCAAGGACCGCACCTTGGTCGATATTCAGATGTTTCTTGTGAATTGGGGTGATTGGGATCGAACCCATGACCTATTGTACAAAAGCCTTCTATATCCCGGTTCCGTAAAGATGTTTTGCACTCAGAAATAGACGCCTGAATGCTGGCCCAAAATTATTGCTCAAGAGCATAGCCGTATTCGAGGATGTGCGAAGTGTGCTATTGCACAGGGCCTCAAATTTTAGGGGCCTCAAAATTCATTTTCAACCTCAAAATGTTGACGATATATGGAATTTTGTTGTAAATATTTGTTAAACTTTAGTTCAAGTGGGTGATAGTGATGAAAAACTCATAAAATTAAAGCTAATCGTTATGATATATTTCTAATTGTCATGTTTAGTTATCATATAAGCGGTTTGCAGGGTCTCCGTTGGCCTAGCTACGGCACTGCTCAAAAGGTTTGAACTTTGATGATCGTATTTTTTTTAATTGTTCGGTATAATGATATGGATCAATGGTGGAAATGAACCATTCCACAAGCATCAATCCTGATAATCTGATTTAAGATATGCTCTTTTGTAAAGTTTAAAGCTAAAAAGGATGTAAAAGCATCTCTTTTTCTTTAATATCGTAGAATCTATACTTTGATGCGTTAAAAAATGGGAATGAATGTTCTGGAGGCATAAATTCCTACAAGTTGACTAACAGTGCTCGTGCTCGTGCGTTATGTTAGCGGATACATGTGATTAAAGTATAAGATTGAACAAAATAATAATGGCGAGCTGATTAATCTGAAAAGCAAAAAGAAATAATCCCGGTCTGGCCCGGTCTACCCGTTTTTACCGATTTCGACAATTCCTTCGTGTTCGTTTTCGACCGCTTTTATTTGCCAACCAACTGTCATCGACTCCGGTTCCCGATTAAACTGGTTGGTCTGATCCAATTTTTAAAACCATATGTACTATTAACTTGTTTGCATATAAATTGTATGAAACTTTGTGTGTTTTATTAGTTTGCACAATATGTATAATAATCTCCATCGTCGTCCATAAAAGCATCGGGTTTGGTATTTTAGTCTTTCTTTTTCAACTTTAATCTTAAATATTTTTGCTTGCGTTATATAATATTTTATGAAAATCATATCAATGAACATACATTTAAATCTCAATCCATTCATATATTTTTTATCAAGTGTTGTACAACGTAAACGATAATATTTAAGGTCAAAGTTGTAAATGAATGACCTAAAAAAGTTAAAGTGGACAGTTTTTGTAGTATATATTTTTCATTTTAGGGTGTTTTAAAAATAATATTTATTAGAAAAGTTGAAAAGTTAATAGGTAGTTATGATTATAGAAGTTTTTTTTTTTTTTCCCTATATCGAATTACATTGTATTTATTAATTTTTTTTTAAACATATTTATCAAAAATGCTTTAAAGTGTTAGTAACTAATATTATTATAGTTATCCTTATTTAAATCGGCACTTATTTATGTTGAGTATGCCGCAAGCTATTAATTTCATAACAAAACCAACACAATTCTATAATAAATAAGTGTATTAAATTATTATTTTAAGACTTCATTTTGAGAAAGTCACAAATAATTTATAATTGTAGTAGAGAGATGAGTAATTGATTAGTCTGTCCGTGTTTATAGACCCTATTTTCATTTTGAAATGTCACAAAATAATAGTTTTCTTTTTATGTTGACCAATTAAAAAAGAGTTTTGTGGGTGAAGATAATGTTTGATCGGTTGAAAAGTGCAGTTTTGTTTAATTACGTGGTTTTTGTCTACGGACAATAAATTTAAAAGAGAGGGAGTATTTCAATTTTTTTTAAAGGTATTTGGATAACTACTGTTCTGAAAAGATTCAAACTTACATATGATCACTACTTGGCTTATGTTTTTCTAAGATCAAAATAAGAATGCCATGTCAAATAGGTTATTTTTAAAGTTGTATAGTTAACATAACCTTAATGGGAAGGGATCCGGTAAGAAGAAAAACTAAAATGAGAAGAATAAGAAGGATTTACAGAACACATTTCAAATAGTGAGGAGAATTTTAAGGGAGATCCATTTTTTCATACGATCCGAAATGAGTCATTGTAGCTTCTTCTTATCATTCTTATTTTAATTTTTCTTCTTATTCGATCCTAACTCTAACCTTAATATCCAAATACCATATTTTAGAAAGGCTATATGAAATCATAAAATAGTATTCATTATCTAGTTTAGATTGTATAATATAAAGCATAAAAAAGGGGGCAGCTGCAAAAAGAAATGCATACTCAAAAGCTAAAAGTGAAGATGCTAAGATGCATTACAAGTTAAACCAGCCATCAATGGCAGACAAAACCCACAAGAGAACCAAGAATTCAACTCGTAGAACATTCGCAAATGACAAAGTTTCGCCATAAAGGGAACTTGGAATCTTTAAAAAATCAAACGGAATTACAAGCGCTTAGTTTAACCTAGAGTCCCTCGAAGTATCTCATATGATCGTCAAAAGTCTCCCCGTGCCTGATTTTTGAAACTGATCCATCTTCTTCAACCTTCATTATCATCAATTAAGCGTTTTAATCAATTAGCAACTTAATAAAATTACCCAAAAACCATTAAGTATTTAAATGAAAGCCCAGTTGACTATTGAAAGTCAAATCAATAATCGTTTAAATCCAGAATTCATCATCCTTTTTACTGTCTTTTAGCAATTGAATGGATGCAAACACCTCATGAGAAACATTCGCTTTCACTTAAAACCGATGTGAGTTCCAAAATAATGTACTCGATACCATAGACTAAAATATGTTAGTTTGACCTCAAAGGTCAACGTTGAACAAAACATACCCAATACTCTGGCGGGCGCATCTTGAGGTTGTAAGTTGAAGCCATGCTCATGCAGTAGGCACCCGCATCATGAACTACAAGCCCCGAACCCTGCAGATCATCAACTTGTTATAGCATTACACGAATAACTAGAAATTTGAAAAGGATATCACAAAGTACAAAGAAGATTTCATATTAATATCACTAAATGATAAAGAAAAAGGTGGATCATTGTACCCTGGCTGGAGCAGGAAGTTCCCTATTCTTTCCCAAGAAATCGGCAGACTCGCAAACCGGGCCCACAACGTCAAAAGTCGAAACAGCAGCATCAGGTGGTGGAGGAGAAACTAGCTCTATGTGCTGCATTCATATACATTTAGAGCTACAATCAAACTTTTTTAATTCTCAATAAATAAAGTCAAGTAGTCAAGCAGTAGAGTGAGTTCAACTGATTACTCATATGCTCGACTTTTTTATAAGTGTTTGGTTGGTGTTTGATTAGCATGTTGGAACTTGTTATTGCAACTTAAGTCAGCTTATAGTGTTCAGACAAGCATATTCTGTAAATGATATTTAGGGGTCATTCTATAAGATTTATGCCAGCTACAGCCAAACTGTTTATTTTGGGTGTTTGGCCCTGCGTTTTGAAAGTGATTATGTGATAGGGAATAGTCAGATGTAACATAATTATTGTCTGTAGGGGATAGTGTCTGAATGTTTTTTTGTCGTTTGAAGATGTTATTAAGATAAAGTTGTTTAAGTGTTAGGCAAATTCTAATTATGCAAGGATTAAACTACTGATTATCAGCAGCACTAAAAACAATAATTACATAATCACTTTCAAAACACAAAGCCAAACATCCCTAAAAATTAACAACTCTGCTTTCCACAACAAAAAAAAAAAAAAAAAAAAAAAAAACCCTTTTGGTCAGTTTATCTATTAACTCTTTAAACAATCAAATATGTTAAACACAGAAACATCTGATTACTACAACTTCAAAAGACAGAAAGACACGATACCATTTTCTAACAAGCCTATTAATGATATGCATAAAATCTTACTTGATAAGCATCGTACAAACTAGGACGGATAAGTTCAGCCATGCTGCCATCAATCACAATAAAGTTTTTCGTGCCATTTGTTTTGACACCAGTGACGCGGTTAACAAGGCAGCAAGTATTCGCAATAAGTGACCTCCCGGGTTCAATAATTAGATTAAGGTTTCGCGACTTGACTAGATCCCGCACCTTCAAGAAATCAAACACAAAAACATCATTTCAACCCAAACATTAGATTAATGGAGTACCTAATAGTCATCAACGAGTGTAGAAACCCGCGCGATGCAGCGGGATTGGCTTCTAAGGACTTATTTTGTAGCGACACTTAAACTTCAGGGGCTTGTGAAACTTTGCATTTAATGTTCGGACTTACTTTGCAACGATACTTAAACCTCAGGGACTGTTTTTGCCAAGTTGTGAAACTTTGCATTTAATGTTTGGACTTAGTTTGCAGCGACACCTAAACCTGAGGGGCCATTCTTGCCAAGTCGCAAAACTTTGCAATAAATGCGGGGACACATGGCATGACCACATGCGATCCCCGCCTTTTAGTTAATAGATATAATGGTATGCATAGAGAATCCAGAATAAATAGAAAAGTGGTTCTAACCGTGTCGATGAGGTCTCTTGGAGTTGGAAGAACGGTACCAGTATGATAATAATCAATCCCGAGACCACCTCCAATGTTCAAATAACTAATATCAAACCCTTGGGCTCGAATTTCATCAATGAACTTCACCATAATCTCTGCAGCGTCTCTAAATATGTCAACCTAAAAGAAAGTAATATACAAGGAAAAAAAGGTTATTCACACTTGCACCTTCATTCTCCATTTTTTTTCTCAAGACTGCAAAACCGGCATGTCATGCGGTTGGGTAACGGGTCAAAATAGGTACTTTCTGGGTCAAACTGGCCGGGTTGACTCCAAACCGTTGTTGCTCATAACTTTACATAATCAATAGTGTGTCAGATATATCTAATAATTAGTATTTTTCACTAAAAACTAGTTTATAAAGCTATTAAAGGGGTTGTATAATATGATAGTGCACTCTAGGCAAATTTTGAAACGATTACCCAAAAACAAGCTTTTACCCTTTTGACTCATTATAAACAAGTATCGCCCATATCGACCCATTTATAAGTAATGGGTATCTATCTTTAAACCAAGTAGAATCAGACCCTTATTATAAGACAAGATACAATACCCTTTTGACTCGTTAGAGATAAACATCACCCAAATCGACCCATTTATAAGTAAATGTACATCTATCTTTAAATCAAGCAAATGCAACCCAAGGTTACATCTTTCTCTTCATAGCTTACGAACGGAACTCATGAAAACATGAAAGATGTGTCATACCTTGGTAATGGTGGATCCAAGATGGCAATGAGCACCAACTAGCTTAAGTTCATCTGGATACGACTTCACTTGATCCAAAAACCATTGCAATTTCTCATTTCTTATACCAAACTTGGAGTTCTTGTTCCCGGTGGCAACATAAGGATGGACCTTTAAAAATAAACATATATGAAATCTATTTTCATGTTTTGTACTATAACAATAGAAAGCAATAAAAAAATATACGACTTGTTAAATAATCAAGATAAGCGAGGTTTATACAAAGAAAGGATTGAATGCTATTTGTTACAAACCTGAGGGTCAACATCAGGATTGATTCGGAGCAATACATTGACTTGCTTTCCAGCAATTCTTGCAGCCGCTACAATATTATCCAAATCAAATTCACTGTCTATGTTAACAAAGACACCTTCTTGAGCAGCAAGAACAAGATCCTCCAAAAGCTTCCCATTTCCATTAAAAATACACCTATCATTCACAACAGATCACAAATTCAATATCCACAAGTGTTTTAATAACAATTTAGAAATTGTGAGGATGAACAAGAAACACGTCATTTGTAAAGACTTAAAACTCAAAATCATAGCGGATACTATTAGGTGTGTGGGATGCGGTTTATTTGATTATTGTGTTTTCACGTGATGGATAATAGCTTTATACTGTTTGTGTAAAGTGAAACTGGTCATGATCATGAGATTATCCCGTTATTTAAAGGCCAAATAGTCAATTCAGGAGGTAGGAAACGCAATGCAAGAGATAGTGCATGGATATAATCAGGTCTATTAGCGATTGGAAGGCTGCCAAAAAGCGTTTGGCGATCCTAATTATTAAAGACTTATAGAGGCAATATAAACAGGATCAGGTAATTTGGATAAGCATCTTCGAAATTATCTGTTGTATCAAAACACAATAACTAAATAAGTACTTCTTTATAGAATACACAATCCTAAACACCCTGTTAGAATAACCGCAACAAAACCAATTCAGCATGTGAACCATTAAGTAATCCGAATATTTCACTCCCACATCCATCACTATCTCTTAAGCCACTTTCTAAATCACATCCCCAAACACCCCTTTAGTACCCCATTATTATCTCAAAACTCCAAATCATAACCCAAAAAAAACCATATTGTCAGTTTATCAGAATGTGCACTTCATTTATTCATAAGCCTAAGAACATATCAAATAAAACATTCATCAAAAATTAAAACTTTAATACCCCATTATTAAGGGGTGTTTGTTTAAGCTTATTTTTGGGCTTATCTCCTTATAGGATTTCAGCTTATATTTCATAAGCTCGTTTTTTTCCGGCTTATTTTGAAATTTATTGGCTTATTATAATATAATAAGCTTATAGAAGCTCACAAATTTCAAAATAAGCCGGAAAAAGTTTGAGCTTATGAAACATACACCAAAATCACATAAGCTCATAATCCCAAAACTAAGGGTAAACAAACACCCCCTTGATCTGGTTAATCATTTAGCATATTTTAGGGGGTGTTTGTTTAAGCTTATATAGCGGGCTATAGCTTATGTAGTTTTCAGCTTATGTTTCATAACCGCACTTTGGGGGCTTATTTTGAAACTTTTCAGCTTATATAAAACTGTTATGACATGATAACCTTATATAAGCCGAAAAGTTACAAAATAAGCCATAAAAACTGAGCTTATCAAACCTAAGCCGAAAATCACATAACCCACAAGCCAGCTATATAAGCTTAAACAAACACGCCCTTAATCCAACTTTACAGTCAATAAGGACTCGAACTAAGCACATATTAACTAGTACAGCACACAAGCAGCTTCTAATTTATATACAAAAAAAATTCCAAACTACCTTGTAGGATCAAAACCAGCTTTCAAAGCCAACCTCAACTCATTGCCACTAACCAAAACAGCCCCACAACCCAAACTCCTCAAATGGTTCAAAATCAAGAAATTATTATTAGCTTTTACAGCATAACCAATAACACTAATTCCATCCAAACCCTCCAAAGCCTCTTTATAAGCCTCCACATTTCTTGTAATCTGAGCCTTGCTGTATAAATAAAAAGGTCTTTTTTCCACCACTTCCATTATTTCCTCAACTTTGGTTTTCTCAACATATAAGTACCCATCTTCTTGTTTTGTGAAACAGTGGGTGAATTTGTTTTGGGTTTGGGGGGGTGTTTGGGAGATGACTGCTTTGATGGTAAAGGGTTTGGTTGGAGTGGGTTTGAAGAAGGGTTTTTTTTGTGGGGTGTTTGGGAGTGGGGTTTTGGGTAGGGTTTTGAAAAGGGGTGTTTGGAGATGAAGGTGGGAAGATGCAGCCGCCATTTGATGGAACAGAAGTGATGAACTGAAGTGAAGTGGTGTTTTGGGAAAGTCAAATAGGAACAAAAAGAGGGTTAGGTGATTTAGCAAAAAATAATATAAAAGAAATTGTTTCGTTATGTGCTGCTCCGGCTCACGTTCCGATTTAGAGCACTTGCACTGAGTTCTCAAGTTGAAATGAAAAAAGAATGTAAAAGAAATTGAAAGTTTTTTTTGTTCTTAAGTCTTTTTTATAAATAAGAAAAGGGAAATGAGTAAATCTTCCTTTCACTTTTGGAAGGAAAGAGAAAAGAAACGGAAATCGTATGTTATATAAAGACTAATATACTTTTTTTAAAACATTTGACATTAACAATTAAAGGGATATATATAATTTAACCAAGTTATTTTCATTTTCCTCTCACTCAAAAACATGATTATGATTACTTTCTTTTTCTTTTCCTCTATCTCAAAAATATAACAACTAACACTTACTTTCTTTTTCCTTTTCTTTTCCCTTTCCTATTATTTTCCATTTCTCTTCCTTAAAAACTCGAGAACTGAGCGGGGGGTGTCACCCAAAACTACTCAGTTGGGTATTTTTAGTGGGATTGAGATTCTCTCAAGTTATAATGAACATGATAGGTCATGTTCCTTCATAAACAAAAGAAAGATTGGGTCCCGCAGTAGACACCACAGTTTTGTATGTAAGGGAACATGACCTATCATGTTCATTATAACTTGAGAGAATCTCAATCCTTTTGAGTGCCCCGTTATTATGATAAACCTTCTTTTACTATCTTTTTATCATAACTAATCACAACTTATTTATTTGGGTCTCATCACTTTTTATTTTATTTTTTTTATTCAAATTTTTAAATAAACTAAATTCATTTCATTAAAAATAAAAATACATTACAGCATATTAAAATTAGACGCAACTTAAAATAACGATACGAGGAAAAAAACGATACGAGACTTAAAATAACGATACAACATATTAGGGTTGAGCAAATCCACCCGGAAACCGACCCGAACCGACAAACCGACTGAAACCGGACCGAACCGAACCGACTTTTTTCGGTTTGGTTTCGGTTTTGTATATTTATTTCGGTTTTTGTCGGTTTCAGTTCGGTGTCGGGTTGATTTGGTTTTTGTCGGTTTTTTCGGCTCGAAACCCGAAAACCGACCCGAACCGAGTTATTCGATTTTAATATATATTTTTCGGTTCGGTTTTCGGTTTGAGCTTTTTCCTTTTTCGGTTTTCTGTTCGGGCCGGTTTTTGTCAGTTCGGGTCAAACCACCCGATGCTCACCCCTACAACATATATTAATAATACGAAACTTAAGCATTTTACTCGTCGCATTGATATTTCTTCATGATTTGTTCTTGTCTCTTGCGAATGATAGTGGCTTTGGCCAGTGTGGTATGGTCGGGATCAATTATAAGAAATTTCATCTCCTCCCTCTCTAAGCTCTTCATTTCCTTCACTCTCTCATTTTTCATTAAAATACTTACTTTTATACAAACATACCCCACTAAATACGCTGCATACTATCAAACCAAATACTGTAATAAATAATATGAACACAAAAGAGGACCCCACTTAACACGATTCCATAAGAAGTGAGGAACAACCCGTTCGTTCCTTATTTTTTGTGCCTCACGACGGCATGACCTCCCTCACGACATTACTGTCACCAGTCTAAGTATAAGATGGTCTAGAATAACACGTTTTTTATTCTTTAAATATTAGACTAAGTGTAATAACACCCCCGGGAGACTAGCTCTCTTCTCTCATGTCATATTCGACATCACAAAAAACTTACTCTACAAAAATACATTATAAACAAAAACTCACGCACACAAACATGCAAACAAATCGGTCGGTCAGGTGACCATCTTCTCATTTTTTTTTTTCATGCAGCTACTCGTCCCTGTGGACCGTGTGTAGTAAGGACGACGCGTCCCTATTGGTTGACCGACCGAGGTCGAGTGCCTTATTACGCCGAGCCTTAATGAACTTGATCGACTTCCTTTTTTATATGTATCAAAATTTTCCAACAAGCCTATTAATGATACGCATAAAATCTTACTTGACAAGCATCGTACAAACTAGGACGGATAAATTCAACCATAAATAAAATCCATCAAGTTTTAGGTGATGGTGGGTTACATTTAGGGTGTGTTTGTTTCATTAAGATGTTTTGGGTCTGAATCTGACTACCACATCTTACTGGTAAGAGGTGGTTAGAGAGTCTAAATCTGAACGAAATAATGTTGTTTGTTTTTGTATAATTGTCCGAATGATTTTAAGTGCTCGTTTTTGCAATTTGTTTATTAAACCAACGCAATGCGATAATAAGTAACTTATGTAAATGTGAAACAAGACTGTTTATCATAAATATAACATAGTTAATAAACAATCAAATATATTTTATAAAGTTTACAAAACGAGTAAGAGGCAGTAAGATAAGTCGCCCACCTCTTACTGAGTAAGATGTTATATGTCTAACTGAGTCTTACTCAAAAGAGAAAAACAAACAAGCAAAACGTCTTCCCTCCTCTTACTGGTAAGAGTAAGAGGGCTAGTAAGACATTTTTTTAAAAAACAAACACACCCTTAGAAGGGGTGGTAAGAGCCGATGAAAGCATAAGAGATCGATATTACTCTTCTAAAATATAACAAGTGAAAATTACTAAATAACACTACAAAGATAATGTCAAATATATACACACTTTTGAAAAATGTGCGACACTTTTAGAGCGATGAATCTCATACTAATCACTAGCATAAAATGTGTTGCTGATTATTATATGTGATCCATTAAGTATTATTACAAGAAAGCTATAGCTACATGAAGCAATTAAGATATAAGCATGTCTCGTTATAAAGCTGTGTCCAAACGCCTTCATCCTGAAATGTATTTCTTAGCTTGATAATACGACACATTGAGGTTTGATACATCATAACTTCTCTAGTCCATTTCAGTTTTCTTCACCATTTGAAAAGATAGTGACTCCTCAAAATTGTCCCATGGAGCGTAGGCTAGTAGACTCATGTTCAGCTACTGGATTGTGTGAAAGTATCGTACGTACATTGGTTTTAACCCTAGGGCTCCATCTATAAGCTAGTTTGTATTCGGTCCAGCATCACCACAGCTTATGGATCCAGGTGATATCAAATCCAACAGATTTGATGGTGTACTCGGGTGTTGTCCTTGCAACAGAACTTTGTAGAGGTTGTCTGTGTTTGTCAAGATTTTGCATGGAAGTGCACTTTGAGTGTAGTTGGCATAATCTCGCCCCTAAGCAAAGTTCAAGGGCCTCCGTGTACAAGTATAGAGACACAAGGACCAAATAGGGTTACATAAAACTTAATAACTGTATAGCGGTTATTTTATGGGGAAGCGACACAAACACAGAAACCATCACAACGGTTCTTTGAAGGCTGCAGGCACAAGGTGTCGTTTCACCAAGTATAAATAGGGGTCGATTGATCTCAGTTTAGATATCAGATTGTACAAAACATAGTTGTAAACCAAATTTGTTTATTATTAATACAAATCGTTATTAGTTAATTGTTTCGTGTTACTTAATTTGTTCGAGTATTAAAACCCCGTTGGGCAACAAATTGGCATCAGAGCTTGTTTGTTTTGTGATACAAGATCAAGAGTTGGGGTCGAGGTTTTCTAGAAGCGCTGAATCAAAAAACACAACAGCTTGCTGTTTGGTTCAGGCAAAAACGAAGAAGGAACAATCGTTCCTTGGCGAAGAGATTAAGGGCAAGGATACTGGTGGTTTGTTTCTGTGTTGGTACGAAAACAGAAGAAACAAAGACATTAGGGTTGGTGTTTGTTTTGCTGGTTCGAAAAAGAAAGAAGAAAGGGAACACAATTTTTTGTGTTTTACTGTTTCGAAAAAAAAACAAAGGGATTTTTTTTGTTTTCTGGTTCGAAAAAAGCAAAAGGGAAGAAACATCAAAGGAACGTTTGGTTGATTGTACAAGGAAGGAAGTGAACACATTCGGGTGTTCCTACCGAAAGAAAATCGTATCGTGGAGGAATCGCAAAATTCGAGTTTTACATTCTAAACTAAAATCCTGAATTTTATAATTTTTAGTCTTGTAAGATTAGAAATTTTTGCTTTTGATTCCTAGTAGAACTTATAAGATTTCCTAGATTCCTACTATATATTCCCTATTAAAATTAAGAATAGTTTTTAGACATAATGACTGGAGACATAAGCAAGGAAACAAACAATGAAATTGTAATTCACAAAGAGGTTACATCGTTTTCCCAATTTCAATGTCCCGTTTTAAAACATACAAATTATACAGTATGGGCACTTCGTATAAAAACCATACTAAAAGCAAATGGGCTGTGGGAATTAATAGAACCTACGGGTAATGAAGAACCGGATACAAAGAAGGATATGACTACAATCACAGATTCAGATCGTGCATTACCGTAAGATATGATTTTACAAGTAGCTAGTTGTAAGAGTGCAAAAGAAATTTGGGAAGCACTACAAACTAGGCATATAGGTGTAGATAGAGTGCAAAAAGCACGGCTACAAACTCTCAGAACTGAATTTGAGATGTTGAAAATGAAAGAAGATGATAGTATTGACGTTTTCTCAGCAAAACTCAATAGTATTGTCACAAGGGCTAGTTGCTTAGGATCAACTTTTGATCAACAAACCTTAGTACGAAAACTATTAAGTTCAGTACCCAAAAGGTTTATACAAATCGTGGCAGCCATAGAACAATTTTCTGATATAGAAAACACAACCCTAGATGAGACAATTGGAAGGTTAAAAGCCTTTGAGGAAAGAGTAAAACTCTTTGATTGAAACCCTCGTGACAATCAGGACAAACTTCTGTTCACAAATTATGACACTAGTTCAAGTCATAAGAATGGTGGACAAGAGAAGTTTAGATCATCTGAAGATAACCAAGATGGAAAGCCCAAGCAATACAACAATGATAAGAAAACTTCACATAAGTTCAAGAAAAACAATTTTCAGAAAAGGGACTTAAGTAAAGTAAAGTGTTACAACTGTAACAAGCTTGGACATTTCAAGAGAAACTGCAAAGAAAATAATAGGAGACAAGAGCAATCAAACTTGGTTCAAGAAGACATTGAACCAACGCCTTGATGGCGAGAAGGAAAAGGAGACGTGGAGAGAAAATATTCTTAAATGAAAAGGAGATTGAACCAAGAAGTACATAAGCTCAGATAAAAGCTTATGGTACTTAGATAATGGTGCTAGCAACCATATGACCGGAGTTAGGACACACTTTAAGGAAATTAATGAGAAAATTTCAGGAAGAGTCCGTTTTGGAGATGGGTCATATGTAGAGATTAAGGGTAAAGGCTCCATATTGCTGGAATGTAAAAACAAGGAACAAAAGGTGTTTCCTAGTGTTTATTACATTCCCAGTTTAAAAAGCAATATATTAAGTCTAGGACAATTAACAGAGAATGGTTGTAAGATCATTATGCAAGACAACATTTTATTGCTATATGGTCAGGATCAAAAACTCCTCATGAGAGTTGAAAGATCAATAAACCGACTTTACAAGGTTAACTTGAATGTTGGTATGCCTATGTGTTTATTGGCTAATTTAGAAAACCATGCATGGCTCTGGCATGCTAGGTTGGGTCATTTGAA
Organism: Chrysanthemum lavandulifolium; assembly: GCA_022545495.1. Classification (NCBI taxonomy): domain Eukaryota; kingdom Viridiplantae; phylum Streptophyta; class Magnoliopsida; order Asterales; family Asteraceae; genus Chrysanthemum; species Chrysanthemum lavandulifolium. The sequence continues at coordinate 266,375,133 of CM040243.1, read as the reverse complement.
TTTCGATTCTATCAAACAAATGACTCGGAAGAAATTAGTAGAAGGAATACCCAAGATTAATCACAAGAGTCAAGTATGCAATGCATGCTTACTAGGAAAGCACAGTAGAGCTCCGTTTCCAAATCAAACAAACACTAAGTCTTTGGAACCTTTAAACTTAGTATTTTGAGATTCATGTGGACCTATTTCCCGTAAATGTAATCGGGAAAGAAGTACATGTTTTGCTAGTAGACGATTGTACTAGATACATGTGGGTATACTTAAAGTCAAAGGATGAGGCGTTTGAGACCTTTAAGGAATTCAAGTTAAAGGTGGAAAATGAGGTCGGGAAAAACTTAAAGGCTTTTAGAACAGATAGGAGGTGAATTCACATCAAAAGAATTCACAAGCTATCAGAAAGAGAAAGGCATACTTAGGCAACTTACAAAGACCATATTCCCACAACAAAATGGTATTGTAGAGACGGAATAGGTGCAGAATGAGCACAACGAGAAGTATGTTAAAGGCTATGCATATGCCATAAAATTTTTGGGCTGAAGCAATTAGGCATGCTATTTATATCTTAAATAGAGTGCCTACAAAAGCTCTAAAGGATTCTACTCCCTATGAAACGCTAAAGGGTAGAAAACCAAACCTAAAACACCTTAGATTGTTTAGATGCAAAGCATATGCTAAGGTAACCAAACCACATCTAAAGAAATTAGATGACAGAAGCAAGGAATTGGTTTACCTAGGAAGTGAACCAGGATCAAAAGCTTATCGATTGTTTGATCCTGTAAGTAAGGTTATAAGTGTAAGTAGAGATGTAGAGTTCAAAGAGAATGAAGGATGGGACTGGAAAGGTTATTTGGATAATCCCAATCCAACTGAACCAGAATGGACGGATTTCATTATAAATGAAAACCAAACATCAAGTATCATTGATGTAGAGAGCACACAAGATCCAGAATAAAATGATGAAGATAATGCTCAAAGTCTCATGCAAAATACTGCTCATAGTGTATCTGATGATGAGATTGAACAAATGGACAATCCATCAACACCTACACCATATATCTATAAACCAAACTCAGAAGAATCTACTAGACACACTTCATCTATAGCAAGACCATATGATCATACTCCAGTTCAAGGATACAGAAACCTATCTAACATATATGATCGCGCACGAAGAGTTCAAGCTGATGAACTAATGCTATTAGAGGAAGAACCTAGAAATTATAAGGAAGCCGCACAATATAAGAAGTGGATTGAGGCAATGCAGATAGAAATTGACTCAATCAACAAAAACAAGACATGGAAGCTAGGCACCCTACTAGTCAACCAGAAGGCTATTGGTCTAAAATGGGTATTTAAGACTAAACGAGATGCAGATGGAAGAATTATAAAACACAAGGCTCGTTTAGTGGCTAAAGGATACGTACAAGAGCATGGAATAGACTACGACGAAGTCTTTGCTCATGTAGCAAGAATGGAAACAATCAGGTTGATTCTTGCGTTGACAAATTATCATGGATGGGAAGTTCACCATTTAGATGTAAAATCAGCATTTTTACATGGCGAACTTAAAGAAGAAGTGTATGTTGCACAACCAGAAGGTTTCAAGAAACCAGGAAATGAAAATAAAGTGTATAAACTTGATAAGGCACTTTATGGATTGAAGCAAGCACCACGCGCTTGGAACATGAAGTTAGATCAAACCTTGAAATCACTAGGTTTCAAGAAATGCACATTAGAACAAGCAATCTATACGAGAGTCAGAAACAACTCAATGCTACTTGTTGGAGTTTATGTGGATGATCTAATAGTTACTGGAAGTAACAAAAAAGACCTTCAAGAGTTTAAGTCACAAATGGAAGAAAAAATTGAGATGAGTGACTTAGGTTTATTAGTTTACTATTTGGGAATAGAGGTTATCCAAACAGAGGATGAAATCTCAATAAAGCAATTAGGATATGCAAACAAGATTCTTAAAGACGCAAGAATGGAAGATTGCAATGAAACCAAGATTCCCATGGATCCAGGAACAAAGCTAGTAAAAACGGAAGGAGGAGAACCAGTTGATGCTATAGAATATAGAAGTCTAATTGGATGTTTGAGGTACTTACTTCATACAAGGCCATACCTCAGTTACTCAGTTGGCTTATTAAGCCGGTTCATGCAAGAACCAAGGGAGCAACACATGAAGGCAATTAGACAAGTGTTACGTTATATCAAAGGCACTTCAAACTTTGGTATAACTTATCACAAGACAGGAGGATGCAAGTTACTTGGATATAGTGACAACAATTATGGCATCAACATAGAAGAAGGCAAAGGAACAACAGGGATCGTATTTTACTTCGGAAACTCACCTATAAGTTGGGTTTCTCGAAAACAACCTACAGTTGCATTATCATCATGCGAGTCAGAGTTTATGGCAGCAACATCAGCAGCTTGTCAAGCAGTATGGCTACAAAGACTATTAAACGCTTTAACAGGCTGGGAAGAGGAAAAGATTATGATCAAAGTCGACAACAAATCGGCTATACCACTTATGAAGAACCCCGTGTTTCATGGCAGAAGTAAACACATTGATATACGCTACCACTTTATCAGAGAATGTGTTGAAAAGAATCAGATCGAAGTCGAACACGTAAGTGGAGACTTACAAAAAGCGGACATACTTACCAAGGCATTGGCAATGACCAAGTACGCAGAAATGAGAGAGCTGTTAGGCGTAAAAGATCTGAAAGGTTTAGGCACGAGATTAGGGGGTGATTGTTGGCATAATCTCGCCCCTAAGCAAAGTTCAAGGGCCTACGTGTACAAGTATAGAGACACAAGGACCAAATAGGGTTACATAATACTTAATAATTGTATAGCGGTTATTTTATGGGGAAGCGACACAAACACATAAACCATCACAACGGTTATTTGAAGGCTGCAGGCACAAGGTGTCGTTTCACCAAGTATAAATAGGGGTCGATTGATGTTGATACAAAAGTTGGACGTTCCTGATTTGGAGCTCCGGTTCTCGTACCAATTGAGAATTGCCGCTGAGACTGCGCGACTAAGAGACAAGAAACACCGTTAGGCTTACCGTGGGATTGTCTCCCACGATTATCCTCCCGTGAGAGTGAGTAATCGGTTTAGGGTTTAAGGAGTTTTAGGGTTATGAGATCGTCCCTTAAACGAGGGATATAATTCCTTTATATACGCACGGAATCCTTGTTGGTTCGTGTTCCCCAACCTTCGCGATCCGCCTAAGTCGGTTGGGAATGATTATCTTCTTGTTTTAGAAGATATCGGATATCTATTCCGTAAATAGATATGGGCTTGGGCTTTCGTGAGCCCAAACACATATTAATATTGGCCCAGTTCGTACCGGGCCTAAAAGTATTGGGCTGTAGTCGGGTTCATGACCCGACCCCAGACTATACGTCATCAATTGATCTCAGTATAGATATCAGATTGTACAAAACATAGTTGTAAACCAAATACGTTTATTATTAATACAAGTCGTTATTAGTTAATTGTTTCGTGTTACTTAATTTGTTCGAGTATTAAAACCCCGCTGGGCAACATCGTATCATCTCATAGACTCCGTTTGAGATTTGCTGTTGTTTTGTGGTTTTGGATTTTCACTAATTTAGGCATTTTGTTTATTTAATTTTTGAGGAGTTGGCACAGTATTGATTTTGTTTCATGTTTGCTGTTGTGCATTCATTTAGCTCCTTTCTAGGCTATTTTAACATTGCTAACGAGCAGAGCTTACTATACATGGAAGAATTTACCCGACAGATCATTATTGTACAGTTCAAGTGAAAGACATGTTGAGTTTATGATATATAAAATAAAATAAAACATAAAGACATCAAGAGTACATGGAAGACTTAAGATCATAACAAATAAATTAATTAACGAAAGTATGCGAACGCACTCTCTTGCGAATATCAAATCTCTCGAGCAAAGCAAACCACCCTCGAGCAAAGCAAACCAAAGAAGTACTTAATGGTGTAAGAATAATGTCTTACAACCACGCTCTTGTACACACGAATTAACCAACGAATCAAGCGATTGCTAGATCTAACACAAGCCCTCGATATGCAAAACAAAACCGAACTCCCTAACAAATGGGGTGTTCGCCAAGCTATGCAAAAGAAAGAGAGAGAGGAGATCTAGGTTAATTCAATGCACAAGTGTGAATGAAACCCTAGACCCTACCCTCCTTATATACTAGTAGGTAAAACTTAGAGGACAAGTTGGGGAATTGAGGCCTTGAGAAGCCTATGGCCGCCACCAAGAGGAGCCCAAAGCCCATTCCATAACTTTCCCAAGTTTCCATTTCTAGTCCTTCTTTTCCATTTTAACGGTCGTTAGTCATTTTTCCGTTAAATACATAACGATCGTTAACCGGACTTAATGTGTAATAATTAATCGTAAACATAAACATTAATTATTAACTTTAATTCTCATTCGCTAATGTGTGCAATCCGTGGTCACGAGTTCGAATCCGACATTCACATGTTTGTAAATATATACATTTCCAACAGCCCCACTGGATATGTTTACAAACGTGAAATGACATTGGTTAGCGCCTAGCAACACGCCAATGCCCCCAAGACAACTCGTGTATGGTTTTCTCGAGAAAACCAAGTTTGATGATTCATCATCATATTCATCCTTTGTTTCTAATACCATGTTAATAAGAATATGGATCTTACTCATTTCTTAATTAACTATTCTGCTTCTCGCTTTATGATTTATTAAGATTACCAATTCTTCTAAATGTAAGACCTGGGTATGGCCATACAAACATCTTAACAATCCTACGAGGGCCCAAGAGTATTATACTTCAAAATGAATTTGAAGGAAACAAATCCCATTTTGACTACAAGGTGATTCATAAATTTCGCAACACTTCGAAAACAACCCTTATAACTACCGCCACGTAGCGTTAGATTGCTTCACAAAATGCACTACATCCATGACATATCTCTTGTATCTCAAGTCGAGGATAAATATCCATGATATACTTAATGACAAAGATCCATAAAGTATCATCATGTGAGTGGATAAGTCCTATATTCAATTCATTGAATATCATCTCGAATTAGTCATGCTACGCATCAATATACTTTCAAGTATATTCTAACTAATACTCGATTTGTCTTAATTCAATATCATTCCCATGTTATTGATTGACAACGGACTATTTAGAATAACTTAAGTTATTCAAGGATTTAAACATGTAAATATAGGACAACATTATAATAAATGAATAATAAACATAACAAAATACTTTATTTCATTTCAATAATAATGTTTACAATATCCTTTATCTAAAATACTTAGTCACGATGGGCATGAAACTACTAGCTAAACGAAGTCCAAACTTATCGACAAATGATTAAGTTTTTCACCGTGCAAGGCCTTCGTTAACGGATCCGCTAGGTTATCATCTCGTGTGAACTTTGAGCAACTCAATTTCACCTATCTCGACTTGCTCTCGAACATAGTGATATTGTCTAGGATAGTGTCCGTGCCCTTCATGACCTGTGTTCATGGGCAAAAGTAATTGCAATTGAATTGTCACAATATACTTTAATAGGATGTTCAATCGACAGATAACACCAAGCCCCAAACAAACTTCCTTATCCAAACAGCTTCCATGGCGCCTCTCGCCGCTATGTACTCACTTTCTCAGTAGCGTACATCGCAAGTGTTGTCTGCTTTTACTCTTCCAATCCACAAGACCTCCATTGATGACAAAATGTAACCCGCTTGAGACTTCGATCATCTTTGTCACACTTCCGTGATGCATCGCAAGAACTCGTAATGCATGCTCGCTCGATTTCCTCCATACACTATGAACATATCTCTTGTAGCCCTAAGGTACTTGAGAATATGCTTAACAAAGCCCAAATGAATTTCACCCGGATTCGCTGATACCGACCGTCAAGTTTTGAGCAAACGCCACATCAGCCTTGTGCATCGCATCGCTGCACATGATAGATCCCACACCAAGCATAAGGAACTTTCTTCATACGCCACCTCCGCAGTGTGAAGCACACCTTGGTCGCTCAAACCATGATTTACTTGCATTGGCAAAATCCTTCTTGAATTTTGCATATTGAATCTCTTCAATATTTTGTCAATGTAAGCACTTTGGCTTAAACCAATTAGCCGCCTTGATCTATCCCGGTGAGATCTTGATTCCGAGTATATATGTCGCTTCCCTAAGTCTTTCATCGAAAAACATTTACCAAGATAGGCTTTCACCTCATTTAGACTTGGTATATGATTTCCCATGATTAATATGTCATCGACATACGTAATAAGGAAAGTAACACGACTCCCACTAGCTTTGTGATATACACATGGCTCATCAAGATTCTCGAGTAAATCCAAAACTTTTGATTTCCCATCGAATCTTTTATTCCATTGCCTTGATGCTTGCTTTAGTCCATAAATGGACCTCTTAAGCTTGCATACACGGTTAGGAAATAATGGATTCACAAACCCTTCCTACCGCGCCATATAGATGTCTTCATCTAGACGGCCATTCGTAAAAGCGGTTTTGACATCCATTTGCCAAATCTCATAGTCATAGTGTGCGCTATAGCTATGAGAATCCTAATAGCTCTTATGTCCGCTACAGAGAGAATGTCTCCTCGTAGTCAACGCCATAGGTTTGAGTAAAACCTTTAGCCACCGTGACGAGCCTTGTAGGTGTGTACATTGCCATCCATGTCGGCTTTCTTTTGAAGATCCACTTACTCCCAACGACCTTAGCCTTGGGAGGAAGGTCAACTTCAATCCGCACATCATTATCTTTCATGGATTGCATTTCATTCATAGCAATCGCCATTTATCCTTTTCGTGATCACCATGGCACTTTATAGTCAAGGTGTTCATTAAGATCCCCAACCATATTTTCCTCCACCTCACGTTAAGACATAGACGGTCAGTGCACGATAGTCCTTTCGCACTCACGAATGGGAACAACTTCGTGAGGAGCACCTAAGCTTTCGTGTTCTTCTTGAAGTTGGCTAGTGGTTTCGTAAGGTGTTGTATCTTCTTGATCATATTCCGCATCATATACTCTCCCATCGAGTTCTTGAGATATGAGATTCCTTTCAAGGAAATCTCCATACCTAGCCACGATGACTTTGTTCTCACCGGTAGTAAAAGTAGTAACCCATAGTTTCCTTAGGGTATCCTACAAAGATACACTTAATGATCCGCTTGAGCTTATCAGTGTGTCACGCTTAACAAACGCTCACATCCCTGCACCTTTAAGTAAGAAAAGTTGGGAGTTTTTCCATCCATATTTCATATGGAGTTTTAACAACCTTCTTAGTTGGAACCATATTCAAAATGCGAATAGCGCTTCAAGGGCATAATCCCAAAAGTAAAAGGTAGAGTCGAAGTTCAAACATTGATCGTACCATGTCAAGTAAGGTACGATTTCTCCTTTCGTGATACACCATTTTGTCGTGGAGTATAAGGAGATGTGAGTCATGGATAATTCCACACTCGCCTAAGTAATCTTTGAACTCTTGACTTATATACTCACCACCTCTATCGGATCAAGAGCTTTAATCTTCTTTCCAAGTTGTAATTCTACTTCACTTTTGAAAACCTTAAATGTTTCAAAGACTTCATGTTTATGTTTAAGTAAATAAACATAACCATAACGATCGAAATCATCCGTAAAGGTTAAGAAGTAGACAAGACCACGCTTTGACACATGTCTAGTGGACCACACACATCGCTGTGTATCAATCCAAGTAGATCGAAGCCCTTTCCACTTGTGGTGAAAAAGTTTCCTTGTCATCTTCCCAAAGAATGCAAGACTCGATTTGTCAAATGATTCATCATTGACCGCTTGTAAAGCCCATCGTGTTGCGCTTTTCCATGCTTTCTTGCCAATACGGGCAAGGCGACATGCCAAAGATAAGAAGAGTCACAGCTCGACTTGCTCTTCTTATTGCTAATGCTATACAACTAATTATTTTCATTGGATATACAACCATCCATATCAATTTCAAACACACCAAGAATAGGAATTGCATTAAAGTAAAAACATTATTTAAAGAAACCGAAATTCCATAACTTGTAAAAGTGTGCACAAAACCAATATCTTTTAACAAAGAAATCGAAATGACACCCCTAACAATGGAGGGTGCATAATGACAATTATTTAGTTCTAAAATTAAGCCCAAGGCAACACTAAATCAAAAGTCCCTATGGGTCGACAAATGACGCTTTCCATTTCCAACGCACAAGTATCTCTCTCCACAGTCGCCTTCTTCGCCTCTAAGTCCCTCGCGATGTATTACGAGATGAGTACCACATCCCGTATCATATATCCGTGAATTTAACTTATGAGGAAAAGAAAATAATTCAAACATAAAAATACCGATGAGCTAGGCACCATCTTATTTTTATTCAAGGCACTCATTCGTATAAACCGGATAGCCCGCGCCAAAGGACTCGTGAGTTGCAAGGTGGCAAGACAAATCCTTCTTAGGATTTTCCTTTTCTTTCCGTGGTTCTTCTTAGGAGTCGTGGGATGACAACTTGTTTCCTTTCCTTTTCCTTTCCTTTCTTATCTCGCATGGCTTAGGCTTATTCACCCTACCACCTCAGATAGCGAGCACAAGCAGTGTAGGAGCCTTCTTTGGCAATCTCTTCTCGTAGTCTACAAGCATTGCATGTAACTCATTCACCGCCTTCCCGCAATGCATGTTAAAATTGCGGACAAAATCACCAAATCGCTCCTCGATTAATGGAATGATTGATGAGTCCGACACATACATCGCTCGAGTAACCACACCGAAGCTTCTCCAATTGGTCCAAGTGATGTTTCATCTCAAGGACGTGGTCGGAGACAGATTTGCCAACCTCCCGCTCGCACTGTGAACCTTTTCAATAAGTTCATACAGCTCACCGCTGGTGGCTTCTCAAACATACGCTTGAGTTCATCTAGCATGCTCATAGGCGGATAGTGCTCAAATTGTTTTTGCAATTGAGCGACATCCCCGAAAGCATTAGACACGCCACATCATTATGCTTCTCATATTCAACACGATATGCCTCTAATTCAAGAGCAGCTTGCCGTGTTGGGAGGAGCTTCAGCAGAGGTGTAGTCAAAATTTCAACCCTTTGGCAACACGAAGGATGATCCTAAGTGAACGATGCCAATCATTGAAATTAGGCTACCACTTTGTCCTTCCAATCATATCTTTGAAAGCGGCACTCAAGAAGCTCATAGTGTTATCGATTGAGCCATCTACGTAAAAAGTTCAAAAACCATCATTAGTATTTTGATAATTTTCCTTTTCAATAAACAATTAAATACCCAAGGTTCATATTCATATAACCAATTAATATTTATTGAAAACTAGGATCCAAATTGTCATAATCTCATCACATCGCTTGATCCGTTAGTGATGAACCTTATACAAAATGGTAGAGCATTTGCTCAATTGCCAATTTCAATTGCAATTCCTAGATTTATGGGATTTACATATAGCCAATATCAATCGCCATGTAAACATGTTTTATCCCATCTTATGCCTTGAGTTTTCGCCACCGCCTAACTCAATTAAGTTGTCCAACTTAAGAAACCGCAAAATCGTCCATGCCCGCTCACGACACGTGGACATTTTACCCTTTGATTAAGATCTAAATCACGCTCACGCAAATAGAAAGTAATCTTAGGTGTTTCCGCTTCGTTGGATGGCATATAACTTAAATTTAAAGGGTAATAGTTTTGATGTTAAATCAAATATGTACAAAGATGTCATGCATTCATCTTTGTAGCATAGTTTTTATTAAAACATTTATATCTTGTTTTAATGTTTAAGCTTTTCATCATCAAACTTTAATTGAGGTATTGGGTTCACCAATCAAGGAATTAGTGTTAATTATCATCCATTATACCGTACTTTTGCATAAGTGTAAACACTTAGTGTTTCGGATAATTACCACCTAAGTGGCGCATGGAATCAACACGACCGCCTTAAGATGAGCTTGCACATTTAATGACTTACTAAGTAGCTCCACCGAACTTACAGGGGCAGAGGACTGTGCACGTGCTAAAGCACAACCTTAGACATCCATTCAAGCGATCGTGCGCACTTCTTTAAACCCCTTTATTAGTTCATTCTCATGGGTGAGCCTTTCACCATTTGTACCAAAGTCATCAATCAATTAAACGATTATGATTACTATTCTTAAAATACATGTTTCACCATTGTTTAGATCGCTTTATTTTTCTTGTAAAATACCCTTGTTACAAAACACAAACAAGCAAGTATTTGAAAAATAAACAAATAAACAATGAATACATAACAAATAAAAGTCATGCATATCAAATAGCCACATGCAAACGGTTTTGATAAATCTTATTAATAACCAATTTTATATCTGTCAATATGCATATATTTAATTAAGACTTCCACCCGCTTTCATCTATGTACAAGGTGAACCACATGCATCGATTCATCGATCATGTAAGTCAAAACTAAATATATACCACATAGCACATAATCGATTAAAAATAATAAATATTGAGGTCTTCCCAATTTAAGATCTATCATTATTTAATGTATATCACTTAAAACATGAAAGACATACAATAAAATGTGATCCATGATAAAACATGCGTGTAATAATCATGGATATAAATTACACTTAACAATTAATGCAATTAAACAGAGTTACGATATACACATAAAGTTGCATGCATCTTAGGGTTTCTAATCCAATTAAAACAAAGTTTACAAAACCCTAATTAGGCACCAAAAACGCCTCAAAATTAGGGTTTAGGTTTTGCAAACCCTAGATCTAAGCATACAAATAATAACACATTCATGTTTATTTTAATTATGTGTTTCAAGAATTAATTACTTGTTATACAAGGCTCGTGATGCCACCGCTGAGTTTATGATATATAAAATAAAATAAAACATAAAGACATCAAGAGTACACAATGGAAGACTTAAGATCATAACAAATAAATTAATTAACCGAAAGTATGCGAACGCACTCTCTTGCGAATATCAAATCTCTCGAGCAAAGCAAAACCACCCTCGAGCAAAGCAAACCAAAGAAGTACTTAATGGTGTAAGAATAATGTCTTACAACCACGCTCTTGTACACACGAATTAACCAACGAATCAAGCGATTGCTAGATCTAACACAAGCCCTCGATATGCAAAACAAAACCGAACTCCCTAACAAATGGGGTTTTCGCCAAGCTATGCAAAAGAAAGAGAAGAGAGGAGATCTAGGTTAATTCAATGCACAAGTGTGAATGAAACCCTAGACCCTACCCTCCTTATATACTAGAAGTAAAACTTAGAGGACAAGTTAGGGAATTGAGGCCTTGAGAAGCCTATGGCCGGCCACCAAGAGGAGCCCAAAGCCCATTCCATAACTTTCCCAAGTTTCCATTTCTAGTCCTTCTCTTTTCCATTTTAACGGTCGTTAGTCATTTTTCCGTTAAATACATAACGATCGTTAACCGGACTTAATGTGTAATAATTAATCGTAAACATAAACATTAATTATTAACTTTAATTCTCATTCGCTAATGTGTGCAATCCCGTGGTCACGAGTTCGAATCCGGACATTCACATGTTTGTAAATATATACATTTCCAACAGGATTACTGAAATAAGTACGCCTAAGCCGTGCAATATTTTTTGGCCAATAACCATTGCAATACATATCCAGTTTTTTCCAGTGTTTATTGGGACCACAATGTACCCAAGCAACTTCTTTGCATATGCTGTTCATCATATTTGCAGCCTCTTCATTTGATCCCATGTTGTTCACAAGGACTTTCGATTCTACCAGCTTGGCAACATCCTCTTGAGTATCAATTAGCATATCCATTGCAATAGCATATGACGTGACATAATTATCACTCAAGGAAGACTGCTCATAGGCAATGATGTTTCTTAAAAGCAACTCAGTGAAATGATGAACACGTAAAACAGGCATTCTGATAGTAGGCTTACCCAAAGACCAGGGAAAGCACAAGAACCTATCTACTTTCACTTCCATCGCCATAGGCCATTTTGAATCTCGGTTTGGCTTAAAATTCACCCCTGCCCTATCTAGTTCTACTGCTGAGTGGATTGTTGAACTTGAAAAGTACGATAATGCATAAAATCTGGGCTGGTAACATTGATGTAAAAGGCCAAGGATATGTGTAGTAGTGGTATTTATGCGAATATTGCTGATTTTAATGCTTGCTTCAAAGAGATTGAGGAACTTGAGAACAGGATGGATAAATTCGATAAGAGAGATATCTGGTTCAAATTCATTGATAGTACACAGAAAAATGTCATTCAGAACAAAAAAAGGGATTTGGTTTTCTAGTAGCACGAGGTCGTAAATTATAGATTGTGCAAGTAACATGTTTGATTGTTTTGCTTCATCAGATTCAGTATACCAGTAAATAAATTCTAGTATAAAGCAAGCATCCATTACCATCATTTTTGCAAATTCGGTGTCATCGTAGGCCTTTATTCCAGCATAACACCCCTTGATCTGTTTTATCGAAGCAGCCACCTTCTGAACACATGCTTCCAACGTTTGCTCTCGCGGGATCTTAACACGCTCCAATAGATCATGCATAACACTGCCTTTCCGCCCTTCAAATGCTTGCACACTCTCATCTTCTCTATGTAGTGGTCCAATTGAGACGATACGCGGGTTAAAGGAACTTGGACTTAGATCTCGGAGGGTACTAGGAGCCATGTAAATAGATGGTGAAAATTTGTTAGTAAAACTCTTATTTTTTTCGACACAACCAAGAAGACTCTGGACAGTGTTTTGAACAACATTTACGTCTCTTCCAAGCTCCACATCCACATTTTCCATTTGGAATATTTGTTTATTCTTCTTTGCAATCATCTCTAAAACACAAGAATCTTAACTTGAAAGGATAAGAATATTATATGATAAAGTTAGTTAAGGGCCAAGTTTGTGATTCTCACTAGTCTTCGTGGGAGTGTTAAAGCAGCAGCTTCAGTAAAACGTTTAAACAAAGACTTCCCAGTGACCATTGACTATAAAGTCTTTCTTCATCTCTCTCTGAAATAATGAGAAAATTAATGACATTATTGATTATTCAACTAACGTTGTTTTGAGACACGTTTTTCACGGGTCGTTTCTTTAATAATTGTACCACAACAACAATGAGAACAACATTATAATATTACGAGGCTTCATTCAACCCGTGCGATGCCCGGTCTAGTGGTTGAGGGGTCATGTTTTTACCAATAATGTTGTATATGATGGTATTTAGATACATGTTAGAGAATTTGCATTTTATTTATTATTTAGATGGCTAATAATGTTATCATTATTTTAGTTTATATTATTTTTGTGGAATCTATACTTAGATGCCTAATAATGTTATAATTACTTTTGTATTTACATTACTTTATTTCCATTAAAATTTTTTATTAACATAGTCTTTTCATATGTAGTATTTTAATTTGAGTAAGTTACATAAGTGTTTTGTTTCTTATTTATTTGTGTCTTTTGTTATTAGGAATTATATAACTATTTGTACTCTTCAATGGCAAATTTTGAGTTGTTAGAGAATTTGATGAATATTTCGGATCATCAAAATTGCATGATTGTATCGTTTGTGGTTTGTGCAATGAGCATGTGAAGATGATGCATTATCAAAGTTGCTTTTGATTGTTGTCATAATTTGAGGTGTGTAATGGCTAAAAACAACACGATGATTTTGAACATGGAAGCGTTAGGTCATCGTGGCGTAGCTTTAGATTCGATTGATGCTTTGAGAAAGACGCAAGAGAGGCATCGTGTACTGCTTGAAAAATTAGTTAATTTGTTTTGGGAAGCTAAAGACGGTGTTCGTGAGGAAGAGTCAAATGCTAAAAAAATGAATGAGTTTAATTAGTAAATTTTATTTAGATATCTTTGATGTTATTAAAATTTTTAGTGTTTTTGCTTGTTTTTTTTATTACGAAATTTTTAATTAACGAAGATTTATAAATTATAAGCATGTATTTTAAGGTTAGGACGTTATTCTGATCAATGTTTGGTGCAAAAACTCAATTGCTAGTGTAACTACACATTTTAAAACATTGTTAACAGTATAATAGTTAGATCAAAGTAACATAAATGATAAAGATCCATTGAACATAAATGACTAAAATCCATCAAAACAAAAGTCATGTGTAACCATCGAGACATATATAATCATAGATCTTTAAAGCAAGGTTTCATGCACTCCAATGTCTTCACTTCAATGTCATCATCAAACTCTGGCACTTGCTGAGGTAGCTGAAGGATTCTCTTAATAAACTGAGAAATCATATCAATATATAGTGAGTAAAATAGGTAAATAGAATGCACTTGGCAACGATGATGAACTATATTATATATTATACATGAGAACCTTTGAAACCACTTTCTGTGTTTACGAATTCTCTACATCATACTTCTTTCATCGATATCATGTGCACCGAAAATATTTACACATATTACCAATATGAAGTGCAAACTAATTGTTAAACAATTAATCATTTAATTAGAATTATGAACAAAGTATGAAAACTCATACTAAATACTTAAGAAATGCATGTGGAAAGTTTAAGAAATGCTAGTATTATTTATAGGATTCTTAAGATGAATATGAAGTGTCGCAACAACTAAATGCAGTGTTTCTTTGTATACCTCCAAGTAATGATCACAATGTAAATTCATGTTTCTTCGTATACCTCCGATTAATGATCATACATGAATGTTGTAGACTTCAAAGAACACTTCATATTCACCTTCATTTCATTACATTCATTTGAGAGCTTTTGTGAATCATTGGCATGTCTGTACCGTACTTAATTTTGTGAACAAAAACTCTTGCACATAATTTATCAATACAAATCGTTTTTATTTCCATTTCATCATCACCCTTCTCCAAACTTATTTATCAACACGAAGTAGACATTATGGCTTCAAGCTACTTTAATAAAGAACCTTGTAGAATAACAATAGAAATAGTCTAGTTTCTCATACCAAGTTTCAAATAATCAATGCTCACAAAGCATGGATCATAAATAGTTTTTTGGTCTGTCTTTGCTACTGTAAACACACAACCAAACTACCAAAACCATATATATCTCAAACTTTGATTTTTCAACATATTCAAGAACTCTTTACTAATGTTAAATACATTCTTGTAAATATCTTGACAACTTAACGTGACGTGGGATGAAAAGAATATGCATGACCTGACATTATAAATGAATTTAATGGCAACTTTTCAGTGGCTAAGGAAACATGATCGCATGGAAACTCGACCAAACCATCTGTAAGGTATGATCATGGCAAACACGAATGGTATAAGAATATATAAAACACAATGAAAATATGTTTATCCATATTATATTCAGTTGTTGCATACTTATCAAGAAGCCAGTAACATCTCCGAACAAAAGTTGACTGTTCCTCGCCATGTGCATAATATACGTGGATTCTTTCATTGTTACCAACCTGTATCAACATCATTGGGAGCTATAGTCACGCAGTTTATTCACTTATCTATCTTAAAGAGTAAAATACAAAAAATCTAATACTCAATCATATAAAGTTTTCAGTTTTTATATATTCTAGTTTGAGTATTTTCATGACTAATTGGGCCTAATCCAAAATAACTCTCCACCATGCTAAATAGCCCAAAATATTTACCACATAACACCTTTATTTTACAATCTTGTATTCAAACAACGTATCAACACCTTGCAAGTACTTATGTTCCATTTCCACAACAGCTCCTAGAATAAATAAACACTATTATTCATTTCATCAAACCTTACATAAGAGATGACAAACATAGAAAACATCAATTTGTTGTTCTAATAATTTTTTTTAAAAAGTGTGTAAAGAACCAAACACACATAAATATATATGGTTAAGTTACTTAGCTTCGACCTAACAAATGTGCTAGGAACATTTAAAGGGACAGGTGCTTGTACTCATTTTTGTTCTTTAAGTGAAATAAGACTTTTGTAGTCTTGTTTACGACAGGAGCCCACCACCGAGACACCAAACCAACATAGACCACTGTTAAGTCAATAGCCACGAAAGAGTTCAATTTCTGGAAACCAATGCTTGAAAGAATTGTAAGTCAACTGGAAACACACTAAGAATCTGAAGATAAAAAATTAACAATACAATCATTACAATTAATTCGGGCTACTTGAAAGTGATGCGAAATGTTAAGGATCAAATGTTCTTTTATGTTTACTGAAAGACTTGTAAGTCACCTTATCATTGTTCGGACATTATGGAATCATGCCATGCACGATGAAATAATACAGGGTGAGATAGAACTTTGACATCCAATATCATTGACTATAAATACATTAGTACATGTTGCTTAAAAACTTCATTGACTTTTTAATCAGTAGCACAGCGCGATTATCCTGCTCACGCTTGACCAACTTTTGCTTCCTCCCCCGTGATACATTATCCAACATGCGCACAAAAGGTTGCTCATCATAGATCTCTTGTGAATCACCTGTATGGAATTCTATTATACTCGTAATAAGCACAAATACAAGAATGAAGAACAATAATAGATTTGTGTAAGTTACAGTTTTTAGCTTACAGTGTTACCATATGAATGAAGTGTTCGGTATGAACATATGACTTAAACTATTTAGTTAATTTGGCATTATTCATTTAAGAATTAAGCAGGATGTGAGAAAATTGTCATGGCGGTACAAACGATTCTTGCCTCAGAGTACACAACATGGAGGAGCAATAAAGACGTGTTAGAATGTTAACTCTTATATCTTGATGTGCATGTGTACTTATGCATGTATTTGAGAAGAACAAAAAAGTTGACAGAGAACCTGGATACTGCAACTTCGATCTTTGGTGAGTTCATCATCACGAACCTTCCCTACTCACCTTCAAAGTGATATTCTGCAATAAAAAACAAACCATATTAGAAACTATGTCATGGCTATAGGGAAAGTTGGGTGACTTGGATGCATAAGTCAATTGTATTTATACTTATAAGTCGACCTTTGAACATCTTCATCATCAATGCGGAATGGTTTGCATTCCTGAAACTGTAGAGACAATTCATATTCGTCTTCCTCATTGCATTCATTCCCGCAAATAAATGATGCCTAAAACGAAATGAGTTTTAGTTATTTCGGTATGCATAGACATGTATGTACCGTACTTTTGGTTGTGCACAACCCCCTTGCACATTAAATTAAGGGGGATAAGCTTTAAGTAGTATAGATATTATATAAGTACAATACATTTACCGTGGATGTGTTCCCAAAATTTTGTGGCCCGTTTTTCGTTTGGTAAGCCCGTACCCGATAAAAGGTATTTGGTACTTGTCCGACTCCAAACTTTAATTTCTCACATCCCTCTCTCATTATTTCTCAGGTCCAATTGTTATCCGGCGACCCACAAGATCCGGCCGCCTGGCTTTTACCCGATCCGACACCGATTGATCTGTAATGATTATGTGAGGGGATCTACAATAACATGTACAAAGAATTATTTTTTTATTGTGTGTGGTTGTATGATTGACACTTTTTATCCATGCGTTGTGTCATTGCATGTTGTTACTACTTAAAGTAATTGGGTTTTTTTAGCCACATTCTTTGATTGAGATACATCAACATGGTTCTGGATTTTTCATAAACACACATGTGAAGATCGTTTAGAGCACTAGGGATAACAATAACAACGACAATAAGATGCACAACGGATTAAAAAAAACATTATTGTTATTATTAAGGTTCTTCGTCATCATCTCTAATAACTACAAACCAAAAGCCCCAATCCTACTTGATCAATGTAGGACGGTTACCTAATCTAACAGGAATCATAAAGATCCTTGAGGCTAACCAAAACACTAACACTAGGTGTCTACATGGTGTAGAAACAGGCCTAGACACACACACATATACACCTTTGGTGTTTTACATATTTGACACACTTAAAACTAATTCCCTGTATCTCTTTATATAATAGAGATACTAGGGTTACAAAGAGATAAATACATAATATCTTCCTAACAAAGTTATTTGATCTTTTGTATATCTTGTCCTTGAAGTTTCCCTCTTTGTCACAAAAAGTCCCTCATGTTTCACATATTTTGTCTAATCAACTTAAATAATAAACCCAACAATCTTCCCCTAGTTGATAATGACAAAACTAATAAGCACAAACTTCCCCTAAAGTTAATATGTCATGAAACATGCGACTTCCCCTTACACCATGCAAGGATCTTCAAGTTGTAAACCGTCTTTGTCGCCTTTCTTCCTCTTTTTGTCATAATCCATTAGGAGAATCGCGAATATAAGCAACTTTGATACCAACCACCACGAACCAATATCATACGACTAATCCATCCTTCTAATGCCATTTTCTAACAAGCCTATTAATGATACCCATAAAATCTTACTACTTGATAAGCATCATACAAACTAGGACGTATATATATACCTATAAAATCCATAAAAATACATAAAGTTTTAGGTGATGGTGGGTTACATTTAGAAGGTGTCGTAAGAACCAACGAAAGCACGAGAGATCGATATGTCACTCTTCTAAAATATAACAAGTGAATGTTACTAAATAACACTACAAAGATAATGTCAAATATACACACTTTTGAAAAATGTGTGACACTTATAGAGCCATGAATCTCATACTAGTCACTAGCATAAACTGTGTTGCTGATAATTATATGTGGTCCATTGTAAGTCATAGAAGCTCTAGCTACATGAAGCAATTAAGATATAAGCATGTCTCGTTATATGGCTGCGTCTAAATGCCTTCATCTTGAAATGTATTTCTCAGCTTGATAATACGACACATTGAATTTTGATACATCATAATAACTTCTCTAGTCCATTTCATCTTGTTGGAAATGTATATATTTACAAACATGTGAATGTCCGGATTCGAACTCGTGACCACGGGATTGCACACATTAGCGAATGAGAATTAAAGTTAATAATTAATGTTTATGTTTACGATTAATTATTGCCCATTAAGTCCGGTTAACGATCGTTAAGTATTTAACGGAAAAATGACTAACGACCGTTAAATGAAAAGAGAAAGGACTAGAAATGGAAAAGTTATGGATTTCCTTTGGGCTTTGCATAGTGGCCGGCCATAGGGGCCTTTCCAAGGCCTAATTCCTAACTTGTTCTCAAAGTTTCCCTACTTGTATATAAAGAGGGTTAGGTTCTAGGGTTTCATACACTTGTGCATTGAATTAACCCAAGATCTCTCCTCTCCTCTCTCTTGTCCCATAATCGGCCGAACACCCTATTTGTAAGGGAGTTTGGTTTCGTTTTACTTAAACGAGGACTTGTGTTAGATCTATCAATCGCTTGATTCGTTGGCTAATTCGTGTGTATAAGAACGTGGTTGTAAGACACTATTCTTACACCATTTGGTTTGAGTTTTAGAACGGTAAGGGACAACTCTCTAAACCACTTCTTTGGTTTGCTCAAGAGATCTGACAATCGCAAGAGGTACGTTACGCATACTTTCAGTTAATTATTTATTTGTTATGATCTTAAGTCTTCCGCTGTGTACTCTTGATGTCTTTATGTTTTATTGTATTTTATATATCATAAACTCAACAGTGGCATCACGAGCCTTGTATAACAAGTAATTAATTACTGAAACACATAAATAAAATAAACATGTTGTGTTATTATTTGTATCGTAGATCTAGGGTTTGCAAAACCTAAACCCTAATTTTTAGGGGCGTTTATTTTGGTGCCCTAATTAGGGTTTTGTAAACTAAAGTTTTAATTGGATTAGAAACCCTAAGATGCATGCAACTTTATGTGTATATGCGTAACTCTGTTTAATTGCATTAATTGTTAAGTATAATTTTATGTCCATGATAATTATCTGCATGTTTTATCATGGATATGCTTTTATTGTATGTTTCTTGTTTAAGTGATATACACTAAATTATGATAGATCTAAAATTGGGGAAGACCTCAATAATTATTAATTTAATCAATTATGTGCTATTTGGTATATATTTAATTTTGACTTACGTAATCGATGAATCGATGCATGTGGCTCACCTTGTACATAGATGAAAACGGGTGAAAGTCTTAATTAAATATATGCATATTGACAAGATCTAGAATTGGTTATTAATAGGATTTATCAAAACCGTTTGCATGTGGCTATTTGATATGCATGACTTTTATTTGTTATGCATTCATTGTTTATTTGTTTATTTTTACAAATACTTGCTTGTTTGATATGTGTAACAAGGGTATTTTTACAAGAAAAATAAACTGACCAAAACAATGGTGAAACATGTATTTTATAAGCATAGTAATCATAATCGTTTAATTGATTGATGACTTTGGTACAAATGGTCTGAACGGCTCACCCATGAGAATGAACTCTAAAGGGGTTAATAAAGAAGTGCCCACAGTCACACTGAAAGGATGTCTAAGGTTGTGCTTTAGCGTGCACAGTCCTCTCGCTCAGTAAGTTCGAATGGAGCTACTTAGTAAGCCATTAAATGTGCAAGCTCATCTTATGGCGAATTAGTTTTAATTCCATGCGCCACTTGGTGGTAATTATCCGAAACACTAAGTGTTTACACTTATGCAAAAGTACGGTGGATGATAATTAACACTAAATTCCTTGATTGGTGAATCCAATACCTCAATTAAAGTTTGATGATGAAAAGCTTATACATTAAAACAAGATATAAATGTTTTAATAAAAACTATGCTACAAAGATGAATGCATGACATCTTTGTACATATTTGATTTGACATCAAAATCTATTACCCTTTAATTTAAGTTATATGCCATCCAACGAAACGGAAACACCTAAGATTACCTTTTATTTGCGTGAGAATGTGATCTAGATCGTAATCAAAGGGTAAAATGTCCACGTGTCGTGAGATCGGGCATGGACGATTTTGCAGTTTCTTAAGTTGGATAACTTAATTGAGTTTTGTAGAGAGAACTGGCAACTCAAGGCATAAGATGGGATAAAACATGTTTACATGACAATTGAAATTGGCTATATGTAAATCCCATAAATCTAGGAATTGCAGTTGAAATTGGCAATTGAGCAAAAGCTCTACCACTTTGTATAAGGTTCATTACTAGCAGATCAACTGATGTGATGAGATTATGACAATTTGGATCCTAGTTTTTCAGTGAAAATTAAATGGTTATGTGCTTATGAACCATGGGTAATTAATTTTCTTGAAAAAGGTTAATTATCGAAAATACTAAAATTGAATTTTTTAATTCTTTTGAATGTATAATTGCAACATTTAACCGTAAACGAAGTTTAGTCTTTGATCAGTAAATTGCTCCATTCTGTTTTCAAACAAATGTTTGATCGAGAATAATTTACTGAAAAGACAAACGAAGTCTCTTTTCCATGAGAGAAGCGTTAGACTCAATCATATTCCTTTTCATGAATGAGAAAGGTATAATAGGAACGTTTGAATTGTCTAAATTCTAATGTAACTCATAGCAATGAATTGCACATCATATTTTCCATAAAGATTTCATTACCCTCATTTGGTGAATGAATCCTTTTGTAACAAACATGAATGTTGGTTAACTGGAAAACATGTATATGAGTCAGTAAATTAGAAGCTAGACTAATTACCGCGGAAATTGGTAAAAGTCAAACTAGCTTAATTTATCTAGTTGGTTTGCTTTAACCTTTAAAGGTGCTACATACCAGTATGGGGATGGTAGACCTGTTAAGGAAGAAATTGCATACCCAATATTTCAAGTTAATAACATTGATGGATAACCCATCATTCACAAAGTAGAATACACCTTTTAGTACCTTAGTAATGATTACGTATGGTTCTTCAAATGTGTAGGAAAGTAAAAAGCAAGCAAGTTGTTTTCACTGGTTATGCAACACTTACAATGTTCTCGTATTCGGTGGGAGCATTTGTGTTGCATTCTTGAATAAGAAGTTGTTTTATTGATTTCTAATTCAAAGGAGCTACAAGCCTTATTTCCGTGTAGTAATCCGATTATCTTCAAAGATAATTACTTTCCAATTGTAGGAACTTATGTTTTTAAGGAGAGTCATGTGCTTCCTTACTAATCAATATAGTCCTACATCTACTTGTTATATCTATGACACAAATCATATTAATCAAATAAACGAACGTGTATCGTGTTGTTTATCTGCTACATGATGTTGTTCCAAGCACAAGTGGGAGAAATCTTAATTGTGTGCAAGGTACAACACATATAAATATGATTTAAATGGATTCTCTTGACCGCAAGGTAAGAGAGTAACGTTCTAATTGGAATTATACATTTAATGTGTATGATTGCCCTATTGAGAACATGCGTCAAGATGATAACAAAGACTACTTTATTTTAAATATTTATGTCATTCAATATTTAAGAAACACTTGTAGTTACAATTTATGTTACGTGAGAACGTGAACTAGATTGTAGCCCAAGGTAAAATACCCACGTGTCGTGAGATCGAGCATGGATGATTTTGCAGTTTCTTACGTTGAACATTTCATGGAATAACAAAATTAAATGAAGTAATCTAATACTACTTTGAATTTAAGTATTCGTTGAATGACTTAAATATATGTAGTAAATATTAACTTGAAATTATTAATTGAAACCTGAGGTGGTGTTCATAACTACTTTAATTATACATGTTTATGATCTCTTTGTAAAGTCACAAACATGAAGTCTTTTAATACAAGACTTACAATATAAAGTAAGACGTTAACTTGCTATGTTTTAAGACATATGCATGAAGTCAATGAGTTGATCAATGACTTATAACGTATAGTGGGATTATAACTATTATGTCTTTTGACTTGGTCAAGAATACTTGTGTTATAATACATGCAATTGACTTGGTAATTCTATTGTACCATTAAGTTTTACTTTGTTGGTAAATATGATAAACCAAAGAATAGATGGTTATCTTAAATATTGTTAGATTAATCATACAATATTAATTCTAAGGAAATACCATAGTTTTATGGTATGTTCAGTTAGAAGAATCAAAATCTATTGGCATGTTTGATTCAAGATAACTATAGTTTCTTCCACATGTTATCAAGGTTAGAAGATTGAGTATAGATTGAATATACTCAATAAGACTCCAACCTAGAAGATTGATAAGACACCATTTGTTTATGGAATGTGATGAATCACATTAAGTCTTATAAATGAAGTTATGAATTTGTTAAACTACTTATAGAGTGAGTTGTAACAAACTAATGTTAGGAACTGTCAATGTTTTTTTTTGTAGTATCCCAAAAGAGAACAATGTATTGTTACTCTACTTGATAAACTATTTAAAGGTAATCTTTAAATTTTTTAAAGGCAAGTGGGAGTTTTGTTTAGATCTTGAAAGATTGAATTACAAAAATACATAATCTTCAAAAATGCACTAGCAAATATCATAATGAGGCTAAACATGAAAATGATAGACCTTAATATGATGGAATTGTCATTCATATATCCGTAAGGATATCTCAGATATTTAATATGCTGAGGAATATGAGTTACATGATCATGGTAAGCCTGTTAATCTATACTACTTTATAATGCATTTAGGCCTTCTAAAATTAGAAGGCTTAAAATTCGATTTTAAAGTTACTTATTATGGAAAGATACTACACATAAAACACACTCTCTCTCTCTCTCTACCTCTGCCACCCTCTTCTCCGCAACCACCGCCGTCGTCCGCCACCACCAGTCCGGCAAATCGTGAAATCTTTTCTTGCCGATTCAATAGATCGGTTAACCCACATCATTTCGAGATTTTGAGCCTCGGCCCCACCACACGCCTCCCACGCCACCACCACCGCTATCACCACCATCTCATCACATCACCACCTCAAAATAGTCATCGGGTACCCGCCGCCGCATTGCGCGGGTACCCTTCTAGTCATAATGATGAATTTATCAAATGTTGAATTGTGGTAAATCAATCATACTATGAATGTAGAGATGCTGTCCATAAATATAATCAACTTTAGATACTTGGTTTATCTTAATGAATATGAATTTTTTCAAAGGATGGAAACCCTAGTGGTTTAAATCTTTATGTAGAAATCATATGGACAATATTGTACACATATTTAATGAATGTCTAGTGATAATAATGTTAATCGTACTTAAGCAATTAACTATGATTGAATATTCTTTACTAGATACATTAAATAGAAGTATAAAGATTATAAATGTCATACTTAGTTTCATTGATGTGAAATTTTGACAAATGAATATCAAAACTCTTTGTTTTGGAATTACTTTTGCGAGGACGATAAGTAATGCAAAGGAGTTTTATGAATTCAAATAATCTTTGAATATGTACAAACTGCAAGAATCCATGAATGGATATATGCATGCATCTAGGAGATGTTTCTTATGTTTAATATTAAATCCATGTTTGATTTAATAATTAAAATAAGATAGCTCATAAGTATTCCTAAAAGCTAGTGGGAGTATTATTTTAAATCTTATATGTTGTATGGTTAACTACATTCCACCTAAATTAAGTTTTAGTTGGAATGAACTTCGTTTGTAAGATTTAGAAATAAGATATATAACCTTGAAAATATGTTTATTATTATAAACATATGCGTAAATAAATGAGTCGAATAGAACATGATGAATACATATCTTTGACAAGATAGATGAGATCTTAAAGTTTAACTTGAAGATTCATCATGAACATCATGTTGTGTATAAAGTTGTTGTGTAATGCTTGATTACAAGATGATTTGACAACATTGAAAGTTGTTAGTGTAATAAATATTTTAAAGGAATATGTTTGGATTTAGAATCACATTCCACAACCGGAGATGCTCCTAGATTCTATGGATGATTATATGACAATTGTTTCATAATTGTCATTGCCAACAAACTTGAGTTTTGGTAGGCACCAACATTACACTATAACTGCTCAAAAGTTTACGGATATTTAAAGAGCATATTGTTGTACACAATGATGCCGTGATAATTGAGATGACACTCAATTCTAGTCACGGTATCCTTGATGATGACCATGTTGACTAGTTATGCTCATCTAAGAGCATAGTTGCATTATACATTAAAGAATAAAGAATACTTTAAACTTTAAAAGTTTTGAAAGATGATTGTCATATAAAGGTGGTTCATGTTGTCACGCACCTTATGGAATGATATGACAATATCAAGATATGTGTAAACACATACAAGAAATTGAATTCTTGAAATAAGTATTCTCAAAATTCCTATAGATCAAAGTTAGTTGAAATTATGCCTTGTCAACAAGTATGAGTTGCATGACTTGTGGAAAAAAAAATTCATTAACTAAGAATTATCATGCATTGATCTATTTAGTATTTGGATAAAAGATGTTAAACAATTATTATTTATAATGAATTAAAGTACGGTATACGTTTAATTTCATTTATAATATTGTGTCCTATATTTGCATGTTTAAATCCATGAATAACTTAAGTTATTCTAAATAGTCCGTTGTCAATCAATAACATGGGAATGATATTGAATTAAGACGAATCTGAGTATTAGTTAGAATATACTTGAAAGTATATTGATGCGTAGCATGACTAATTTCGTATGATATTCAATGAATCGAGTATAGGACTTATCCCACCCACATGATGATACTTTATGGATCTTAGTCATTAAGTATATCATGAATATTTATCCTCGACTTGAGATACAAGAGATATGTCATGGATGTAGTGCATTTCGTGAAGCAATCTAACGCTATACGAATCGGTAGTTATAAGGGTTGTTTTTAAATGTTGCGAAATCTATGAATCCTGCTTGAGTCAAAATGGGATTTGTTTCCTTCAAATTTATTTTGAAGTATAATACTACTGGGCCCCTCGTAGGATTGTTAAGATGTTTGTATGGCCATACCCAAGATCTTCTGAAATATGTTAAGAAGAATTGGTAATCTTAATAAATCATATAAAGCGAGAAACAAAATAGTTAATTAAGAAATGAGTAAGATCCATATTCTTATTAACATGGTATTAGAAACACAAGGATGAATATGATGATGAATCATCAAAACTTGGGTTTTTTCCAGAAAACCATACACGAGTTGTACCGGGGGCATTGGCGTGTTGCTAGACGCTAACCAATGTCATTTCACGTTTTGTAAACATATCCAAGTGGGAGCTGTTGGAAATGTATATATTTACAAACATGTGAATGTCCGGATTCGAACTCGTGACCACGGGATTGCACACATTAGCGAATGAGAATTAAAGTTAGTAATTAATGTTTATGTTTACGATTAATTATTGCACATTAAGTCCGGTTAACGATCGTTAAGTATTTAACGGAAAAATGACTAACGACCGTTAAATGAAAAGAGAAATGACTAGAAATGGAAAACTTGGAAAAGTTATGGATTTCCTTTGGGCTTTGCATAGTGGCCGGCCATAGGGGCCTTTCCAAGGCCTAATTCCTAACTTGTTCCCAAAGTTTCCCTACTTGTATATAAAGAGGGTTAGGTTCTAGGGTTTAATACACTTGTGCATTGAATTAACCCTAGATCTCTCCTCTCCTCTCTCTTGTCCCATAATCGGCCGAACACCCCATTTGTAAGGGAGTTTGGTTTCGTTTTACTTAAACGAGGACTTGTGTTAGATTTAGCAATCGCTTGATTCGTTGGTTAATTCGTGTGTATAAGAACGTGGTTGTAAGACACTATTCTTACACCATTTGGTTTGAGTTGTAGAACGGTAAGGGACAACTCTCTAAACCACTTATTTGGTTTGCTCAAGAGATCTGACAATCGCAAGAGGTACGCTACGCATACTTTCAGTTAATTATTTATTTGTTATGATCTTAAGTCTTCCGCTGTGTACTCTTGATGTCTTTATGTTTTATTGTATTTTATATATCATAAACTCAACACATCTTTCTTCACCATTTGAAAAGATAATTAATGACTCCTCAAAATTTTCCCACGGAGCGTAGGCTAGACTCTTGTTCCAACTGGATTGTGTGGAAGTATCGTACGTACCTTGGTTTTAACCCTAGGGCTCCATCTACATGTTTCCATCTACTGGATGGTGTACTTGGGTGTTGTCCTTGCAGCAAAACATCATAGAGGTTGTCAATGTTTGTCAAGATTTTGCATGGATGTGCACGTTGAGTGTAGTTGGCACATCTCTAATTCGTTTTATCTCATAGCTAGACTTAAGGAATGGTGAACACAGAGAAATACATAAGCTGGTATATGAGTACCGATGAAATTCGTAACCTATTGGTATTGCTTGACACCGCAATATTTTTTTCGTAAATTCAGAAACAATATGATTAATAGCTGAAAGTTAACTAGATTGCTTATTAGTAGTATACAACTGAATAATACATAACATACATAATACCTCCCGGATTATTCTTTTCAACTGGGCATGATAGTTTTCCAAATAGGAAAAGAGAAATCATCAAACAAATGATGATACATCCACAAAGTTTACTAAAAGAGACGAATAAACATAAAAAGGTAAATAACGAAAGAAGATAATTCTAGCTTGCCGTTGAAATTCTAGTTCTTGTTTCCAGGAGACTTGATGGTAAAAATGGTTTGAATCACGGTTAGAGCAAACAGGACCATTCCAGCAATTAGCGCAATGATACTCCATGGATTACTGAAATAAGTTCGCCTCAACCGTGCAATATTTTTTGGCCAATAACCATTGCAATAGGCATCCAAATTTTTCCCGTCTTTATCGAGATCACGATGTACCCAAGCAACTTCTTTGCATATGCTGTTCATCATATTTGCAGCCTCTTCATTTGATCCCATATGGTTCACAAGGACTTTCGATTTTACCAGCTTGGCAACATCCTCTTGAGTATCAATTAGCATATCCATGGCAATAGCATATGAAGTGACATAATTATCACTTAAGGAAGACTGCTCATAGGCAATCATGTTTCTTAAAACCAACTCAGTGAAATGATGAAGACGTAAAACAGGCATTCTGATAGTAGGTTTAAACCAGGGAAAGCACAAGATAAAGCAGGGAAAACACAAGATAAAGCAGGGAAAGCACAAGAAACTATATTTCTTTTGTTCCATCGCCATAGACCATTTTGCATCTTTGTTTGGCTTAAAGTTCACCCCTGCCCTATCTAGTTCTACTGCTGAGTGGATTGTTGAACTTGAAAAGTACGATAATGCATAAGATTGGGGCTGGTGACATTGATGTAATAGGCCAAGGATATGTGTAGGAGTGGTATTTATGGAAATTGTGCTGATTTTTTTGCGTGTTTCAAAGAGATTGTGGAACTTGAGAATAGGATGGATAAATTGGATAAGAGATTCATCTGGTTCAATTTTTTTGATAGTACACAGAAATATGTCATCCAGAACAAAAAAAGGGATTTGGTTTTCTAGTAGCACGAGGTCGTAAATTATAGATTGTTCAAGCAAGTTTAATTGTGTTTTTTCTTTACGTTCTGCTATAAATTCTAGTATAAAGCAAGCATCCATTACCATCATTTTCACAAATTCGGTGTCATTGGAGGCCTCTATTCCAGCATAA
Source organism: Chrysanthemum lavandulifolium (assembly GCA_022545495.1). Classification (NCBI taxonomy): domain Eukaryota; kingdom Viridiplantae; phylum Streptophyta; class Magnoliopsida; order Asterales; family Asteraceae; genus Chrysanthemum; species Chrysanthemum lavandulifolium. Next base: position 266,346,517 of record CM040243.1, on the reverse strand, counting down.
CATCTCTTGATCGGTTTTATCTTAGCAGCCACCTTCTGAACACATGCTTCCAATGTTTTCTCTCGCGGGATATTTTCAACACGCTTCAATAGTTTATGAATATAACTTGCTTTCCGGCCTTCAAATGCTTTCACATTCTTATCTTCTCTATGCAGTGGTCCAATTGAGATGACACGCGGGTTGAAGGAACTTGGACTTAGATCTCGGAGGTTACTAGGAGCCATGTAAATAGATGGTAAAAATTCGTCTTCAAGCTCCACATCAACATTTTGGACACAATCAAGAAGACTTTGGACAGTGTTTTGAACAACATCTACATTTCCTCCAAGCTCCACATCCACGTTTTCCTTTTGGATTATATGCTTTTTTTTCTTTGCAAACATCTCTAAAACACTAGAATCTTAACTTGAAAGGATAAGAGTATTATATTGTTATGTATTTAGTCTTTATCTTAGCCTACAAGAGTCTAGGGATTCATGAAGCTTACATTAGTCAACTAGTTCTAGAATATCAATACCGCGTCAATAACGTGTACCGCGTCAATAACGTGTCGTTGGGTCGATTTGCATCCCAAGCCCAACATGTCTGTATTATTCTTTTTCACTGCCGACATAGGTACAGTGTTAGAGTCGGTTTACCTCCCCCCTCATCTCTATAAAAGGAGGTGAGGGGGGGAGGGGTTAGGAACGCTCGGTTTACCTCCCTCCTCATCTCTATAAAAGGAGGTGAGGGGGGAGGGGTTATGTACGCATTCTTTCAATAACTAATCAAATGATCGATTAGGGATACTTACTTGTGCATATTCTTTCTTTTCTGTCGACCACGTCTTCGAGATCGGGTAATCCGCTTTCTAGTAACCAGGTTGTTAGGGATCGAATACTAACATATATGATAAACTTAGTTAAGGGCCAAGTTTCTGACTCTTACTAGTTTTCTTGATAAAAGTTTCTTTGCTATGATAAATTGTTGTCTTTATATATGGGAGTGTGAAACCTAAAGCTTCTGTAGACGTTTTAAACAAAGACTTGCCAATGACCATTGAGTCATTGACTATAAAGTCTTTCTGCATCCATCTGAATGTTATCTTGAGATTCAGAAAATTTATGACATAATTTATGATTCAACTAACTTTGTTTTGAGGCCCATTTTACACGGGTCGTTTTTCTATTTTGTTTGAGTCGACTTCATATTTGGAAAACAATTACTACGTCTAAATGCCATGGTATTGCTTAATTTTAAGTTGCATCTCCTATAGCACCAAGTGTTGTAAGTTGTAACTTGTAACATCAGTGTTGTGAAATATTGAACTACAACAACAATAAGAACAACATCAAACATACGTTTACCCGTAGTGGTAACACTTAGAACTTGTACCCACACGTACAGTTTAGAAAAGAAAGCAAACAAATATAAGAGTGTTGTGGCCACAACATCGGACAATAGCACTGACCACATACTACAAAAATCAGGGATTTAGCGACGGAAATTGTTGTCGCTAAAGGTCCACAAAACGACAAATAATCGATCTCTTATATTTGACTTTGACCATACCTTTTAGTGACGACCATGTCATTACTAATGCCTTGACTTTGACTTTCAACACAAGACTATTGGTTTTAAAAAAAGTGTTGCGTCTTTAGCGACCACGGTCGTGGCTAAGGCTTAATATAATTTGTTTATTTCTTTTACTTTGAGCCAAAATTAATTTAAAAATTGATAAAAACTTTTAGTTGCGACTGTGTGGTGGCTACAGACAGATATAATATATACGTAGATGACTTTTTTTTTTTAAAAAACAATTAAATTTTTAAAGATAATAAAATTAAAAAAAAAACAATAAAATTTTTAATTTTTTTTTAATAATTTTCTTTTTTAAATTTTAACTTTTTTTTTTAATTTTTTTTTTAAATTTTAATTTTTTTAAACTTTAATTTATTTTAAAAAACAATTTTTTAAAATAAATTTTTTAAAAATTTTATTGTTTTTTAAAAATTTTATTTTTAATTTCTTTTAATTTTTTTAATTATTATTATTATTATTTTTATTTTAAATATTAACGTATAAAAATTGAAAAAACGTATAAAAACGAACGAAAACATTTGTTTGACGTAATTAAAATGAAATAGGGATTGCGAGTGTTATTGGGATAAACCATATGGACGAAACATGTAATTTATTGATTATAAAATAACTGAGAAACCCGTTTATATCTTATATTGCAATAAAAAATAAGTTGAGTACACTAAATTGAAGAAAAAAAATAGAGTACCTTAAATTGAAATTGGGTATAAGTTGGATACACTTTTGTGCAATTTGCCCTTGGATTAACTATTACGGATTAATTTATTCTAGTTAGATGAGTGGCATAGCTTTAATAAACTTGAAAATTAAGAGTTTTGCTAGACTTACATAAAAGTATCCACAAAAACAATCCACTCACCGGGTGTCGTGGTGTTTGGTTTTTTGGGATCCACATCTCATAACAACCAATCACCACGACACCTCAATGGTGAATTGTTTTATGATTCTTTACGGATGTATCATTGTCGAAAATTAAAGGCAATGTCTACCAATTTTATACCACTAAATTTGCCTAATTTTTATGGTGAGAGTGGTTATAAGGATCTCAAAAATATAAATGGTTCCTTTTTTTTTTTTTTTTTTTTTTTTTTTTAAAAACTATAAACCTGAAAGTATGAAAAAAAAAAAAATATAAAGTTTAAACAGTCAAAAATATTAAACTAACAAAAAGTATAAAACATAATCTGATAAAAAACTGTATTGTACTGTAAATTGAGGGAAAACAAATCTTTGTAATTTTATCCCATTTTTTAGGTGGGCCAAGAGTACGTATAACATAGCCTTTTTGTGAAGGGTCATTGTACTTTTCTCTCGTTAAAAAATAAAGCAGATTCTTTTATTCAAGCTCAATATGATTTGACTTTTCTTTTTTTTTGAAGGCAGCTTTATTACCAAGAACACATAACCAAAATACAAAACAAGCCAGCCGACTAAATCAATATGATTAAAATAGCGAGCCTCTGAAAAAAGAAACATAAGTATAAAATTTTGGCAAACTACAAAAACAAAGACCAAAGGGACTAAACAAAACACACCACCATATATGAATAATATGCAGACAACAAATTGACCCATAGCTTTATTTCACCACCAATGACATAAATGGAGCAGACTCACATCATTAAACATCCTAAAATTGCAGACATCATGCTATTACTGATTTAAACTGCAGAACCAAACACCCTGTATGACGCAGTCACACTGCATAACCAAACGCCCTGTATGACAAAACCAAACACCTTGTTGGATCAGTTGAATGAACTTTAGCACCAAAAAGAAGAAAAAGAAAAACTCAACATCCAATCTACTGCTCAAGACGGCATTTAATCGGATCGAACATCCACTGTTGCCAATACATCAGAGTTTTCTTTTATCCATTCATAGCTCTTAAGTTGAATAAATAATTTTGTTAATGCTTGATACTTTCTTTTTAAACACTCTTGAATTTCTTTCTTTCTAATTGTAGTATCCCGAAGTCCAAATAACCGCTTGTCATAAACTAGATGAATGACTAGAAATGTTGATTTTCCCATTAAATGAAAATATTTCATCAATGGAGAAAGCATTGACATTTCCAATCTTCCACCATCTATATATCCTTTCCCAAACGCTCAAAGCCAAATAACACAAGACCAAACTATAATTACAAGATTCCACCATAGTATCACAACAAGGACAAAGTAAAGAGTCCACATATATTCCTCTTTTATCAAGTTCTTCAAGTACCGGTAGTCTACCTTTCAAGCCCTCCAAATGAATATGTTGACCTTCTTAGGCACCCATTTATTCCACAAAGTTGCTTGACCACTGTTCTCCACTCTTAATATCTTCTCTTCGACCATCTTTGTTAGCTCTTTCACTGTGAATTTACCATCATCCTTTAGCGTCCACTTCCAACGATCCCTATAATCATTAGAAACAACAACACTTTGCGAAACATCTTGTAAGTCTTCAAACTCTCTAAAAACTCTCCCCTTAATACTCCTAACCCAATTCCATTCCCAATGCAACTCAGTGTTTACACATATCCGTTTATCCCCCACCTTACCCCCATTTCTCCTATCCAAATGCTAAATCCTAGGAAGTTTATCACACAAACTTACATCTCCGATCTATCTATCTACCCAAAACCTAATGTCAACTACCGTACCCCACCTCACCTTTAAAAGAAGAACCAAAATCTATACCCAACCCCTCTAATTACTCTCCGACCTTACTAATATCCTGCCAAACCCCTCCCCTTCGCGATACATAGAGCGGGCCTTTTCAAAAATGGCACCAATTCTCGTATCGCATCTGTCAAAATGTCTTTCCACAGATCAGCATTCTCGAGATGAACAAAGCTCGTCCCACTCCCTTCTTGCCAGATTCTGATAAGGCTCCGCGGCGCCCATATCCATTGCGTCTACATTCTCGTTCGCCCCATACAACCCCATGTCGAATGTGACTCCCCCCCCCGCGCCGCCATGGCCCATGTTGCCCCCGGGCAGCCCACCTCCCAATGAATTAATAAAAGGAGCGACTTTGTTGTGTTGCTTGAACCGAAGAGAGCAATGCGAATAGTTCAGGAGGCCCCAAATCAAACCCTTATTTCAGTGTCGGGTTTCATAAGTACTCTCGGTCAATCATATCATTCTCCAGACGGGATGGGGTGTAGGCACGTTTATTAGATTAGTTGGGAAGAACAACGACCTCTTTCTTTTTTAAATCGTTAGAAAAAGAAGCTTGGTCAGCCATGTTCCCTATGTACCCACCCCACCACACGATACCCCTCCCACCCCTATCACCTCTCTGAGCCCCCCACTTTCACCATGAATACTTTAATGACCTAACCCATAGCGAGCCCCCTCTTTTTTGAACATCCACCACCATTTTTCTAAGAGTGCTAAATTTTTTTGCCCGTAATGACCCAATATTTAACAACCCCCCCTTTTCACCAACTCCATGTAAGGCTAGTAACGTATCCCATTTAACCCAAGTCAATTTTTTATGATCACCTACAACTAAGGCTGACAATTTTGACACGAAACCTGTTAACACGACACGACACGACCTGGTCTTAACAGGTTCGTGTTTGACCTTTAACAGGTTTCGTGTCTTAATAGGTCTGACCTGTTAAGACCTGTTAGGACCTGTTAAAATTAAAATATATATATATAAGCCTTGAAATTACAACAAACCCTACTCATTTACCCACTCACTTAAAAATCCGCCTCCCCTTCCTCTCAATCTCATCTCGACTCTCATGTGCGTAATCAAGACCCACACCTGTGTAAAATTAGCTTTATACATAATTACATATATCGATTTGCTCAACAATCAATCGATTCGATTTCGATTCATTCAATACCGATCGATTCGAACCCGATTCTTTAATAACTTCATCTTTAATTACATTATATCGATTGATTCGTTAATAACTTCATCTTTAATTACATTATATCGATTGTTTGATTTCTTAATTAAAATGCTACTCTTGTTGGTTATTTGTTGTAATTAAACTGAAGATATAAGGCGTGTTTGGATTTGGTATGATACTTGGCCGATTAACTGTCTTTTCTTATATGGTTTGTCGTATAGAGTTCCTAGTTATTTAGAGTGGTGTACGCCTAGCTTAGATGACTCTTATATATACTTGGCCGATTAACTGTCTTTTTTTCGATGTTTGTTTGTTTGGTTGCTTTTAGTAGATTATCTAACTTTGTGCATTTTTTCGATGTTGTAGATGGATTACAATGTGTCGAAATTGACCCACAAAATAATGAGTTTATTGATAAGGTTTTAAAGGTACCATTTTGAGGGTCGTTTAAGTCCTTATTTGATCACTTTTGTATCCGTTATTGCTTAATATCGTTCCTTTTCACTTTTAGGTCTCGTGAAGGCAAAATCTTTGGAATGGCACTTATTTGGACGAAAAGCGCGAATATATGAAGAAAATGGCCAAAGTCGAAATCGAGACACTCACGATTCTTTGAAAGTAGAAAGCGGCGGCGTCGGTGCTATTGGCGGCGCCGTCCCAAAATTATTGTGACGGGCGGAACCCAAAACTCGTATTTTCAAGAGGCGGCGTCTAGTTGTGAAAGAGTAGGCCGTCGCTACTCGGGCGGCCTAGATGCAATCGACGACGTCGAAAGGCTGAAGAGACGGCGTCACGGACATAAGGTGGCGCCGTCGCAAGGTTAACGTGGCCAAGGCGAAACCACAATGGCGGCGACACGGCGGCGTCACTAAACATAAGGTGGCCGTCGCAATTGTAATCTTATATATAGAATCCGAATTTTTCGGTCTTTGTGTGGAGAGTCTTTGGGTAAAACCTAAAACCGAACCTAAGGTGTCTTGTACAGTATTTTAGGGTTTTAAACCCTATCTTACATCAAGATAAGTCTTTACTTCATTAATTCAATTATGTCTTTGATTATTTGTGTGTATGCTTGCATGTTCTCCATGTCCGGCTAATTTATTTGTGTGTTTGCTTAGGAAGTATGAAACTTAATTATTGAATATTGATTGGTTGTTTCTTATCTTAGTTGATTAATGATCTAGTAATGCGATAGGTCATTCGTTGTGTATAATGCTTGATTCATCTTTGTGAACCTTAGAGTATAATTACGAGTAATTGTAGGCTAAACCATCAAAAGCGCCTTAGAGTAGGAGTCTATAATCTCTAGTGGGTTTGTAGACAAGACCCTTTGGTAAGTTCGAAGAGTTAGGGAGAAGCATACCTACAACTTTAGACACACAATGCAACTAGGAATAAGGCGTGACACTCAACCATCAATAGGAGATAATTAAGGAGTAATACAAACTAAGTAAACACATCTTTAAACTATCATACGAGCACACATTAATTAGACATAGACTCCCACAACCTTAGTTTAGATAATTAGATAATAGTAGAGTAATCGGTGAAATACCAACCCCCAAATCCAATACCGAGATTCGTACCTTTCCATTTTCATAAAATATAAAAGATAAAAATAATCTTCCTCAACCTTAACCTTAGCGTAGTAACTCCTACTAGCATTCCTATTCCCAGAGAGCGATATCAATACCGTGGCTTACCTAATTACTACACTACAACGATTAGGTTCCTTGCCTGGGGTGTTATAAAACTTGCTCGAAGAAAAGGAAGTTCCTTTGACCCCGAGCGGCGTGTGGCGTTATCAAGTTTTGGCGCATTGCGGGAATAGAATAGCTAGTTAGTAGTCCACCTCGTTTAGGTTTCTTTGCTTGATTCCTATCAAGTAAACTTTTTCTCATTTTAGATTTCTCTTAGTCTATCCCCTTCTTCGTAACCTTTGTTCGTAACCCCATCACTTTTCATCATGGAAGGTGATAATCAACAACCACGTCCCCATACAAACCCCTTAAGCAACTTAGAACCCGCGGTTCCACCAAAACTCTTCTTGAACCATTTGCGAGAACCGAAGAGAGCTCAATAGGCGAAGAAAAGCTCTCCATGATTCGAACTTCAAGGCACTTCCATCAATTTTGATGAAGTTACATCGATGAAGAATCTCCTCATTCCCACAATCTCCGAAACCATCATCATTGACAATCGAGTCAAAATGGCGAGGAAGTCCTTGCCACTCAACCAATAGCCCATAAATCCTCCTAAAGCGAAAACTCTTGGGAACACTCCTACCCTTACTGCGTCTGGATTCACCAATGCCATTGTCTATCCTCGGAGCGGATCAATGAGGTATTGCATGCATCGATATTTGGCTAATCCAAAAGGCATGTCAATTCCATGGATCCCGGTGAAAACCAATTCACCACATCAAGCGGTTTCTAAAATTGTTGATGCTATCTATCCGACAGACATCTAAGGAGACATCTAGACTCGGTTTTCCCATTTTCTCTTCAAGGCGAGCCAAGGGTGGCTCGATAAGCTCCCTCAAGGTCCATTTCACATGGGAACAACTTACAACTAAGTTCACCGAAAGTTCTTTCCTCTGGAAGAAGCTGCGGTGATTAGGAGCAAAATTCGCACTTTCATCAACCCGATGGAGAATCTATCACCAACTCACGGAGTCGTTACAAAGATCTTATTCAACAAGCTCCACACCACGGTATTAACCTTTGGTTGCTTGTTCAAATCTTTTACGACAATGTCTCCGAAAGGATCAAAAGGATTGATTTCTCAATGGCGGAGAATCGCGAACCTCACCGCGGAAGAAGGGTGGAACCGAATAGAGGAATACATCCAATATCAAGGCGACCATTGGAATGAGCGGAAAAGCGCGTCAAGCATTTCCACTTTCTCAAGTGAAGAGTTATCCTTAGATTATCGGATTGAGAAAGCACAAAAGAAACTAACTTACCTCATAAAATCACCGAACCAAAAGGTGACTAACCCATATCTCATATCGACATATGTGGAGGATCGCACGAGGCGATGAGTGCGATGACACACAGAAAGCGTCTTCCTCTCTAGTCATGATATTTATGATGACCCTTCACTCCTCGCATTTTATCAAACCGATGAATGTGATCCTTGGGGCAATCGAAATGGAGAGCGGAAGGAAAGGGCGGACTGAGTACACCATCCGTGATCCTTTTGAAGAAAAACTCGGGCGGTTTACCATGGAAGGGCGCAATCTTGAAAGGTCTTGAGGAGTTTATCCGAAGCGACAAAGTGAATTAGAAAGTCGGTTCACCAATCTCCACGAAAGAATGAGTGGACTGGCCTAGCACTTCACGATCCAACTTGCGCAATCACTACTCGATCGGGAACTACTACCAAGGATCCCCACATCCCAGCGGGACCCCATCACAAGGGAACCCGAGTTAGGAAATGAGGCGATTCCCACCTCTTCCAACTCCTCACGATCCTCCCCACAAACACCGGCCTGACCCGGTGACCAACTTTCTCACGGATTCCCTATCCTCTCGTTTAAAAATCAAAAGGTGAAGAAGACAATGAAAAATATTGTCTTACTTGAAACAAACATCCGTCAACATACCACTCCTTGATGTATTCTATCATATCCTAAATATAGTAGATACTTCAAGAGGTTGATATCTAATCGGAAAAAGCTTGAAGGATTGATATCATTAGGGAAGAATGTTCACTATCATCAAAAGAGCATGCCCGAAGAAGGAAGATCAAGGCGGTTTACTATTCCTTGCTCTATAGGGCGCTTTCTATGAAAACGCCTTGGCGGATCTTGGGGCAAGCATTAACACGATGCCTCACTCCTGTTTCTTAAGCTCGGATATTCGGGCTTAAACCAACTAGGATGAGTATCCAATTAGTGATCGATCAATCAAATATCCCATTGGAGTTTGTGAAACGTTCTTGTAAGGGTGGGGAATTCAAATTTCCGGTCGATTTCGTAATTTTAGAGATGGAGGAAGATAATTCCGTCCCAATAATCCTTGGAAGACCCTTCTTGGCTCATTTCGTGCCATCATTGATGTTCATGATGGTAAGCTCACTTCTGAGTAGGATCCGAGAGCTTGACCTTCGACATTAAGGATTCTATGAGACATTCTTCTTCTGCGGTCGCCCGTATATTTAGTTGAAGAAGTTGATGAATTTGTTGGCGACATAGGCGGTGCATTGGCGAGTATCTATTAAGCGAATTCATGAATAATGATAACAACGTAATATCGACGACCATGAAATTGAGATGGTTGGGCTGTGTCCTTTTATCCTCGTCGGGATGAAATTGAACCTATTGAGCTTGAGGCGGAAACCGGCTAAAACCATCGATCAAAGAGCCTCTACCTTAGAACTAAAAGATCTCCGAGTCACTTGGAATCGCCTTCCTTGAGGAGAGGACCAACTCCCTGTCATCATAAGCTCCTCGCTAACCACTATTCGAAAGAAGCTCTTAGAAGTTTTAAAAGAATATAAAGGGGTGATTGCGTGGAGTGTTGCCGACATTAAGGAATCGATTCTACATTACTGTACTCACAAAATCCTCATGGAGGAAGATTACAAACCAAGCTGTTCAACCGCAAAGGCGGGTTAACCCTAACATCAAAGAGGTAGTGAAAAAGAGGTCATTAAGCACGGATGCGGGTCTCATCTACCCCATATCGGATAGCCCATGGGTCGGCCGGTCCAAGTGGTTCCAAAAAAGGAGGGATGCGGTTGTAAAAATGAGAAGGGTGAGTTGGTGCCACAAAGAGCAGTTCTTGGGTGGCGTGTATGTATTGACTACGAGAAAGTTGAATGATGCCACCGGAAGATCATTTTCCTCTACCGTTTATTGACCAAATGCTTGAAAGATTAGCGAGGCACGAATACTCTTGTTTCCTTGATGGCTTTTGGTTACTTTCAAATTCAATTGCTCACGAAGATCGGGAGAAAACTACATTACATGTCCTTACGGACGTTCGCCTACAAGCGAATGCCTTTCGGGTTATGTAACGCACCGCAACCTTTCAACGATGTATGATGGCCATATTCCACGAGTTAATTGAGGGCTGACATGGAAGTTTTCATGGATGATTTCTCGGTGTTTGGAAATTCTTTCGACCTTTGTCTTTCCAACCTTAGGAAGATGTTGAGCGATGCGAGGAAACTAATTTGGTTTTAAATTGGGAAAATGCCATTTCATGGTAAAGAAGGAATTGTCTTAGGGCATAAAGTCTCGGGAATGGAATTGAGGTCGATAGAGCAAAAATCGAAGCAATTTCAAACTCCCTATCCTACTACCGTTAAAGCCATTCATGACTTTCTTGGTCATGCGGTTTTATCGAAGGTTTATTAAAGATTTTTGAAAATTGCCCGGCCTATGACATGACTTCTTGTTAAGGATGCCCTTTTGATTTTTACGGAGAATGCAAGGAAGCATTTAACCGACTAAAGAAAGATCTCACTCAAGCACCTATAATGGTCACCCCGATTGGTCTCGGCCGTTCGAAATCATGTGTGATGCTAGTGATTATCTTTGTCGGTAGCGATGCTCGGCCAAAGGAAGGAAAAGCATTTTCAACCAATCTACTATGCTAGCAAAACCATGAATGTAGCACAAGAGAACTATACAACCACCGAGAAAGAACTTTTAGCCGTTGTTTTGCCTTGACAAATTCGGGCAATATCTCGTTCTCTCTAAAGCGTCGTCTTCACAGATCACTCCGCCTTACGCTATTTGTTTTCAAAACAAGATGCTAAACCTCTTTGATTAGATGGATCCTATTACTTCAAGAATTCGACATTGAAATTCGAGATAAAAGGTGAAAATCTCGCTGCGATCATCTATCACGCTTGGAGAACCCGATCTTGAGAAGTCGAGATCACACCGATATTCGTGACTCTTTTCGAGGAGCGGCTAATGGCGATTAAAGAAAGTGAGCCATGGTATCTTGATTATGCTAACTACACATCGGTGAGAGTTTTGCCAAATTACATGACGGACAAGATAAAAGAAGTTCTTCACTACGCTAAAACATTACTTACGGGATGAACCCTTCCTTTTCCGTATATGTCCCGATCAAATCATTCGGCGTTGCGTGGCGGTAGAGATTGATCGAGTTACGAAAAGAATGTCATGCGGGACCATCGGAGGACATCACGGTGTGAATATCACGGCACGAAAGGTTTTCGATGCGGATTCTATTGGCCTCTTGTTTTCGAGGCGTTAAGAGATTAGTTCAAATGTGTGATGCATGCCAGCGATCGGAAATATTTCACGACGGGATGAGTCACCTCGAACTATATCCAAGTCTGCGAAATATTTGACGTTTGGGAATAGACTTCATGGGACCCTTTCCATCTTCGGAGGAAATGAATACATTCTCGTAGCTATCGACTATGTATCCAAATGGGTAGAAGCTCAAGCCCTTAGAACTAATGATGCAAGGGTAGTTATTCACTTTCTTAAAAGCTCTTCATACGATTTGGGATTCCCAAAGCATTGTCGATGATAGAGGACTCACTTTTGCAATGCTCAAATGGAAAAGGTGATGAAGAAGTATGGCGTCCCATAGATTTTCTCGCATATCATCCTCGGACAAATGGACAAGTAGAAAACACAAAGCAGGGCATTAAAGCGGATACTTGAAAAGCGGTCCACCAAAATAGGAAAGATTGGGCATTCAAACTGGATGAAGCACTTTGGGCATTTAGAGCGCTTACAAAACACCTATCGGGACAACCCCTTTTCGCTGGTATACGGAAGGCTTGCCACCTCCTATCGAACTTGAGCGAGAAAGCATATTGGGCCCTTAAGGCTGTAATATGGATTATACGAGCGAGGTCAAATCGGTTCTTACAACTTCAAGAATTGGATGGTGAAATTTGGAAGCATCTGAATCATCAATCACTTACAAAGAAAGGGCAAAAGATGGCACGATCAGCGAATAAAGAATCCTAAAGAGTTTTGGAAGGGATAAAGTGCTCTTGTATAATTCGAGACTAAGATTATTCCGGAAAACTCAAATCTAGGTGGTATGGACCCTTTTCGGTAAAAAAGCAGATGAGCAATGGGCGGTGGTGCTACTAGACCATGATGGAAGAGAATTCACGGTTAATGGGCAGCGGGTGAAGCATTATCAATTGGATAATATTGAAATGGTGAGCGATGAGGATATTGTTTTAGAAGAAGAGGCGGTGGTGAGGAAGCGTGGGAGCACGACTACGAGTCTAGCTACAAGACTCTTTAATAAAGAAAAGCGCTTCGTGGGAGGCAACCCATGCTTAATTGTTTGCTTGTTAGTGTCATATATCTTTTATTAATTGTTTATCCTCATGTTTAAATTTGTGAAAATGCTTTATTTTGTTTTAACCTCGTCTTAATTGCATATAAAGGTATTTTACATAAGGGATAAGTGTAGGGAGGATTACACACGTTTTCAAAAAAGCGTAAACATGAGAATAACAATTAATTAAAAGATATTTATGTTTGTTTGTTCGAGTCAAATGCTTGTATCGAGTCATAATGGATGTTTTGCGAAATTTTCCGATTCTAAAGATGTAAATTTTCGAATTTTTCGAAAATCATGAGACCGGTTTTGTCGGGATAACTGGCGTCGAGATTGCAACTGACGGCGTCGGGAAGGAGTAAAACATCAGATTACTTTTCTCGTTTTCGAGCTACTTATAAATTTTGGAATTTTCGGTCTTAATTTTCTTAGAAATTGCAGTAAACATCCATTCCACAAGCATTATATCCTAGTTTAAATCGAGTCTTATATATATTATTACCGCCGATTTTACGCGAAGGTTTCGTTTGTTTTCTTCAAGTGTGCGGGTTTAGTTTGTCAAGAAGAAGTTACATAAGATTGGAAGGAGCTTTTCACGCAATAATTCTTCTTGGAAAAGAATTTAACCACCACTTTACGGATCTACCGAGCTAATCGGGGAGTATTAGTTTCTTTCGTTTTAATTACCTTCTTTTATCATAACTTTGATACTTTCGGGAACATTGGGGACAATGTTCGGTTTAAATGTAGGGAGGAAAATAAAGCGGAACTTTGAAACTATGCTTATCCTTGACTATTTGCTTTGTCCAATTGTGATTGTGTAATAAACCATGAGAAAATGTCGGTTAGGGTAATTTTGGCACCAAATTTAAAATTTTCATGACATATAGGAGTGGGCCATTAGTCTTAACAAAAGCGTCTCACGGATAGGAAGTTGCATGACTAGCACAAAACCCTTACCACCCAAATTCCACCCAAAATGTGAGGATCGCCCTTAGATTAGTAGGAATTAAAGCATTCATCTTTAATGCTTAGAGTGTGAACCGGTAGTATATTAGATTCTAGAACTTGTTTTGTGATGCATTCGAGATCGCAAGTGAGGCTACACTTGTGTAGTTAGGAATAACTAAATGATAAGAGGCATTAGGATAACCCTTGTTTGATACACGTAATATAATTACTTCTTCCACATCGGTTGAGTAATTCCCCACACCCTTTGCGTTGTACTCATCTTTAGTACACGATACCCTAGTTAACCCCTCGAGCCTATCCTTTTCGCGGTTCTCGTGATGTTTCGGTTTTCGAATATCAATGAAAACATTGTTTACACCCCACCCCAAATATACACCCAAATCGCCTTAGCCTACCCTTATGCACTCACTTTTAGTGCAAATGTTTGTTATCACCCTAAACCCTTAGTTCAATTATCTAGTTGCTTGCATAAGTTGCTAAGTCGAGTCATATCCTTTGTATCTGATTTTGGGATGATTGGGATTCATGGGAAAAGTTAAAGTTTATGAAATGACGGAAGGAGCGTTAAATTCAAATTCCCTTTGTTTGCGTAATAATGTACCCCAAGTGTTTTGATCTTTTCAATTCGGGTCAAATTAGTGTTAGAGTAATAAAAACTCAAGTGTAGGGATATGCTTATAAATCCCTAGTATTTTGATGTTATCATAGAGGATGGTAGAGTAAAAGTGTATGAAAAAAAAAAAAAAAAAAATCGAAAAAAAAAATAGAAAAAAAAAAAGAAAAAAAAATAGAAAAAAAAAAAAAAAAAAAAAAAAAAAAAAAAAACATACGGGCTACCATCCTACATCTATCCTTTAAATTTATGTTTGTTTATTTCGGTTATCTAGAGTTTAGAGTGTCGAGTCTTGGCTTAGCAGCGCCATTCTTCATATGCATTTAACATAGAGATTTTGACTTACCACCACTAAATAGCCTATCCCACCAAACCCTTATTTCCCTACCGTAAGCCTAACGTTACAACCCTTTAAAGACCTCTTTGATAGTCTTTCCTAGGTGCTTACGTAAGCGATGGAGGTTTGATCTATTCTCAAGCCTATGGTAATCTATGTACTAGGACCGGTTAATGAGTGTTTATCTTCCATTTCCTATATTGTTATATTTCATATATACACCGAGAGAGATGTGAGTATCCAAACACCCCATGTGAGGTGCTAGTATGTAATTCCGTGCTTGTTATGACTTTTTGGGGCTTATATGTGTTGTGGACCGTTTTGAATTAATGCTTCATGACCCCAACTTATAAATTAATTGGCTAAAAGCACATTTGCTTGAGGACAAGCAAATAACAAGTGTAGGGATATTTGATAAGGTTTTAAAGGTACCATTTTGAGGGTCGTTTAAGTCCTTATTTGATCACTTTTGTATCCGTTATTGCTTAATATCGTTCCTTTTCACTTTTAGGTCTCGTGAAGGCAAAATCTTTGGAATGGCACTTATTTGGACGAAAAGGCGAATATATGAAGAAAATGGCCAAAGTCGAAATCGAGACACTCACGATTCTTTGAAAGTAGAAAGCGGCGGCGTCGGTGCTATTGGCGGCGCCGTCCCAAAATTATTGTGACGGGCGGAACCCAAAACTCGTATTTTCAAGAGGCGGCGTCTAGTTGTGAAAGAGTAGGCCGTCGCTACTCGGGCGGCCTAGATGCAATCCGAGACGGCGTCGAGTGAAGAGGACGGCGTCACGGACATAAGGTGGCGCCGTCGCAAGGTTAACGTGGCCAAGGCGAAACCCTAATGGCGGCGACACGGCGGCGTCACTAAACATAAGGTGGCGCCGTCGCAATTGTAATCTTATATATAGAATCCGAATTTTTCGGTCTTTGTGTGGAGAGTCTTTGGGTAAAACCTAAAACCGAACCTAAGGTGTCTTGTACGATATTTTAGGGTTTTAAACCCTATCTTACATCAAGATAAGTCTTTACTTCATTAATTCAATTATGTCTTTGATTATTTGTGTGTATGCTTGCATGTTCTCCATGTCCGGCTAATTTATTTGTGTGTTTGCTTAGGAAGTATGAAACTTAATTATTGAATATTGATTGGTTGTTTCTTATCTTAGTTGATTAATGATCTAGTAATGCGATAGGTCATTCGTTGTGTATAATGCTTGATTCATCTTTGTGAACCTTAGAGTATAATTACGAGTAATTGTAGGCTAAACCATCAAAAGCGCCTTAGTAGGAGTCTATAATCTCTAGTGGGTTTGTAGACAAGACCCTTTGGTAAGTTCGAAGAGTTAGGGAGAAAGCATACCTACAACTTTAGACACACAATGCATGACTAGGAATAAGGCGTGACACTCAACCATCAATAGGAGATAATTAAGGAGTAATACAAACTAAGTAAACACATCTTTAAACTATCATACGAGCACACATTAATTAGACATAGACTCCCACAACCTTAGTTTAGATAATTAGATAATAGTAGAGTAATCGGTGAAATACCAACCCCCAAATCCAATACCGAGATTCGTACCTTTCCATTTTCATAAAATATAAAAGATAAAAATAATCTTCCTCAACCTTAACCTTAGCGTAGTAACTCCTACTAGCATTCCTATTCCCCAGAGAGCGATATCAATACCCGTGGCTTACCTAATTACTACACTACAACGATTAGGTTCCTTTGCCTAGGGTGTTATAAAACTTGCTCGAAGAAAAGGAAGTTCCTTTGACCCCGAGCGTGGTGATTGATCCAGCGTGTGGCGTTATCAATATTATGATTGATATATATTTGTATTAATTAAGAGTTTTATGAACTTTTGTAATGTTAAGGTTTATTATCATTATGTATTAGTTAAGACTTAAGATTTGTGAAATTGTGATGTGATAATGTTCTGAAATTGTATGTTTCTGTGGGTCTGCTGATAGAGTGATAGTTCTTTCTATGCATGTTAAGTGTTAACAGGTTCTTAACAGGTCTTTAACAGGTTAACCTGTTTATTTTCGTGTCGTGTTCGTGTTTGAGAAAAATGACACGATAAGCTAACAGGTCGTGTTCGTGTTTGACCTTAACAGGTTCGTGTGACCTGTTATGCCAGCTCTACCTACAACCCCTAAAAGAATTTTTTTCGAACTCTCTCAATTATTTTATGACACTCAAAGGCACATATAACATAAAATAGTAATACAATGGTAAGCTACCAAAAACCGACTAAACCAATGTTAGACGACCCCCAAGCGACATCGTTTTAGCTTTTCACTCGGATAATCAATTAATTGAATTTCCCCACAACAGTATTCCATGCCCCACCCGCCTCATACTTTCACCAATAGGTTACCCCAAATAAGTAAAAGGAAAATCCCCTACACCACAACCCATCCATCTCCATCTCCCCCAATTCCAAATCATTCACGCCTACACCATATAGCTTGTTCTTATTATAGTTAACCCATAACCTGGACACTTCCTCAAAACACTTAAGGATGCACATTAACACTTTTGCATTCTCTTTGCTCCATTCCCCCAAAAAGATGGTGTCATCCGCATATCGGAGATGAGAGACCACCACGCTAGTTCTACCTACCTTAACCCCCTAAAAATGCCATGATCCACCGCTTCATTAACAATAGCATTTAACCCTTCCGCCGCCAAGATAAACAAGAAGGGTGAAAGGGGATCGCCTTGCCTTACACCCCTTTGTAGGCTAAATTCCTCCGTTAATGCCCGAAGTCCAAACAACCATTGACACTCTTTCTATCCAAACACCTTTTACAATTGTTTTTCTTCCAAACAGCCCCTTAAAGCACTATTTATCCAAACAACCCCTAAATATAGTTTTTATGTCTAAAACAGTCTATAGATGCAGTTTTGTGTCCAAACAGCTCCTAAAGCATTTATTTTGGTCCAAATAGCCCCTAAATGTAGTTTTGTATCCAAATAAACACTAAACTTGGTCTTGTCCAAACAACTTAGTTTTTTTTGCCAATCCTTTAGTTATACCCCTTTGACCCGTTAGGCATGAAAAACTCACCAATTTGACCCGTTCTGTAAGTACATGCTCCAGCCTCTCTATTTCAAGAACTTTTGGATCAATTGAAAGCAATTGGCAACCCTAATTTCTTTTGGTGTGCTATGAATTAGTTATCATGACTTAACAGGCCTTTTATTTCACGAAACTAACTCTTGCATAATCTACTATAGATACAAGGAGCTCACGTAAAGGTCTAAAGCATCGCAACGTGCTAAACGGTATTTTAGCAAGGTACAAAAGGTTAATAAAATCCAGTAGATTGTTTTTAAGTTGTAGAAAACCAAATGCTTGTGCTATCTATATATGCTTGGATTATAAATTCGTGGGTACAAATTATGTCCCTGTAGAAGCTAAATCAATGAAATTTTTCATTTAATAATTCTTCAATAAAAAAATAAGGTGAGATGCTGTTATGAACATCCAAAAAGGGCATGGATTCTAATAGTATGAGTATATGGATAGATTATGTGATATGTACCAAGCATATATATAGCACTTTATGTATTCTTTTCGCATTTAAATTGTGGTTCTTATGCTGTCATGAGTTTTATATGTTGAACTATGTGTTTATTTTTGTTAGGATGAATTCAAGCGTCTTCGACCCAGTATAAAGTGTGGGCTTATAAGTACGCTAACAGAAGTATGTCCTGCACCATATTCCACAAAAATGAATTAAATCAAATAACACACTCATTCTTTTGAAATTTATTGTTGCTTACTGGGAGACTGTGCGGCTTAATCATCTTCAATTCGTGACTGAGCAAGTGGGACTATATGTAGCCGTTTCAATGGTTAAAAGCAAGAGAGGGTCTAAAAGTATTATGTTGTGACAAAGATGGCAACTATACAACAGTTCCACAAACAACGTTATCTACAAAGAAGTCATTCATAGATTATAAGTTTGATTTTGTTTGTTATTCTCTTTTTCGCAATCAACGATATGTAGTTTTTCTTACGGCTTTTAAAAAATGTAACTTTATCGTTTGATTTATATTTTTAATGTGATCGTATCAAGCTTTTTACTCCGTCTATAATCTTAAAATAACTATTCGAGTTAGCCCGACCATCGGGTGGGCCTTGAAGCTAGTAATATTATATCGAATAGACATATTAGGGAAACCTGTTTTGTGTCAACAAATACGTGAGTTATGTTCCGATTCCAATTTCATCTCCTCCGGTCTCATTTAAAACTAAAAGAAAGATAAACAAAATGATATGTCATTTAATTATTTGATGCGTCAAAAAGAGGGTTGTTTGAAGAAGGGTAGGAGAGGGTTGCTTGGTCTGCATAAGTATAATCATGTCTTCAATGGACGAAGGTTGTGTGGTATCAAGGCTTCACCATTTAAGAATCTCTGTCCAATTTCTTTTGCAATTTGGCATTCAAATGTTTTTCTGTCTCGATATCTTTGTAACATGCAGGACACTCACTGTATGAAGGTTAACATCGCTTCCTTTGCATTCTTGTTATCGACTATGTCCCTCTTAAGAACTATTATTGAAATCCATGCACTGCGGACCATTAACGACAACTAGTGCCGGGCCTCTCCCCGCTCAGTACCATGGGTTATCTTCTATGTCATGTGTCACATAGCACAGGTAACCCACCAGCATATCATATATTAGTATAGATTTACTTGGGAAATTTTTGATTAATTAAAGTGGGGTTTAACCTTCTCTATTAACAAACTGTGATACAAAGCTACCACTGTATACATAGATTAGGAATAACACTTAAATGGTTTGTGTAGGACTATATCTAAAGATTATTTTTTGCATCTACTATCAATCCAATTGAAACTACTAATCATTTATTACATATATAATTTGTGTATCTATCATACATTTAGGAAAAATACTCACACTTAATGCACGGGTTATAATTTAGTATACAAAGACTTAAACACATTCACAGACTAGCTTTGTGGGTTGCACCACTTGGGCTGTTGAGCATTTATCTTATCAAGAACTAGTTGTAAACGTTAATGAGAAGAGGTCATGAATGATTGTCCCAATGTCCAATCGATCTTGTGGAGACTCAGAAGAACATTGCACTCCAATTTTCATTAACGAAATCAAACTATTTTCATTGACATTCTCACTGAGAAGCATTCGATCCACAATCTGAAGTACATAACCGTCAGCCAAAGCACTCCTCGCGTAAGAATGCAAACTTAGCCCTTCTTCAAACATCGGATCAACAGGTTTTTTCCCTGTCAACATCTCTAACAATAGGATCCCATAGCTATATATATCTCCGCTGGTCGAGACTTCATTTCCAAATCCATATTCTGCAACTTATATAGTGTTAGTTGTATAAGGTAAGGTCGATAAAAAATTAAAAGACTGTCGAATGGAGTTTACCTGGAGGTGCATACCCGATGGTTCCTCTGATAACACTTGAGCTACTATTGTTTGCATTAGAAACTTCATCAAGGGTAAGAATTTTTGCAAGACCAAAATCTCCGACATGAGCAACCATATCATCATCCAATAAAATGTTGCTTGGCTTCAAATCACAATGAACAACAATGTTTCCACATTGACAATGAAGATAATCAAGAGCACATGCCACATCTTTGATGATGTTGATTCTATGAGCAAGATCGAGTGTATGGTCTATTGAGTGCAACCAACTCTCGAGACTTCCGTTTGGCATAAAATCATAAACCAAAGCTTTGAAGTCGTTACCTTGGTAATCAGTACTTGAGCAAGAAGTTATGACCTTCACAAGGTTGCGATGACGAATATTTCTCAAGGCGTCACACTCAGCCATAAAACTTTTAAAACCTCCTCGGCATTGGAGGTTTAGGACTTTAATTGCTACAATCAACCCATTTTCTTCAAGACTTCCTTTGTAAACCGAAGCAAAGCCACCTGTACCGATCAGATGTTCTGAAGAGAACCCTTCGGTTGCTTTAAAAAGTTTTCCGTATGATATCTTCTCAAAAGATTCGATTGATAGTGTATCTGATGCTTTACCTACCTTCTTTTTTATACAAAAGTAAAACAACATGAAAGACACCAAAGTTAAACCTGCAATAGTGGAAGATAGTGAAACCGCTATAACAACGCGAGTAGAAAGCTTTCTATCTCTTTTTGAGTCGCTAGTTGTGACCGTGCATTTGGTTAAGTTAAGCTCGGGTATTCCCCCACAAAGTCTCTTGTTCCCAATGACGGTTATTGCACTTCCGTTGGCAAAAACACCTTCAACAGGTACCTCTCCCTCAAAGTTATTATATGAAAGATCTAGTTGCTTAAAGGGAATTTGTCTCAGATTTGTTGGAATGTTTCCGGAAAGATTGTTGTGTGACATATTAACGTGTAAGAGGCCTTTCATTGAACTCAATGCTTCCAACATCGGTCCATCAAATAAATTACTGGAAAGGTTTAGGATTTCAAGGCTAGTGCAACTGCTTAAACTACTTGGAACTTCGCTCGATAAGAGATTCTGAGACAAATCAAGTGATCCCAAAGCTTTCAGGTTGCCGATCTCTTGTGGAAGCAATCCGGAAAAATTGTTTCGACTAAGATCAAGTTTAATGGAAAGTGAAGACAACTGGAATAGTTCTTTGGGTATAGTTCCTTTGAGATTATTTGTATGAACGCTTAGATATGTCAACTTTTTGCAACTCCCAATAGTAGCGGGTATGGTGCCTTTCAATTTGTTATTACCTAATTCTAGCTGTGTTAGAAGTGAAAGGTTTCCTATAGATCTTGGAATGCTCCCAGAGAAAGCATTTCTATCAAGATATAGATCTTGTAAGTTTCGAAGCTTTCCAAGGCTTTCCGGAATCGTTGCTATAAAGTTGTTTGCACCTAGATCAAGATAAGATAGACCTAATAAGTTTTCTATAGATGGGGTGACATGGCCTGAGAAATTGTTCAAATATAGACTTAGGCGCCATAGTTTGGATGAGAAGTTCCCAAGCGATTTCGGTAGCACCCTCCTTAATTGATTGTTGTTAAGCTGCAAAGCCTCCAAATTGCTACAGTTGGATAGAGAATTAAGAAAATTCAAGCCATCAGGACCGTTACTCTCAAAATGATTGGAACCAAGAAGCACCCACCTAAGACTTCGGAGTTTTCCAAAATCAATAGCTATATTCCCCGTGAAATCATTTGGACCAACACTAATGATTTCCAACTCTGAACAATTTGATATTGAGGGTGGAAGGAACCCATTGAAGTGATTGAGCCCTAAATTTAGTTTCTGGAGATGGGGTTGAGTGAAACATAAGTTCGAGGGTAGACTGCCATGAAGTTGATTTGCTGTAACAGCTATGTGCTCTAACATCGAAAGGTTAAATAAGAACGACGGAAAGGCTCCAGTGAGGCCACATTCTCCAAGAGTCACTTTTCGTAAGTTTTGCAACTGTATGAAGGAATATGGAATGGTCCCTCCTAATGGACAATAATCAAGGCCGAGTATTTCGAGAGTTGTGAGATTGCCAATGGTTGGTGGAATCCCACCAGTCAAGTTATTTTTTGACAAGCCCAACGTCTTGATCATTGGCATAGAACTAAAAGTATTTAAAATTTTCCCGGATAACATATTGAAAGATAATCTAATGAACGATAGTCTTGAGCAACTTGACATGTTCGCTGGGATTTCTCCCGTGAATAAATTGTTTTGAAGGGACAGTCGTTGTAATCGGTACAAACGAGTTATTTCAGAAGGGATACTTCCATGAAGTTGGTTGTCGTCTAGGATTAGGTGCGTCAGAAAGCTTAGGTTTCCAAGATTAGGAGATAAAGAACCTACTAAACCTTTGCTTGTTAGATTTAAACGTGTGACTCTTTGGTGCCGGCGACTGCATGTAACTCCTTGCCACAGGCAAAAAGGAAGAGAATCATTCCAGGATTTGAAAACACCTTGAGGGTCATCTGTGATCGTGGATTTGATTGCCAGTAATGCCAGATGATCTGCTTCGACACTAGAACTCGAAACATCTGCATTCATATGTATGAGAAGAGTAAGAACAAGAAGTGCTTCTTTAGAGAAGAATGAGAAGGCCATAATTACTATATAGCTTTAGAAACTTATTTAGAGGGAAAACTAATGAGAACTTAAATCAAAAAGACTGATTAAAAGAAAACTCCGCTTGATCAAACTAGCTAGAACAATACCTATTTATTGGCAATTTATATCACCTACTACGTACAAAGATAATTTTAACAATACGACATATCTAATCCAGCCAACTATATTCAATTCGCATGCATGGTCAAGTGGATATTTTTCTTTGTTTGAGAGTGTCATGCATGATTCATACGTACTATTATTTAACCAAACATCACATCTTCAAATTATCATATAATTTAGTAAAGTCAACACTTAAGGGTTGATCAAATAGTCCGGATTTGATTATAATGCATGAATTGCATCATTTACTCATTTTGCTTATATAAATCATACTGGTGAATTTTTAGTTTTATATTCAATTGCTATTTTTGAATAACTAATTAATCATCAAATGAATCCTTAGTTAGCAAGGTTATTGCTTTCTTCAATATATGCATTAGTAGGACTTTGCTACAGGTTAATTAGGTTCAGCAGGTAAACATTTGTAATATTACTAAAAAAAAAGACCTTTTAAACCGGTTTGTAAAAGCCTTTTAGACTGGTTACCCAACCGGTCTAGATAGGGGAGGTCTAAAACATTAATTTCATATAGATCGGTTGAAGCCGGTCTAAAAGATAATTATTTAGACCGGTTGGTATCTCATATAGACCGGTTGTGTGTTCTCGATGGAATAATTGGTGGGGTGGTGTGTTCTCGATCATCAAGCTATTATCAGAGATTTCAAACTTCAGACGACCGTTTCAAGTGAATCATGGTTTTTATATTTTTTATTTTTATCCACCCAAACTTTTTCTCAACCGCAAAAACCACTCAAGTTTTAATGCTGTTATGTGTAATGTATCTATAACAAATGAATACTGAGTGAACCAAACAAACATTTATAAATTTTTTGGTTACTACCTAATAATGACAAAAAAAATGTCTTCTCAAATGTTAAGTGCCAACGATTACTTGGGTGAATCTTGTAAACAATTATTCTATATGGAATAATGGCGTATAAATGTATCTTACTTGTCACCATATCTTTTTATATGTATCGAATTAATTTTTTTGTTATTTTATGTACTAAACTTGCATTTTGCGTCACTTGTGTGTATTTTGTGACTTTTTTGCCCCTCAATTTATTAGCACTCCTATTACCCGGAAGGGCAAAAAAGTCACAAAATACACACAAGTGACGCAAAATACAAGTTTAGTACACACAATAGCAAAAAAAATAATTCGATACATATCAAAAGATAGGGTGACAAGTAAGATACATTTATAGGTCATTATCCCATTCTATATCAACCAAACAAAGGCCTCATATTACCCTTCATAAACATTGTCTGCATTGAAATTACTTCTGAAATATGTGAATGTATCTTCTTTTGCTAGTCTGCATTTTATTTGCATCTAGTATTTATTAACCTTAATGTAAAATATCGGATAATTGTTTTTCCTTTACATATATTGTATTGTGCGTGAAGGAACAATGGTCTTTTTACGGTCGCCATTGATGGAACACAAATGAGGAACTGAAAGTGGTGTTGTTTTTCCACTCAAATAGGTAGGGTTAGGTGATTTAGAAAGGGTTTTACTGATACGTGACCACTCAATACACCGTAAGATGTAATTAATGAACATGTTGGAAAATAATTTTTTGCAAAATTTGGATACTATTTAATACATGTATATGTTACATATATTCATATTGGTTAGTAGGTTTGCGTTCTCCTTGAAGAGAGTTTTATAACGAGCTAAAGTGTATCTAAAATGGACTTAATATGAATGAGATATCGTGTCTCAAAGTGAGTTACTTGAAACATACAAAATGGGAATTGGGAGAGTCTACCATATCGTCCAAGGAAGGAAATGAAGAGGTGTTTAAATAGAAGTCTTGGTATTTGCTATCAAATTTCTTTGGTGTACTATGTGCAAATCTTATTGTTGTAGATTCGATTTTCAATTTCCTATTTTTAGAATCTGTATTAGGACTATTTTGTGTGAAAAAGATATGCAAATCGTGTTCAGTTTTAACAGATTTGTTTAAGTTGGTAAATATTTAATCTTGGAAAACAAGTCGAGTTTCCACTATAAATATTGTCATCACCTCATTCGTTTAGATCATCAAAAACCGCAGCTTCTCAGCTAACGATTTCGAGCATTTCTTTCAATCAGAAACACATAGTCTTTCCGTTAATTTTCATGCAAGTTTGTCACGTCCGGCAGTACATCTGCTTTGGCCGTTGTACCCTGAGAAACAAACGACGAATCTGTTTTAAAGAAATCATGTTAAACACGAGCCTCGTGCCTTGACCGACCTTAACTGCTTTCGTTTATTTATCGTTATATAATGTTGTCTTTTGTGTCTACCCTTTCTGTTATTTAATTACTGTTAATTTTTTATTGTTATTAATAATATGATTTTATTAATAAAAGTGTTTCAGTTTAGAACATAAAATTATTTTTAAAGTAAAAAATATATTCAATAAACATTAATTAAACCTACAATTAACTTAATTAAATAAAAATTTGATATTAATTAACTTGTAAAAAGGTACACATGTACTCACCGAGCACATACTAGCAAAAGTAAGCAAAAAATAATAATAATAATAAGTCTCACCGGCACATACTAGCGAAACTCTGCAAAAAATAATACTAGTTTTTGCTAACCTGATTTTATCATGGGTAACTAGGTTTTCTTGAATAACCATCCATATTGTTCGGTAGAATGTTGGGCTGTTATTTGGCGATTGCTAGGATGCTTTTTGGGCTGGCCCACTTTCAGCCCATTGTTATTGTGTAGGTATGTGCTCTATTTTTTATTTTATTTTTATGGTGACCCAAATATAAAACATTTTTTACAAGAAAATAGCTTAATCATACGTAGACCTCAGATAAGAAACAACAACCATCACGATGGGACAATGATGTTTTTTCTTAGAAAAGTTCCAAGTTTATCTAACAAATCATAATTAATGAATATAAATTGTAGGATAAATGGAGTGGAGGACCATTACTAATATCCAGTTTGACCTTTCTCACAAAATAATTGAATAATGCTGACTGGCCTTTTAATATATACTTTTATATGTCGACTACAAGTCTACAAGTGTTATACTAATTATTGACTTGTTGAAGAACAAAAGATAGCTATATACATCA
Source organism: Chrysanthemum lavandulifolium (assembly GCA_022545495.1). NCBI lineage: Eukaryota > Viridiplantae > Streptophyta > Magnoliopsida > Asterales > Asteraceae > Chrysanthemum > Chrysanthemum lavandulifolium. Next base: position 266,320,534 of record CM040243.1, on the reverse strand, counting down.
TGAAACCATACATTTTCTTACGACACAATTTGGAATGCCCCAACTTATAATAGCATCATCTTTCCACTGAGTATACGAGTTGAAATTCTTTAAGTATGTTCAAACACCAAGCAAACTTGCAAATATAAAATGGAACACTTAATTTGAACATTGACTACTTGATTTTGGACTTAAATTTGGACACTTCAAACATCATCCACTTGATCATATAACATGTGGATTAAGCTTAAATCAAAGATGAACTCTCATGATAGATTATCATAACTAAGAAGCCAAACTTACTAATGGAGTTGTCATATACGAGTTGCCTAGGTTTGGTAATTCTTTCTCCGTCGAAGATTTGCTCAAACGTTTGCATGTCTATCTTAGCAACAGTATGATAAACTGATAATCAATGTCTCTTGAGACGAATCACACCCATATGCGCTAGCAGGGAATTCTTGGAATGAGACCTTCCTCGATGTGACTTTTATATCCAAAAGATATTTTTTTCAAGATATTTTTGAAGATTATAGCAAATGCTTAACTTTTGCATTAAGGGTCACGACGAAACATCTCAGGGTCACTACTAAAGACCGAAAAAGCTATAAAGAACTATTTGCTACCGCTGCTTTACGTGAATATACACCATGCTAATTATGTTTAATTTGCAATACAGACAACTTTGAGAGTGTTTGAAGCTATGGCCCAAAATGGTTACATGATTATTTGAGACTAAAACAAATAATTTGGAATATTCTGATTAACATAAACAATTTATCTAATAGAAATATAGAAAAGCTACATACAATGTGTAAATACACTCAAATATATGAAAATACAAATAACAGATATGACAGGGATGTATACATCACATTGAATCATAGTGGCTAACATGTCTAAAATATAACAGATATTATAGAAGAAAATAAAGTCAAATTTAGGATAATTGCTCCCACGAAATTAAATACTAGATTTTTTTATGGATTTGTTTTTTGGTTGATAAGAATAAAACAGCTTCATATTCTTATTCATCAACTGTCCTGCAATATTTTTGTCACCTGTAAGTTTCTATCTTAGCATATGAAATTTGTATGTTGGCTATGATCATAAGTTACAGATATTGAGAAAATTGTTTTTATGAATGTAGGAATTCGATAAGGGCCTGAAGTTTATCACGAAGATCAAACGTACATAACTGCAATCATGAGTATCGCAACATCTGGTCCTCTTGTTGGTATGTATATATCTTCCTTGTGGCATGGAAGATCATGCACTATACATACTTATATATGATCTGATGTCTTATAATTATTGAAAAGGTTTTGAGAAATCCGACGTGGAAAAGTCTAAGCTGTCGTTTAAGCAAAGAGCTATAAATGCATCCAACAAATTTAAGACGTCCTTTGGAAAGAAGGGCAGGAAGAGTGGTAAGGTTATGTCCGCTTTTGAAGATGAGCATGATGCAGATGAATTGAAGGCGGTTGATGCTTTACGTCAAGCTTTAATCTTGGAAGAATTGTTACCTGCAAAGCATGATGACTACCACATGATGCTAAGGTATGTATATGTAGTGGTGGCAAATTTGACTCATTTTGTTATAAATCCCTCGGTTTGTGCTATCTAAAAAAATTAAGGAAACTTATCTAACGGGTTTATTACAGTCATCCAAGTGTACTTGAGATACATAACAAGCTCTGAATCGCTTTATTAAGACAAAGATAGATCTTTTTGGTAACGATACAGTTTTTGAAATCAAATTTAGTACAATAACTGTTTACAAAACTTTAAAAAAAAAAAAAAAAACTTTTTTTTTGAAAAATCAGTTGTACTAACCAATTACCCAACCACTATACACAGTTGATAAACTTTTGGCATGATGATTCAGATTTTTGAAGGCTAGGAAATTTGATATTGAGAAGACCAAGCAAATGTGGTCCGATATGATCAAATGGAGGAATGAATATGGTACCGACACCATTATGGAGGTACTTATGTAAAGACATCTTATAACCATCTTCTGAAATAGCTCTATATCCTACAAACCGGCCACTAATTTGCGTCTTGTTTGATTGTTCTTTTTAGGATTTTGATTTTAAGGAAAAAGAGGATGTCGTCAAACACTATCCACAAGGACACCATGGTGTTGACAAGGAAGGAAGACCTGTCTACATTGAGCAACTTGGTAAAGTTGACGCTACCAAGCTCATGCAAGCTACAACCCTCGAGCGTTATGTGAAGTACCATGTGATGGAGTTTGAAAGGACGTTTATTGATAAGTTTCCGGCTTGCTCAATTGCTGCAAAAAAACATATTGATCAAAGCACTACAATCCTTGATGTGCAAGGAGTGGTAAGTAAACATGTTTACTTATGAACTACTGATTCGAGTTGTGGTTTATCTAACATGTCAAGCAGGTAGGACGCTAATAAGACAAAAAGGAATTCGGTTAAATGGGTCGAACTTCGTCCCAAGTTTATTTTCTTAGAATGTGATGATAATTAAGAAAGTAAAAAAAAAATTGTAATAATAGTTGACACACTAACTAGTTATAAAAGGAGAAAGATTTTGATAAGAAAAAATGCTTCGGGTCAACTGACCTTAACCTGTTTTGACCCAGTACCCAGTCCTGAGGCTCCTGACCCGCCCATTTTGCCACCTTTAGATTACACACATGCTTAAGAAGGCACATCTAAGGCTAAGGTTTACATGGTTTATGTATCAGGGATTGAAAAACATGAACAAATCTGCTAGGGAACTTATCCAGCGTCTCCAAAGCATTGATGGTAACAACTACCCCGAGGTACTTAATTTCTGTTAGCTAAAATTTATGCTATAGAGGTTAAACTACACATTTTTATATGAACTATTTTCTAGCATTACACACATTATCTAAACTTTTCTCCCTTACGTACAGACCCTATGCCGTATGTACATTATCAACGCAGGGTCTGGGTTTAGACTTTTATGGAGCACGGTGAAATCCTTCCTTGATCCAAAGACTACTTCTAAGATTCATGTAAGTTCATCCCGCCTTCTATTCTGATAGCAAATGAACTCCTAATTATTTTCTAAACTCATCAAGTTGACAAGTCATTGACTCTATTTACATATAGGTTTTGGGCACCAAATACCAAAGCACACTCCTGGAAATGATCGATGCGAGGTACATTTACCAAATAGCTGTTCTAACATCTACGAGTTTCTGTTTCTCGTCTTTACCACTATTTGACCATTAATAGACCTTAAAGGGTAGATCCGAAGAACTATTTATCAAGATCCTATTCAATTCTAGTTATACCATTGTCGAATACTAATATAGTCTAATAACCATTTGAAGTAGTTCCATCTTTAGTGTCAAATCATATTCACATTCTATTATACGTTGACAGTGAACTTCCAGAGTTCTTGGGTGGTACCTGTACCTGTGCGGATAAAGGCGGTTGCATGCGCTCAGACAAGGGCCCATGGCAAGAGCAAGAGATCATGAAGGTATCAGTCATACATTCTATTCCTCCAAATCTAATTTTGAGCTATAGAAATGCTAAATTTCTTGTTAATTTGGTGTGGCAGATGGTCCGGGATGGTCAGCACAAATGCTCAAGGAGTGCAGTCCCAGAAGAGAAGACCATTTCTGAGGACCTATCTGCAAACACGGTATGTTGTATAGCCATTGTAATCAAAATGAGCACATTATTTATGTATAAAGTTTTTTTTAAGTGGATGAAGTATTGTCTGCGGGTCAACCCACACTGACCCGTTCTAGAAATGAACTGTTTCAACCTTAACCTGTTACCCTACTCGCTCATCTTGCCATGTCTAGTTTCAACCTATAAGTAAAAGGGCATTTGGCTTGCTCATTCAAGTCTGTCTATTTTTCAGAAGGCCTTGATAAAACTGTTTATTTCCTTATTTAAGACTAAAATAAGCACTTACCGAACTGCATATTTTTAACTACATAAGCACCTTCATTTAATCAATGCCAAATAGTCCCTAAGAAAACGAGTACATATTGACATTCTTTAATTCACAGAAGCAGGAGGATATCAAGCAACCAAATCTCGCTCCTGTTCTGGAAGAAGTAAGTTTCTTGATCGGCGTATATGTTTCTCTCCAAACTGATACAGCAATTTTTTTCCTAAATGTATCTTCGCTTTATAATTCATCTGTAGGATTCGGTTAGAAACCGCAACCCAAGCATAGATGAGAAAAATGCAGACACACCCATGGTTGACAAAGCTGTGGAACGCTTTAAATCAAAGAAGAAGTTCTCTTTTTCTAAAAATACGGATTATTATCCCATCCCAAAACCATACAAACCAGCTTCCACTCATGATGGGCTAGGCAACCACTTAATTTCTGGTATGATGACATTGGTGATGGGAGTCATGACCATGGTCCGTATGACAAACAACATGCCTAAAAGGCTTACGGATGCGACACTCTACTCTAGTGGCATGCATGATGATGATGATATGATAAAGAAGCCGAGTTCTTATAAGGTTGAAGCACCTGTCTCGAATGCTGAGTATCTATCCATGCTTAAGCGCATGGGAGAGTTGGAGGAGAAGGTAGTTGTCCTCAATAACCATCCTGTGGCAATGATTATCGAGAAAGAAGATATGCTCAATAAGGCATTGTCTCGGGTCGAAGCCTTGGAGATTGAGCTTGCTGCTACCCAAAAGGTACGTCAAACAGTTTTAACTAGAGGTGGCAATACAGGTACTCCGGGTAACAAGTAGTAACGAGTAGCTTTTTGGATTCAGTTGCACACTTATTGTCCAAATAAAGTTTCAAGAAACAACAAAATAACATCAAATTTTTTTGGAAAAAAGTCTTGATTACTTTTTTCTACTTTGCTAAGTATAAATTTATCAAACACTTAAAAATTGTTATTCAACATGAATTCTAGTGGATTTAGTATGATACAAACTTTGGTATCCTTTAAAGTTGTGTGGATGTTGATTAGTTGCACGAACTCTTCACATGTTTTCTAAATGAAATGACTCAGGAGGTCTGATGTTTGACCCGTTTCCGCTTTATCTAACCTTTTCTATTCTAGCTTTGACCCGTCAGGGATAAATTAACCTGAATCAATCCATTTGTACTTGACTTGATAAAACTTCACATGAGTTGAAGTACATTAAAGGACTACACACGAAAGTTCTTGTTTCTTCATATGTTCTAATATATCATCTTACCTATTATGCAGTCTCTTCAAGAGTCGCTTTCTCAACAACAAGAATTCATGGCGTACCTTGAAAAGAAGAAGAAAAAGAAGAAGTTTTTCCGTTTCTAAACGTGAAAGGCAACAAGACGTCTAAAGTATTTATGTATGAACCGATTAGAGGAAGAGAAGGGAAGCGAGAATCTTGTAACTTGAGGTGATATTGATTTTTGAGCCCCCATTCAAATTGTGAAGGTTTTTTTCTGTTAAGATTTCAAATTTTGTGTATATCTATATATTTATAAACATGAATTGTGATTTGCTATACATTGTGTGTACCTATTAATAACGTGTTTCTTGTTGTGGATATCTCTTGTATTATTCATTCTGTTACAACGGAATTTGACAGGTGTTTTTAGCTATGCTTTCAAAAAGTTCGTATTTTGTTACTCTTGTCGAAGATGCTAATGCGTGAGTGATGCAAGTTTAAAACTGACCTATCTTCAGTCGAATATATCATCAACATCAGGGTAAAGAAATAGCTGCATATAAAGCATTACTTTTGGTATAAGAAGTTCACAAGTATGGCATCATGCTTCATATTATTAATGTTACAACAAAAAGTGAGAGGTTTAAGTACCTCAGAATCCTAAGATAGTCACAGCTCTATTTCTTGGAGCAATTGGTCCAAATGTAGTGCTTGTTGAAATCTTAAAATTCATCAATGCATGTAGCTTCTTGGCATTGTGAAATAAAGCTGACTTGAGGCACGTATAGTACTTTCTTGTTTGGCGATAACCCATCATATCCTATATATAATGAAATAGAGAACATATGCAACGCGTTCTTGCTATCTGTTTTAAGTATCAGATATGCATGATTGTAATGAACACATGCTAGATAATAAACATTACATGAAGATTACGAAGAGCTTTGAAAAGCTGTGATTGGATCAGCTACACAATCAAGTCATAATAATGGCTGCAAATTAAACCTTAGACTTATGAGCAATCCAAGCAAACGATAACGTACATTTTAATATCATATCCATGAGTGTATCCTTTCTAAGCGGCTAGCTTACATCAAAGCATATGGCGTTTAATGCGTCGTGTCCTTGATGAACAAAGTAAAAAAAAAAAAAAAAAAAAAAAAAAAAGTTCAGAAAATTTAGAACTTTTCACAGCAAAGTACAAAATTATTGAGAAACGCTGAAAAAATTATAAATAATAATTTGTGATGAAAAAAAAAAATGCCTAAAGTTTTCTTGCTCATCACATTTTCTGTGTTAATAAAAAATTTTATTAAAAAACTAGCTTCAATTTTTTTTCCACTTACTTGTCCTTTCATAACCTCCCCTTTATTGTCACTTTCTTTTAGAATTATAAGAAGACCTTTTATAAAAAGGGATTCCTTTTATGAAATATGTTCTTTTTATTTGATCTCTTCTCTAGATTTTGCTAGAATTATAAGAAGACTTAATTCGAGATGGTAAGCTAAAAGGAATTGGCTCATTGGATTAAGTCCATTAGATTTCGCGGTATGTAATCCAGTTTCCGCCATTTAGCAACCAAAAACCACAAGGCGCGTGGAAGAAATGTTATCGTGGACTAGGCGATGATGTGCTAGCTGAATTATGGACAGTACAACAAATTTAAATCAATACCTAGCTAGCCTTTTGAATCTGAACTTGTGTATTGAAAGGCTGTCTTTAAATAACCGTCAAGCTTGTTATAAGTTCTAACGACTTACCTACTTATTCCATTGCCAAATAGTGTTAATTGCTTAAGTATATGTCATCCTTTGCCAAATTTTAGTTTCAATATATATCTGCATTGCCAGAACTTTACGATGGCGCATTCATGTTCTTTCGGTTTTTTATTTTTCTCATGTGTAAATTACCTTTGTTCATTTGGGAACTCGACCAGGGTCGTCTCATGAATCGGCGAAATTTTTGAGGGTCATGTACGAAATTAAATTATATAATGAGATCTTTCGTTAATCAATATTATATATAAAGTGTCAACGTTTATAAGATATAATGCAATTAGTTATCTAAACATTCTAACATATTACTTAATTAAGATATTTTCCCGTCTAAATACTTTTTTCTTCGTGAAAAATATGCTCATACACGATATGATTATTAACGGACAAATTTTGAAGTATTAAAATTCGAAGCGCGAGCGATCATTCACCTTCACACCCTAAAACGACCGAACTCGATTGACACAAAGAGATCTAAATATTTAGTATTTTCTGTTGTCTAGTAGTATATGTTTTACAAAACCTTTGCAACGAGGATGCCCTAAAAAAATGGTAGTACATGTAAAGTGGAGATATTGCACATGCATAAACTGAAAGTTGAAGATTAAAAGAGAGAATCCGTACTATTTGGGCTCGAACCCCTAGGTTGGAGACCACCCCCACCGTCCACTTTGAATACTAATGGGGCCCTTCATCTTTCATGTCGACAGATATAGCTCCTGTGAATATACAGTATATTTTTTTGCATGTCATTCATCAATTAGTTTTCTTGTTAAAAATTTTTTAGCTATTCGTCTATCAATTACTTTGTCCATCTTAAAATATGGGTTTTACTAACTTGTGTTTTAGTGGCGTGATTTAAGCCTACAAAAAAAAGAAAGAAAAGTACTGTGAAACTTACATAAAAATACGTTTATGCATCTTTTATGTTGATCGCTGTGTCTTTTCGATGGTCCCTATGTCTTTCGGTGTCTTTAACTTTACGCAGGGCACAAGTTAGAAAAACTCTTAAAATATTTATCATCCGACAAAAACACACGATTAAAAATAGGGCTGTAAACGAACCGGACGAACATGAACGGAGCCTTGTTCATGTTCGTTCATTTATTTTTAACCGGACAAATAAACGAACATGAACGCTTAAACGGACGAAATTCTTGTTCATGTTCGTTTAATAAGAAAATGAGTTGTTCATGTTCGTTTATGTTCGTTCATTAAGACATTAAACGAATGTTAAACGAACATAAACGATCGAACATAAATGAAAATAGACAAACAATCACAAACTTTATTAAATTATGCATCTAATATTGTTTTATAAGTATCGTTTTGTTTAAACAAACTAATTTAAAAATTATAAAATTAAAAGATTTGATATACGAACATAAATAAATAAATAAATATAAATGAACGTTAACGAGCGCATAATCGGACGTTCACGAACATAAATAAGCAGACGTGACTTTTTGTTCTTGTTGGTTCATTTAACTAAACGATCGTAAAATATTGTTCGTATTCGTTCATTTAATAAATAAGCGAACATAAACGAACTTTTACCGAACCGTTCATGAAATGTTCAACTGAGCGTTCGATTCGTTCTGATACTAATTAAAAATATTATTCTTGCAGTTTTATAATTAAATAATTAATTTATAGTGTTTTTGAAGTTTGTAATAATAAATTTGAATAAGAGTAAAATAGTAAACTTGATTTGAATTTTATCGCTATTTTTAAAAATGAATAACTAATTTGGGACAACTCAACAAAATTGTAACACAATAAATTTGGGGCATAGGAAGTACAAAAAGAGTAAAACCACAATTTTTGCTTGGAATATGTAACAAAAATTTATTTGTATACTTATACATGATATTACTCCATACAAATAGAGGATATATAGGTAATGGGTATGGATTTAGTGAAAAAAGAAACTGAAATGAGAATAATGAGAAAAAATATTAGCCACACATTTTAAATGGGAGAGAGAAATATAAGAGTATTTGAAACGCATTTTAAAGTTGTATTAATTTAGAATAGTATGGAGTATGGTGTTAGAGAAGAAATTTCTTAGAGGATGAATGTAAGTAAAATATGCTCTTTTGTCTTCAAATTTGAAACGCATTTTAAAGTATGTTGTTGAAGATGTTTTTACAATAAACCATGCACTTGGATACTCTTATGAGGGAATTGATCAACTTTGCACTTTAAACGTATAGTAGTATCAACTTTTGTACAAGTTCTCTCTTGCATTGACATGTATAGATCAATAATAAATGAAAGGACAATTTTGGCTTTGGTGAATGATAATGGGGCACAACTGTAGATCTATACACGATCGTAGACCTTTGGAGGCTTCTGATGTCTCATCTACATTAATTTCCTAAACTACTAGATTCCTCATGTCCTATTCCACTTTCACCTAGCTTCTTTACACTAACTTAAACTATATGAATTATGAAGTTTATTTATGGAGTATTTATTTTGCAAATTTCATCTAACCTAGTATTAGTGCGTTAGGCGCGGAGTATTTATAAGCAGTGAGCATTGAGCGTTGTGAACTGTAATGCTCGTTTGGCGAGCAGCAAGTAGCTTTATTTATTTTTGGAATGCTCAATTGTCATCACTCCATGAAGTAACATTTGGGAGCGTTGAACATTTATGATGTTTTACACATTATGATTATACATATAGCTACTTTTAACGTTATAAAAAAAACAAAAAACAAAAAAAACAAAATTTTTTTTAATGCTCACAGCTACTACTTATAATTACTGTTATTTTTGTCAAGCAAACCTTATGTGTAAGAGTCAATATAGAAAATCACTTATGTGTATGATACTTTGGCTTAAATTGATTCATTTTAGCAAGAAAAAGGATGTATCCTTCTAACACTACAATGACAATAACAATAATACTCCATCAAAACAGAACAAAATAAAGATAGAATTTAAATAGTTCATATCTTACTCAAAGATAGAGAAGCCGCTTCTAGAATACTTGTGACATACCTTACTAGTAATTCTATTTACAAATCATCTTAGAAGATATTTATGATTGCGTTTGTAGAATAGATTATTCGTTTGAGCATGTGAATTTTGGAAATAATATTTCGACCTACTTTTAAAATAACGTTTTTCTTTATATTTGAAATCACATATGAACATCACCATAACTTTTATAATATGAGTCTGGCAAATTCAACAATCAAATAAGTAAATAACCACTCTTGAAAACGCATCACAAATTTCCTCATATCGCGTGAGTAATTAACATGGGTGATAACAATTTGAGTAATCGAGTCTTTTATACAGCTTATGTTTGTCCACCGTAGAAATCGTAAAATCAGAAGAATTTCAATTGAGATTATTTGATACCCCAGTTTTGCACGAATACAATGATAATTCGGATATCACACAAATCATATCCCATAAACTTTGCCGATGCAGGCAAGGGCGGAGCCAGAAAATTATGGTCGAGAAAGCAAACTTTAATAATTTTTAAAAACTACACTAAAAATTAGTTCGTTAGAGGGGCACATTACAAGAATAACCAGATATTTTATAAAATTTACATAATAATTTTTTTTTCCGCTAGGAGGGCACCTGCCCACCCTAACAATTCTTTTATTCAAATACCATATTAAAAGATACAAATAACATATCTTTTGGTATCACTAGAACAAAAGCCAATTAGTTCACTTTGCAACTCTTCCTATAAATCCACCCTCCATTCCTTCTCTAGTCTCTTCCCCTTCTCATTTTCCTCTTCCTCACACCCTTTAACCTCAATCACCAAATCTTTGCTCTTCATATATTAATCTTGGTTCTTCTATTTTTTTTGTTAAACCTAGCTATAAAAATTAATCCCTTGTTTTTGAAGCTTTTAAATACTCATAACCAAGATTCATGTTCAAGTTATCGTTCTTAGTGTTCGAAATAGATGTCTCAAATTCTGAGTGAATTGTTTGTTTGTGGGTGTATGATAAATTCTACTTATTGGAGAAGAACTCATTTAGTTCAATCTTTTTCTGTTGTCTTCCTTTACTGGTTTTATTACATTTCATGATTAATTCTTAGTCCCTTGTTTTATCCTATATAGTTTATTCCAAATATCCATATATATAATCTTCTAAGTAGTAAAATAATCCTATTAAAGCTTTATATTTTCCTTAGTTTCTATTTCCAAATCATCATTTTCAAGTATCTTGAAGAAAACTTTCTATTTTTAGCAATTTCAAGAAGTTTTCACTGTTTAGCATCTATATAAAAGCTTCATATAAGTAAGAAAATAATCAAGAAAACCCTTAATTATCATTTGGGTATATCTTTAATATCATAAATTTTAAGTTTCTGGAAAAGAAAAAAAAAATCTTGAAAAAAAGTTACTATTTTTGGAAATATTATGGCTTCATCAAGTGGCACAATGACATCTTCTGGTGGATCAGAACTTCAAGAAGAAATGGACCAAAGGAAAAAAAGACGAATGATATCGAACCGGGAATCAGCAAGAAGATCAAGAATGAGGAAACAAAAGCATTTGAACGATTTAATGACTCAACTGAGTCAACTCAGATCGGAGATCAACTCGGTCATGTCTAATATTAGTATGACCACTCAGCATTACATGAGTGTTGAGGCTGAGAACTCGGTTTTAAGAGCTCAAGCAGCTGAGCTCGGTCATAGACTTGAGTCGCTTAATGAGATAATCGCGGTTATGGAGCGACCCGTTGAGATTGGGCGCGTTTGGAGATGAACTCGCTGAGTTCGAGGCGAGTTGTGAATGACTCACTGAGTTATCTTTACTCTTGTCAACCTATTTTGGCTTCTGCTGACATGAACATGTACTAAAAATTGAAATAAGTTTTTGAGCAGGGACAAAATGGTCCTTTTGTAATGTTGTAAGGACAAAATGGTAATTTGGTCAAGAAATGTGAAAAAATAGCATTAAGGGGTTAAATATATTATGTTGCATGATGTGATTGATTATTAGTGATTGTAATAATGTGTGTCTCTAGTTTATGAGATTAATTAATAATAATGAAATTAAGCTTTCTATGATGTTGGTATTTTTTTATTGGGAGAATTGCATATATACCCATTAAAACTTAAAAACTTGCATATTTCCCCATAATGCAAGTGTTTGATGCATGATGTACAATGCAATTTAAGCATGATTTGGGTATATATGCAAATATGTAAGTTTTAATGGGTATATATGCAATTGCCCCTTTTTTATTTATGTTTGACTAAAATACATCGTTGGTTCCTAAACTTGGTCATACGTATCGCGATGGGACAAAGCTGGGCGTTTTCATCGCCGGAGGTCCAAAACTTGGGCTTTATATGCCAAACTCGTCTCTTGACCAGGATTGCCATAGTCAACTTTAATTTTCTAGCATTACTTCGAGGGTATAATAGACCATTCACAATTTTGACCCAACATAGTTAGAATCTAAATCAACCTTCAACAATATTAGTACCGGCAACACACAACATTGAACCCTAAAATACAAGCAACACACATTCTACCCAAAGCAAAAAAAAAACTATAATGGCACAAAACGATAAGGGGAAGGCTTTGTTGAGTTCGTTGATGAAAGAAGGCGCCCGAATGAAAAGGATTTGGGTGTTAAGAAGGAGAAGGAAGAGGTGACATCGTGTTATCAAAGTTTAACGATTTGGGAGAAAGGATTAAAAATCTGAAAATTTTGTTTAAATATCTTAAGGAAAGGAAGGAAATGAAGGAAAAGGATGATAGGGAGAGTTGTGGGTCTAGCTAAGTGTATGTTTAGATGATAGTAAACTTTGTAGTTGTTGAGAACATGAAATCGATGAATAAAAAATTGGGTTCTTATGTAAGTAATTGTGTTTGGTTGTGCATTGTATCTGCTTGAAATCGTTTTGCATTTCTTAATAGGTTTGACTTACCCAAGTCATATCACAATAGTAAGTTACAATTTGTTGCCTTTCATAAATTTGTTTGACTTGGATAAGTCAAAATTCAAGATGTTACAATTTGAGACATTGGGCGTGTTCAGTCCCACTGTCAACACTAACACAAAACCAATTTCTTCCTAAACAATACACCATTGTCAATACATTATTATTTAGTGCTAAAGCGTTTGCATTTTCAACACATATTTTTAAACCACTGCCTTTGCTTTTGGTGATACAAGGAGGTGTTTGGTTTTGCTGAAACAACTTTTCCTGATAAAAGGGGCTGTTTGGTTTTGCTGATACAAGGGGATGTTTGGTGATACATTAGGATTTAGTGCTAAAGCATTTGCATTTTCAACACATATTTTTAAATCACTGCCTTTGCTTTTGCTGATACAAGGGGGTGTTTGGTTTTGCTGATTCAACTTTTGCTGATAAAAGGGGTTGTTTGGTTTTGCTGATACAAGGGGATGTTTGGTTTTGCTGATACTAATTAGACTAAAATACACCCAATATCACAATACAAGAACAAATTAAACACATAAAACTTAGATGATATTTTTATCATTAATATAGTCGGTTACAAGATCAGAAACAACTACATCAAACCAAGACCAACAACTAAACAAAAGATCCAATTTACATACCCTTTTTACCAACCTATATTTCCAAAACTAGCACCCAAAAGACCCCATTTATCTACCCCCTTGAAATACCCAAAATTCAGGCATTATGCTCAGCCATTTTCTTGACAAAACTGTGACAACCCGTACTTTCAGGACATTTCTAGACACGATTCATGTCTCATTATTTCAACATTTTTAGTAAACTTGGTTTACTTGGTTCAAATTCGCGTAACCTTGGAGGTTTAGCGGCGAATTCATGATCATGACATCACGTACATTTCATATGGACTATGATTAGTCTACATTTCATTGACATCATGTGCATCTCATTAGTACATTCACGACATTCCATTTTCACTTGCAACGCGTAATTTTTTTATATTTAATAAACTTTATCGCGTGAGTTATTATTTTAACATTTAATCCGTTACTTTCAAAAATGATCCCGAGGTATTTTTAAACTCACATTTAGTTTATAAAAACTATATTTTTAGTTTTCCTAGTGTTTCAAATTTATTTGGTATTTTAATCGTTAACGTTTAATTATTACGTCGTTTTCTTAAAAATTTTACGATAATTATTTTATCACCCGATTTTCACAAGGAAAGTATTTTTACAATTTTTATCAACTCATTACATTGTATTTTGATCTAATAAAAACTTACTTTTACCAAAATGTCCCAATTACCTACAATTCACTTACCTTTTCTTTACAATTTATGCAAGTCTTACAATATATACACAAGTTACAAGTTTTAAAAAAAAAAAATATATAGTGAGGGACAATAATCCCCAAAAATCCGGCCACAAGGGGGGGTAAATCCTTGATTGGTAGATTTTCTACCTTATACATATTCTTACACAAAATCCATCACATTTCATTCAATAATTCACAAGTAGCTAATAATTTTTCTCTCCTCTTTGTTCTTGCTCAAAAACCGGTTACACACATCAAGAGGACCAAGGGATCAAAAATTTTCATCAAGTTCAAGTGTTTTAACAACCTAGATCATATCCTTTTCATGGTTTTGAAATAAAAACCAAGGATATTTAAGTTAATCCTTTGTTACCTACACCTCTTCATTATCACTAGTAAGCATGTTTTATCATCCTTATGTTTCCTTATCATTTTCATATGATTCTTATCATTTTGGAGCTTTTATGCATGTTATGGAGTTTATACCATTTATTTCTTGATTTTAAGTTATATATACAATATAGTCATCCTATAATTATTCCCAAGTTAATCTTTGGTCTTGATGGTGATTAGGAACCCATGACACCCTAAGAAGGTGTATGGTAGGATTAGATTAGCTTTGGAGTTGATTTGAAGGGATTAGAATAGGTTTTGTCCGAGAAAAACTATTTTCGTAAACTATATTTTTGATTCTGTCCTTAAAATGAAATTCTGGAAAAACTCACTGATGGTACGACATTTTGGTCTTGAGAATTAGAAAATATACTTTAAAACGAATCCGTGGCCTTTTGAACGGATAAAAACGGAGTTATAACGAAGCCGTGGTGAATTTTTAAAGTTGGCGACGAAATATACATTTTCAGAAAAAATTTCAGCAAATTATTTAATTTTTGGAGAAGAAGAGATTTTGGAGAACTAAATGGTTGAAACATTGTTTTTGGAGAACAAAATTTATGGAAAAGTATTTTGGAGAACAAAATGGTTGGGACACTATTTTTGGAGAACAAAATGGTTGGAACACTATTTTTGGAGAACAAATGTTTTGGAGAACTATTTTTGGAGAACAAATGTTTTGGAAAACTTTTTTTGGAGAACAAATGTTTTGGAAAACTATTTTGGAGAACAAATGTTTTGGAAAACTATTTTTGGAGAACAAAATGATTGGAGAAGTATTTTTAGAGAACAAAAACCCATTTGGAGAACTAAAGTGTTGGAGAAGTAGATTTGGAGAACAAAATAATTGGAGAATAAATATGGAGTACATTTTCTTATAAAAGTTATAATTTCACCAAAATCATTATAAAACCATTGTAGGATGACATTTTGACGTAAAACATGTAAAGTCATTTTGAAGGGTCAAGGCGTCAAAAGAGTATTTTTAATGACGAGTAATATTTTCAAAACCCGTAAATGGTATAAATAACATCTGAAGTGCATGCATAACATTACATTGCAACTCATGACATATCATATCATTCGTCATAGGTCGCGGATAACGCATCTCATTATACCTCGATGTACTCGCTCTTGTCATCTCGTCGGTTTACCAAGTGAGTTTTCATAGCCCCGCTTTTATCGTTTTGAATTACTTTTGGGGAGATACATGCTCAACTGTTTTCATTTACTTTCACAAGTACATTAACTTTATGGATTACCGTGAGTTTCAGTAGCCCTACTTTTACTTGTTTTCATAAGCTGTTTTGGGAGATACATGCTCAAATTGTTTTCATTTAGTTCATAAGTACTTTAAATTTATCATGAGTACAATTGTTTTTAAATCAAAGGTTATACTATATCAATTGTCCTTGTTTCGTGCTATGGTTCCACGTCGTATAACGTTCTAAATCAGTTGACTACTGATATACATTGAGTTAGGTGCTATTGCTTATGTGCTATGGATTAAGTGCTATTGTTCTACGTCGAGTTGGTACTATTGTGAATTCATTTGACATCATATGTTTGGAACATAAACTACACATTACAGCGGTGGGTTGTGAACACACGAGGTTGCAAGTTTTGTATGGCGGGACTTGGGCGGGTGGATTTACAATGCCTTTGCTACATAAACGATTTTGAAAGTCTTTACATTTCAACGATTTACAATGCCTTATTGCATAAACAATTTTGGAAGGCTTTACATTTCAAAACAAACTCTATGAACTCACTCAACCTTTGTGTTGACACTTTTAGCATGTTTTAATCTCGGTATCTAAGGCATTCACTTCATAGCGCATTGGGACACATCATGGAGTCGTGATGACGACGCGTCTCACTGGGTTTTATTTACTTTAAAACATCGTTTGTATTGTATCAAACTTATTTCCGCACAAATTGGTTTCATTTGGGACCTACTTTGTAAACTCGATTATTTTATTAAATCAAGCGATGTATTTTCCAAAGCGACACTTTAGGTCGTTCAATATAACTGTGATTGTGATGCTATGACGATCGATCCCGAATTCCATTCACGCAAAGCAGTAATTTGGGGTGTGTGATTGGCATCGAGCTTGATTATAGAGAACTAGGTTGCATCATTGACCCTAGACTATAACTACATTATCATAGCATCTCATCATTTCATCATAAGTGAATGTTCACTTTACATGCGGTTTTTACGTACATTTTTCGAGTTATTCACTTTCATTTCACATCGATTGTCACATGGATGCCCTTAAATACCCATCCCATTATTTTTTTTCCCCATACTCTAACGTGGAGAATTCTTTGTCATTCCCTATCACAATTTTTTTTATATCAGCTGATTCATCACCGATAACGTCGAATGCCGAGATGAACCTTTAAGCACGGCACAGTCACTCTCACTCCTTTGTTTCACCACTAACATGTCGAGTTACACTTTATTCACATTAAGTCACTAAACCACTCTACATTTGAAGCACCTACAACACCTCATGACCCATCTTTTCGGAACCCATCTATCACTTCTCTTTAGAGCACTTATTATTAACATCGGATTTTGCTCGTCTCACATTTCCTCTTGTTTTGAAGAAGATATGGCATCAAGAAAGCTACAGTTGAAATGACCCAGCGGCTATTCGAAGTTAGTGAATGATAGCATTGCTAATGCTCTAAGAGTTGAAAGGAAGCGGTGGCTGCTGCTGCTGCCGAGGCATGCGATCTTCTTTTGTAGCCGCTAGGTTAGATCTTGCTATTGGAAATCTTGGGAGGATCCGGAGTTAAGAAATGTTCGTACAAGGATTTCAAAGTTGTGAGCCCACGAAATTTAGAGTACCGAGGAGCTCTGACAATGGTTCGATGGTTTGAAAAGTTGGAGTCGATGTTTTGCTTTATGCGCCCGGATGATAGTAAGGTCAAATATGCTACAAGTACTTTACTCGATGGGCGTTGTCATGGTGGAATTCATACGCTCAACCGATTGGTATGGAAAATGCTTCTAAGCTTACGTGGGAGGAATTTAAGAGCTTGGTGACTAAGAAGTTTTGTCCTCGAGCAATCAAAAAGTTGGAGCGGAGTTCTATGAATTGGTCACGATTGGGTGCGACATTGACACATACATTCGGAGATTCCGAGGAATTAGCGCGTTATGCCCGTCGATGGTTTCGATAATGAAAAGTTGCTAGAGGCTTTTATTGGAGGACTTCGAGGTCATTCAAGGAGATGTGACATCTTTGATCCACAAACAATCGAGGAAGCTATTCGAGTTACTCGAAGTTGATGGCACAAGTGGTGAAGCGAGGTAAGTACACCAACACCAACAAAACAACAACAACCCCAACAACCGCACCAACTACAACAATGACCAAAACAACAACAACAACGGCGATAACCAAATCAACAACAACAAAAGAAAATGGGAAAATGACCGGGAAGGTTATGATAACGACAACCAAAACCGTAACACTAACCATCATCAACAACGAATAGAAGACAAGAAGTCGCCGGGGTCTATGTTCTTTGCACCAACAAGGGAAGAGCTTATGCAGAAACTTACCACGATGCCACCAATGCACGCTACATCATAATGGTCCATGTGGTATATGTTTTATTTGTCACAAAGTAGGACACCTTGCTAAGGACCGTAAGGGCAAGACCATAGTTACGTGCTTGGATG
The DNA here is from genome assembly GCA_022545495.1 of Chrysanthemum lavandulifolium. Lineage (NCBI taxonomy): Eukaryota > Viridiplantae > Streptophyta > Magnoliopsida > Asterales > Asteraceae > Chrysanthemum > Chrysanthemum lavandulifolium. Next base: position 266,302,272 of record CM040243.1, on the reverse strand, counting down.
TGGGGAACAAGGACACTATCGGAACCAATGTCCTCAAAACCAAGGTCAACAAGTCGAAGGTGCTCATGGAATGTATATATGTTAGAAGGAACTCGTCAAGGTATCAACGACGCGGAAGATCGAAGAAGTTCGAAACTAGCGCCTTAGTTCTCCTATTGTATTACGTTGTACTAAGTTTATGTCTTTCATCGTATTGAAACTTTATAACCTAAGATGTACTACTTTGCTAAACCACTTGTTGTAAAATATTCTCATCTATCGTACTTTATTTTCTTTCCGATTTGTTATCATTTACGAGGATTTTAATTCTTTTACTTTATCGATCATTTTAACGACACTTCTCCATGTCTTCTCTCCTCGATGTTCATCACAATTTTAACATCGGTTGACTCAACACCAAACAACATATGAGTCGATTAGTCCAAGCATTGCATAATTACTCTAAATTATACATAGCACGATCACCTATGTCTAATTCGGGAAGAATCATGCAATGAAGGAGTAGTAGTCTCATATGAGTAAGCAATTCCGTAATCGAGCCAAATTTTCAAAAGATTTTCTTCAAACCACTTGTTTCCGTTTGATCCGCGTGGCAGTTCTTGTTTGATGAGTTGCAAAGATCGAGCTAGAAACAAGTCGTTACCTAAACCGATTTAGCCTAATCTCATGCAGTTCTTGTTTGATGAGTTGTGAGATTAAGTAAAAATCGGTTACCAAAAGTCTTTTGAGGGTTTTGCTCGGGAATGGGAAAGTTGCTACCTCAAACCCTAAACCCGTTAGACCTAACAACGATTGAATTCGTGGGTGAATTCCTTTTTGGATGGGCGAATGTGACAACCCGTACTTCGGGACATTTCTAGACACGATTCATGTCTCATTATTTCAACATTTTAGTAAACTTGGTTTACTTGGTTCAAATTCGCGTAACCTTGAGGTTTAGCGGCGAATTCATGATCATGACATCACGTACATTTCATATGGACTATGATTAGTCTACATTTCATTGACATCATGTGCATCTCATTAGTACATTCACGACATTCCATTTTCACTTGCAACGCGTAATTTTTTTATATTTAATAAACTTTATCGCGTGAGTTATTATTTTAACATTTAATCCGTTACTTTCAAAAATGATCCCGAGGTATTTTTAAACTCACATTTAGTTTATAAAAACTATATTTTTAGTTTTCCTAGTGTTTCAAATTTATTTGGTATTTTAATCGTTAACGTTTAATTATTCGTCGTTTTCTTAAAATTTTACGATAATTATTTTATCACCCGATTTTCACAAGGAAAGTATTTTACAATTTTATCAACTCATTACATTGTATTTTGATCTAATAAAACTTACTTTTACCAAAATGTCCCAATTACCTACAATTCACTTACCTTTTCTTTACAATTTATGCAAGTCTTACAATATATACACAAGTTACAAGTTTTAAAAAAAAAAAAATATATAGTGAGGGACAATAATCCCCAAAAATCCGGCCACAAGGGGGGGTAAATCCTTGATTGGTAGATTTTCTACCTTATACATATTCTTACACAAAATCCATCACATTTCATTCAATAATTCACAAGTAGCTAATAATTTTTCTCTCCTCTTTGTTCTTGCTCAAAAACCGGTTACACACATCAAGAGGACCAAGGGATCAAAAATTTTCATCAAGTTCAAGTGTTTTAACAACCTAGATCATATCCTTTTCATGGTTTTGAAATAAAAACCAAGGATATTTAAGTTAATCCTTTGTTACCTACACCTCTTCATTATCACTAGTAAGCATGTTTTTATCATCCTTATGTTTCCTTATCATTTTCATATGATTCTTATCATTTTTGGAGCTTTTATGCATGTTATGGAGTTTATACCATTTATTTCTTGATTTTTAAGTTATATATACAATATAGTCATCCTATAATTATTCCCAAGTTAATCTTTGGTCTTGATGGTGATTAGGAACCCATGACACCCTAAGAAGGTGTATGGTAGGATTAGATTAGCTTTGGAGTTGATTTGAAGGGATTAGAATAGGTTTTGTCCGAGAAAAACTATTTTCGTAAACTATATTTTGATTCTGTCCTTAAAATGAAATTCTGGAAAAACTCACTGATGGTACGACATTTTGGTCTTGAGAATTAGAAAATATACTTTAAAAGCGAATCCGTGGCCTTTTGAGCGGATAAAAGCGGAGTTATAACGAAGCCGTGGTGAATTTTTAAAGTTGGCGATTTAAATATACATTTTCGAGAAAAATTTGACAAATTATTTAATTTTGGAGAAGAAGAGATTTTGGAGAACTAAATGGTTGAAACATTGTTTTTGGAGAACAAAATTTATGGAAAAGTATTTTGGAGAACAAAATGGTTGGAACACTATTTTTGGAGAACAAAATGGTTGGAAAACTATTTTGGAGAACAAATGTTTTGGAGAACTATTTTTGGAGAACAAATGTTTTGGAAAACTTTTTTTGGAGAACAAATGTTTTGGAAAACTATTTTGGAGAACAAATGTTTTGGAAAACTATTTTTGGAGAACAAAATGATTGGAGAAGTATTTTTAGAGAACAAAAACCCATTTGGAGAACTAAAGTGTTGGAGAAGTAGATTTGGAGAACAAAATAATTGGAGAATAAATATGGAGTACATTTTCTTATAAAAGTTATAATTTCACCAAAAATCATTATAAAACCATTGTAGGATGACATTTTGACGTAAAACATGTAAAGTCATTTTGAAGGGTCAAGGCGTCAAAAGAGTATTTTTCGACGACGAGTAATATTTTCAAAAACCCGTAAATGGTATAAATAACATACGAAGTGCATGCATAACATTACATTGCAACTCATGACATATCATATCATTCGTCATAGGTCGCGGATAACGCATCTCATTATACCTCAGTGTACTCACTCTTGTCATCTCGTCAGTTTACCAAGTGAGTTTTCATAGCCCCTGCTTTTATACGTTTTGAATTACTTTTGGGGGAGATACATGCTCAAACTGTTTTCATTTACTTTCACAAGTACATTAACTTTTATGGATTACCGTGAGTTTCGTAGCCCCTACTTTTACTTGTTTTCATAACTGTTTTGGGGGAGATACATGCTCAAACTGTTTTCATTTGCGTTCATAAGTACTTTAAATTTATCATGAGTACAATTGTTTTTAAATCAAAGGTTATACTATATCAATTGTCCTTGTTTGCGTGCTATGGTTCCACGTCGTATAACGTTCTAAATCAGTTGACTACTGATATACATTGAGTTAGGTGCTATTGCTTATGTGCTATGGATTAAGTGCTATTGTTCTACGTCGAGTTGGTACTATTGTGAATTCATTTGACATCATATGTTTGGAACATAAACTACACACATTCTGGCAGTGGGTTGTGAACACACAGGTTGCAAGTTTTGTATGGGCGGGACTTGGGCGGGTGGATTTACAATGCCTTTGCTACATAAACGATTTTGAAAGTCTTTACATTTCAACGATTTACAATGCCTTAGCCGCATAAACAATTTTGGAAGGCTTTACATTTCAAAACAAACTCTATGAACTCACTCAACCTTTGTGTTGACACTTTTAGCATGTTTTAATCTCGGTATCTAAGGCATTCACTTCATGGCACGCATTGGGACACATCATGGAGTCGTGATGACGACGCGTCTCACTGGGTTTTACTTACTTTAAAACATCGTTTGTATTGTATCAAACTTATTTCCGCACAAATTGGTTTCATTTGGGACCTACTTTGTAAACTCGATTATTTTATTAAATCAAACGATGTATTTTCCAAACGACACTTTAGGTCGTTCAATATAACTGTGATTGTGATGCTATGATGATCAATCCCAGAATTCCATTCACGCAAAAGCAGTAATTTGGGGTGTGACAAAACCTTCATTGAAACGAATAGCTTCATCGGTTTGACCAACAATTTGTATGAATTGAACAAGTTGGTGTGTGTGCCTCGCTGGATTTTCCTCAGCGCATCCAAGCGGTCAAGCGCTATTCCCGAGGTCCCGAGCTTCGTTCTCTCGATCGCCTCCCTACGCTTCATGATTCCCCTCTTCAGATGATCAATGCACTGAAGAACTAGCTTTTTCAAAAGCCCTTCTTGTGCAGCCTCTTCTTCAAACCACACAGCCATACGATCATTCAACTTGGAAGAACCAGCAATCTCCATGAGTTCATTCAAAATCGGGAAATCTTCCATTGGAAATTGTTTGTGTGTGGAAAAAGTGGTGGATGGGTTTATCGGTTGGTGTGCACAAGTAAATAGCGTCTCCGGTAAGAGACGGTCAAGGGTCTAATAGTGACTTTTTTTTCACACTCGGTCCCTGAATTTGTCATGGTTGCCGTTGTCATACTTAAAACTCCCGCCCAATAATCACTTTAAAATATACAATTGGTCCCTCAAGTTGCCAAGTTACGTATACTACAACTTAGTTGAAGATTAAACAACACAAAACCATTACAAGTTTGACTTTGTTAAGTCAAACTTCTAAAACATATCAATAAATTCCAAAACAAATATTGAGTAATGGTTTTGTAATTTTGACTTTACAAAGTCATATATTGAGTAATGGTTTTGCAATTTTGACTTTACAAAGTTAAATATTGAGTAATGGTTTTGCAATTTTGACTTTACAAAGTCAAAATGCAAATACTACGTACAAAATAGCCATTCACCATAAACTACAACCACATACAATACGCACAAACAACAACATATGAACAAGCTAATTTTAAGCAAACCATATAAACAAATACTGTACCAAAATACAAAAACTATTTTGCAACATGAATATTCATAGGGTATTCCCATACATAAACTACAACCACTCAAAGAAATCTACCACGGCTGTGGGGGAAGCTCGGTGGAGTTTCAGCAGCTTCCTAGCCAACTCCTAGTTCTTCCTGATATTTTCATTCCCATCATGACTCCTATCGCTGAGCCTGATATTGATTGTCTTTAGCAACCGGGAACACGCAAGTATAAACTTTATTAAAGTTAATTCATGCTCTGTTCTAGGAAAAGCTCGAAACACCACAGTCTGTAGCTGGTTATGGCTGAATGTGTTTATGTCTACAACATTGATACATATGCATTACAGCATTACACTTACTCTGGTATTCAACATTTTCAAATTTGGAGATCCACGAATCATTTCAATGATGAACGATACCATAACACTATTCCTAAAATCAACATCGGACAGCTTAAGGTTAATCAGGGATACAAAGGGCACATTCATCATAGAATTAGCTTCATGTATCAACTACAACAAGTTTTAAAGATTAAATTACATTACTGTTACACATTTATTTAACATTGTAAAATTATAAGTGTAAAACTCAAATTGTTCTTACCGTGCAATCACCAAAATCCAATGTAAGGGTCTCAAGATTTTGAAGTCTTTTCAGGTGAAAGATATCGGATGTTGTGATTGTTGTCACAACATTATAAAGACCGAATCTCAAATCTAACTTCTTCAAATTCCTAAGTTTTGCAATGTCCCATAGTCTCATCTCGTTTGTACTAGGACGATTCATTTTAAGAGACTCAAGTGAGGGACAACCAGCAATAAAGTCCCAAACTGTACCGCTTAGAAAATTGACATGAATCAATTCTAAGCTCAGTAGATTTGGAAAGCCATGAAAATATACCAAAGTAGCCATAACACAAACATGAAGTACCAGATGTTTCAACTCGCTACGAGGTAAAGTTGGGTTGGGAACGTAACTCGATCACTATACCAGTTTGTAATAATCAACTCCTCAATTCCATGCCCAGCCAAAAACAAGAGCCAATCACGAATCTCTTCATAATAAAAGTCGTCTCTTCCAAGCATTGATCTTGGCTCTACAGCGAAGACAAACTTTCTTATTGGACCCATAAGTCGAGTTAAGAGTCTAGTAACAAGCCTCCCATCAAACTCATATGTTAAATAATAAAAAAAATCTTCATCAACTATGACATCGGTGAACAAAGCCCACTTAAACCTCCAGTTTCGCGCTAAACTAGAGGTTCTCACCGCTTCTAACAAAGGCAACCGATTCAAAATGTTAGTGATCACTACATCTGACATGTTGATAATACGATCCATCGACATGGTTTTGTTGGAAGTTGGGTTGGTCTTTTGAGTTCTGGAAATGAAAATTTAGATTCGGTTCGATTTTCGAGTTTATCGCTTCGGATAATGGTGTATTATGATTGGTAAAGTTGTTTGTTGGGTAGGTGTATTGGTTCGCGCGAAATTAAATGCTAGCGTATCAAGGAAGAAACGGCTAGTAAGCATAATCACAATTGGTCCCTGGGTTGAAGGTTGGGTCAAAATTGTGAATGGTCTATTATACCCTCGAAGTAAAGCCAGAAATTTAAAGTTGACTATGGCAATCCTGGTCAAGGGACGAGTTTGGCATATAAAGCCCAAGTTTTGGACCTCCGGCGATGATAACGCCCAGCTTTGTCCCATCGCAATGCGTATGACCAAGTTTATGGACCAACGGTGTATTTTAGTCTTTATGTTTTTAATTGATTCTTGTTAAGCATTTAAAATAGTAACATGAGATTGTAGATCTTGTCAAAGTACATGTAGATTCTTAAAGAAACATTGAAATATTCATCTTCTATGCTTGGAACTGTATTATACATGCATTTACATTTTCGAGGGAATTCGGTATAAACTATTATATCATCTAAAGATGCTATGTATAAATTAAGTGAGGTTATCAATTTTGAGTACTAATTAAAAGAAGTGTATGTTAGAAAGCTTTCCAATTAAACAAAATATAATATTTTCATAAATTAAAAATGTTTAATGTCTTTTTAGGTATGGAGTGCTAAGTATAGATCGACCATATATGAAAAGTTGAAAACAGTGTTGTTGTTTGTAAATTCAATACCTTTCTGCTTTTGTAATGAAGTTGAACAAAGGACTCCTAACCTTAGAAAATAAACTTTAGCAAGATTTGTGCAATAAAAAGAAAGAAACTTTCGGAATTTGGATGATCTATTTTTGGTTAGGGTTGGATTACTTAGTTAACTTATCATAACTTCATTTGGATACCATGACCATAAATGGAAGAAACAAAACAATAACTTATGCTAGATCAACTATTTTAGTATCATAGATATAAACTTAATTTATTTGTAGAGTAGAATATTGTAGCATGCAAATTCTTTTTGTACGATATTAATATTTTTCTTTTTTTTGGAAAAAGAGGAAAATATAATATTGAAGTTTTAGACATACTACCACGTGCAAAGGAGCATGCCAAAGCCATGCGAACAGAATCATTTAAGAATCTTTTCGGGTTTTTGAAAGTTATATGAAAAGAAAAAAATTGAAAATCCATTTAATTATATATTTTTAAAATTTTAAAAATATGAAATTCTTATTTTTAAATTTAACTACAATTTTGAAGAGCTTATTCTACTCTTCTCAATTTTTTCTTTCTCACTTTTTATACGTCTGCTTTTATACGCTTTTACGCTTCCGACATTATCGCCTGCTTTTTACGTTGACTTTTTACGTTTTCCGCTTTTTTTACGTTTTCATCCATTTTTTTACGCTTTCATCCATTTTTACGTTTTGTCTTTTATTTTACGTTTTCATTCGCTTTTTACGTCTCCGTCCGCTTTTTACGTTTTCTGCTTTTTACGTTTGGTCTGCTTTTTACGTTTCGTCCGTTTTTTATGTTTTCGTCCATTTTTACGCCGTCCTTTATTTTACGTTTAAGACGCTTTTACGTTTCCGTCCGTTATTTTACGTCTTCGTCTGTTTTTCACCGTGATTTTTTATGTTTTCGTCTAATTTTTTTACGTTTTTATCTGTTTTTTTAAGTTTTCATCCGTTTTTTTACGTTTTCATCTGTTATTTTACGTTTTCGTCTTATTTTTACGTTTTCGTCAATTTTTTACGTTTTCGTATGTTATTTTACGTTTTCGTCATTTTTTTACGTTTTCATCTGTTTTTTTAACTTTTTCGTCGATATTTTTACGTTTTCATCTGTTTTTTACATTTTCATATTTTTTTTACGTTTTCATCCATTATTTTACGTTTGTGTCCATTTTTTACGTTTTCGTATGTTTTTTACACTTATTTGTTATTTTATGTTTTCGTCCGTTTTTTACGTTTTCGTCCATTTTTTTTACGTTTTCGTCTTTTTTACGTTTTCGTCTATTTTTTTACGTTTTCGTCCGTTCTTTTACGTTTTCGTCCGTTCTAAATTGGTTTTCTAAATTCTCAACTCTTCTCTAGAAAAGAAAAATCAATCCCTTCTCTAGGAATTCAGAAAGGAAAAAATAAGAAAATGTTTCACCAACTAAACGACCCCTTAGATTCTTTATTTTTTTTTCCCCTTACAACATAAAAAAAAATGATATTTCTTCCTAATATATGTTTGTGCTCATATTCTTACTCACAAGATCCTGCACGTTTGTGAAAACACACAAATAAAGACTTAACAAATGACGAGGAGGTATAAAACCATCTGTAACGGATGGTTGTTTACTTGGTCACCCACTCAAGAGGACATGTCCTCCCCCACCCCAACACACACAGACGCGCCTCCTATGTATGTTTGGGAGGACTTGGTCGATAACACGATCGAGTTGTATGGCGCAAGAAAAGTACCCAACGGCTCAATTTTTGACCGTTTGAAGCATTTAAATTAGAAAAGATCTTAAAAATTTAAATGAACCTACCATATAAATATCCAATACTCTTCCATTTCAATACACAATTTCAAACCTAATCTTTATATACATATTAAATATTCTCAACTCAAACAATGTCTAAAAAAATCTCAAAACCAAAACATTTTTTGAGTTGTGTAGGTAGAAGTGTGTATAAAAATTAGAAGATTTAAAGGATATTTAATATGATTTTTTAGGAGTAAAAAAGTGACTAAGTCGATTTTTTTTTCTTTAGAAAAACGGCTATATTTCAAGCCCCCAACGTCTCTTTTTCTTAAATACCCGACCGTTGCAAATATTTTTTTTAAAAATGCCGGATAACTTCAGCTGATGAGTTTGGCGTGAGGCCCTATGGCGCGAAATGGGGTGTCATTCGGCATTATAGGCCGGTGTTAATAGGGTTATAACTTGTCCTGTAACTCATCGTACTGTGTGCTCTTTCTTAGTACCAACTAGATATTATTTCTAAGTTGATATCCATAGCATCATAAAACATAATTCACATCGAATGCCAAAGTAACAACATCTACTTTTAGCTCGAACTCATTAGTAGTTAGTAGTATATATTCGGTTAGCCTAAACGCGTTCTAACACAAATAATATTTACATTAGTAGATTTTTTTTATTTCTACAATTTAGTCGAGCTTAGCTTGCTCGACAACAATTTAAATAAACATTACGTGTCTATTAAGAAAAGACCGAATGAAAGTTACACAAATTTCTAATTGAACGCTAAAAATAAAAGGGCTAATTGTACAGAAATGTAGCTTATTTGCCATATATAATTTTGTGTAGCTATTTATTTTTCTTCTATAGATCTAGTAGCATACCTTAGAATTTCGTCTTTTTAGTGTTTCATGTGACCGGTTGTGTATACTATTTGATCAATTTACCTCTCTCATGGTTAACAAAATTGTGTAAATTGAAGGGTAAAATAGTCAAATAATACACACAACTGGTCACGCGAATCACTCGATACAACAAAAAGACTGAATACAAAAGTATGCTACCTACATTAAAAAAAATACATAATTATACAAAACTATAAAAAATGACAAGTACATTTTCGTTCAATCATCCCAAAATAAAACTAGTAATAATAAAAGAGAACTCCACACTACATGACATAACACATTAAGGCAGGTTACGATGCTATCTAACGTGCATGTTGATAGTAGATATTGTGAAGGTTATAATTTCTAATTCCTTCTTGGTATTTGTCGTCTGAAAACGTAGAGGGGTGAATACGTTACCGTTTAAAAATTTTAGATCTTTAGTATCAAATTGCTTATGAAGTTTGTTATAATATGAAAGTGTCAGTTATCGTTTGTGACTAATATAAAGCAAGTAAACCAAGTTGTCACACAAATATCAAACCACATCACAAGCAATAATATAATGCAATCATAAAAGTAAAGAGATAAAGAAAGGAAAGTGCAAACCGGACACGAGGATTTATAGTGGTTCGGTCACGGATCTCCTCTCCGCCCTACTCCACTCCCCGAGTACCCAACTCGAGAGTTACTTCACTAGATCAACAAGCTCCCTTCTCGGCGGAGAAAACCTTACAATCGTCGCTTACATTTTTTTCGGTACAAAGCTAAATACCGGGTTCTAGTTCGAGGTAGAACCAACCTAACGTCGCCTATACAATATTTCCAACACTAATCTAGATGTCGAGTTCTTTCCGGGTACAACCACTCTCGTTATGTTTTAAGGCCCAACATAACAAACCTTGTGTTTTATGGTACAAACACATAAACCATCTAATCTAGTTTGATGAAAGTGTTGTGATGATGCAATAATATTTACCATGATGATCCATGACATAAATGTCTAATGGATATGAATGACTAATCTAAATGATCTTCTTAATTAAGAAGTCTTCAATCAATGAGGATAACAAGAGATATTGAATCTTCATATGTTGATATGCTTTGGTGAATGAGGATGGCTAGATCTCCAAGCTTTCCTTGGTTGATCAAAATGTAAAGTATGCTTACAACAAAGATGAATGTTAGAAACATTATGATCAAGTGATGATGAAGGTGATTAATGTATGTTACTACATAGTTATCTATAGATCTAAAAGATGAAAGAAAGATAGAGAGAATGTGTGTTGGAAGGGATGAGAAAATGATAAGACAATGGGCTCTATTTATAGCCAAAAATGTAATCTCAAAAATAATATTTTATTAGATTTGATATCTTAGAATATCTTTCAAGATCTTGCAAATCTAACTAAATCTTCTAACGATCTTAAAAAGATATGATGATGCATGGAATGATGTAAAAATGCATTTTCATTTAGATTAAAATGTTCATGAAAATAAACTTGTAAAATGTATTATGTAACTAGTTGATAAAATGTCTAGTACCTTTTATAAAATAAAGACTAAAATACACGGTTGGTCCCTAAACTTGGCAATCCGCTTCGCGTTGGGACAAACCTGGGCATTATCATCGCCGAAGGTCCAAAACATGGGCTTTATATGCCAAACTCGTCCATTGACTGTCACAATTCTCAAATTCCGGTCATTTCTTAAACTCAATATTCATCATATTAGTTCATGCATGATTTTTCATTTCACGTTAAACGCATAAGTTCATATTAAATAAACGCTATCGCGTAATTAATTATTTTGAACATTTGATCCGATACTTCCAAAGATTATTCCGATATATTTTTATACTCATATTAAGATGATAAAATATTATTATTAGTTTACCGGTGTTTTAAATTTATTTCGATATAAATTGTTATATTTACATAATTACGACGGTTTTCTTAAATATTACACGATAATTATTATTTCACTCAAATTTTGCAAGAAAGATATTTTATAAATTTTATGACTTCAATATGTTTTATTCGAACTGTTAAAATTTATTTCTAGTTGACGCTATTTTACAAGCCTAAATGTACACTTAATTACTTAATTATACTTACAAGAACACATTTACTTACAAATTTACTTACACATTACTACAAAACAAAAAAAAAAAAAAAAAAAAAAAATAACTAGACAAGATCCATGATTTGTGGATCTTGTCTTGCAAACAAGTACATGTATTAACCAACTCACTTACTCATTTCATTTCCTTCATTTCACAAATATATCAAAGATCATTTTCTTTCTCTTTTTCTCTTCCAATTCGGCAGCCAAGACCAAGAGAAGGAAACATCAAATTTTCAAGACAAGATTTATTAAACTCTAGTATCATTTGTTGCATAGGTTTTGTAATACAAACCTCAAGTGATTAGGAAAACCCTTTTGTCCTTAAACCTCATCATATTTCTTGTAAGCATTCATATTCATATTTTTATTTCATATTCATTATTATGGTCATATCATTTTATTTGAGAAACATGCAAATTATGTGATATTTATACCATTTTTAAGGTTTTTAAGGTTTTTAAGTGTTAAATATATATAATTCATCCTATAACTACTCCCTGTTATATATTAGTTTTGGTGATGTCTAGGAAACCATGACACCCTAAGAAGGTGTATGGTAGGATTAGAATAGCTTCGGAGTTGTTTTGAATGGGTTAGAATAGGTTTGGCGCGTGAAAAACTCATTTCGACACGTTTTGAAAAGGGTCTGTCCTTAAAATTTAATTCTGGAAAATCCGACAATGAACAAAAATATTTGGCCTAGATATTTAGAAAATATACTTTAAAACGAAACCGTGGCCGCTTGAACGGATTAAAACGGAGTTATAACGAAGAAGTTATGAATTTTTCAAGTTTGACGACGAAATATATATTTTCTCGAATTTCAAGAAACTGCTTTTTGTTTTGTACGAGTCAAAACGAGTCTTAAGCTTTATAAATTATTTCGACTTATCAAAAATATATTAGTATACTTTGATACGGAAGCTAAGGACGATAATACGTGAGAAAACGGATTTGTAACGACTAAAATATACACGTTTTTACAAAATTGCCAGAACTTTATTTTTAGAAAAACTATATTATTTTTATTTGTCAAGTGTTACGGTAAACAAAACGACCATATTGAAGGCTATTTTTAATGTTGATGTGGAACTTTTGTAACTAGATGTCTTCTAATAAAATCGAGATCACCAAGCATATTTTTCAAAACGATCAACCGCTTGTATAGCGGGGTTGTAATAAATTATTTACGGTTGCTTAAACTTTGCGAAACTCACTTTTAAACCACATTTTGGACAAAATCACCATATTTAACCTCTATTATCTTTATGTTCGAGACCTCTATGACGAAAACTCATGTACTAAAACTTCTAGATTTTGATACAAGCTTTCCAAAACCGTTGAGTTCGTTTCCTAACGCTCGACGACACCATTTTACGACTAGCTTTTCAAGCCATTTTGTCACTTTCATGAAATTTCCAACGACATTATTTTTTTATTTAAAAGTTATATTCTCTTAATAAATCACTAAAAGTCTATCGTAGGATATCGCTTCAATGTAAATACATATGAAGTAATTTAAAATGGTCAAGACGTTAAAAGATTATATTTTCATTTAGAAGTATTGTTTTCAAAAAATACATAAGTGGTATAAATATCATCCGAATGCGTGCATAACATTACATCATGACTTATTGCATATCATATCATTCATAATAGGTCGCCGAGATTCACGCTACATTTCGTGTAACCACTTTTGTCATCGCATCTATTCATCAAGTGAGTAATCACACCCCCTTTTTACCGTTTTACTATATTTTGGGGCGAAATGCATGAACCGTTCTTGAGCTAAATTGTTTACTACTTTTATTAACTAGTTTGACTAGAACTTGTGAATTTGAAACAAATCCTTGAACTTAATTATGAAATAATGCCTTACTTGAACTTATTGAACCGTACATGTTATGGCCTTGACCTAAAGTCTCCCATGTTCGGAGCATCACTATAAAGTCTCCTATGTTCGGAGCATCACTATAATGTCTCCCGTGTTTGGAGTATATCTTTGGGAAGAGGCACCCAGTATATCTTTGGGAAGAGGCACCCAGTATATCTTTGGGAAGAGGCACCCATTATATCTTTGGGAAGAGGCACCCAACATAACTTTGGGTAGTGGCACCCAGCTTAATTTGTTTTCATCAGTAGCATCCCTGAGTTATTATATTCGTGGTACTATATTGTGAACTATTATGACCGCTTATACTTGACTACTTCATACGCTATATTTTGTGCAATGGGTTGTGAATACACAGGTTGCAAGTTTTGTATGGGCGGAACTTGGAACTGAGTGGATTTACAATGCCTTTGCTTTGTGGACTATTTTCGTTGACCGAAAGCTTTGAATATTTCTTACGAGTTTTCTTATTTTACTAAACGTGTTTACTCACCAACTATTTTCATAGTTGACCCGTTTTTCTCTCATGCATTTCGTGTGATCGTTAGTAAGCTTTTTCTACCGTGTCTTGCATAATGAAGTTTTCACTTGTCACTACAAATCGTTATGTAATAGAATGCAATATTTTGGGAACTAAACTTTGTTATATATTTGCCGATGTCGGCTAAACCGGTATTGTAATGGTGTACTCTTTCTTTAAATCTTAACGTTGGTATGTTCTATTATCTTGTGCTTATGTTCCTTTCGTTACACCTCGTGTTTCGCCTCCCATGAGGTGTGATGATTGGTATCGAGCTAAAGGTTATAGAGAATGCCGATTTTCAAAAATAAAAATCACGCCTATAACCGAATAAAGTTTTAAATAAAGCACCGAAGCGCCATCCGAGTCAATTAGTCCTATCACAGCATCGTTACTCATAAATTAAACATAGCCCGATCAACTATGTCTAATTTATGAAGAACCATGCAATGATAAGAGTGATAGTTTTAAATCATGTTTAGTCGAGTCTCTAGAGTCGGGTCACCGAAACCGCATTGGTCGAGTGGGTATGCATTGCATGATTTTATATTCACGCTCACGTTACGCACTCTAGTTTATATCTTCTTTCCATCTTTCGACTTGTTAGACATAGCATGTCCCCGATCCCGCCATATTTCGATTCACTATAACACACATTACCACCGCTCGCACCTCATCCGACTTCGCTCGAATGTCGCTTACTCAACCCGATGTTTTGGTCCACAGAGGATCATGGTCGCAAGAAACACACGCTCAGAGGCAACAACAACGGCAACTCAAACAACAATGACAATCCGGACAACAACGCCGCTGGAATAGCGGATCTACTCACCCAAATTATAACACATCTCGATGCTAGACGAACCAACAACGGAGAAGGTACTTCAAACGCCGGTCAAGGATGCGACTACAAAACTTTCATGACATGCAAGCCAATGGAATTTCATGGTACCGAGGGTGCCATTGACCGCTAACCGGTTCGAGAATGTTGAGTCGAAACTTAGTATCACGAAATGTAATCAAGGAAACAAGGTTGAGTTCTCTCACCGGTCTACTACGTGGTCGAGCATTGACATGGTGGAACAACCAATTGCAGATAGAGGAAGAGGGCTGCAAATGCGTTATCTTGGGAAGCATTTAAGAAACTACTAACCGATGAGTACCGCAGAAAGATGAAGTGCGAAGCTAGAAGCGGAATTTTGGAATCACTGATGGTTGGAGTAGAAGTCGACAAGTACACGATCCGCTTCCACGAGTTAACTAGGATGGTTCCTCACATGGTTTCCACCGTGAAGAAGTTGATTGACCGATATATATGGGGATTGATACCGAAATTAGGAGGATGTCACCGTCGAACCCAACCACTCGCAAGTCACGCGAGTATGGCGATCGCTTGACAAATGATGTGATCGGTCCGGAGAACTAACAAAAGCAAACGACAATGGACTAAAAGCGATGGGAGGATCACCAGAAGCCGAGACCGTAATCAAGAAACAAGAGGCGCCGAATAACCCGTAACTATGGGCGACCACCAGAGCGCAAAGGATATACAGTCCACATCCTTTGTGTACTGATGTAATTATCATCACTCAGAGATCGCCAAGGTGCGACAAATGTGGATGACGGCCACTTCGCGAAATTGCTCAAACAGGCGGGAATCAAGGATAGAGAAAGCATGTTACGAGTGTGGAAGTCCGATCACCTTCGCAATACCGCCCAAAGTCGAAAAGAACTCCCAATCAAGGAGGTAATCGCCCAAACTCGGCGTTGGCAATAGAAGGCCCACAAGATCGTAACATTGAAATTCCCCGCACGTGGTCGAGCATTCTATCTCGGTACCGAGGAAGCCCGCAACGCGTAACGGGTACATTCCTTTGATAAACCACTTTATTTCTGTGCAACATGATTTTGAGTGCATAACTTCCTTTCGATTCATATCACGCCCACGACATTGATTAATTTGAGACCTATTGATATCGACCTTAGTTGTTATATATTTTGTTGATTTGATTTGATTTGTGTAAGCAAATCGAATATCGAGCTTAACCTTTCAAAGACTTCATTCAAAAGACTTGTTTCCTAGCTTGATCTAGTGACGCTCTTGTTTGATGAGTTGCGAAAGTCGAGCTAAGAAACAAGTTTACTCAAGTCACTACCTAAAGGTCTTTTGAGGGCCACGCTCGATATTGGGTAAGTTTACCCAATCAAATCTAATCACGGTATGTAATTAGTTGGATGAGGAACCCTTATGCATGAGCATTGACATGATCACTTAGACTATTCGCACGAGCATGAACTTTTAGAACTCTTGTCGAGGTTCGGACCATAGTATCGTTAATCGAATCACGAGGACGTGATTCCGCTGACATGGGAAGAATGTCACAATTCTCAAATTCCGGTCATTTCTTAAACTCAATATTCATCATATTAGTTCATGCATGATTTTTCATTTCACGTTAAACGCATAAGTTCATATTAAATAAACGCTATCGCTGTAATTAATTATTTTGAACATTTGATCCGATACTTCCAAAGATTATTCCGATATATTTTATACTCATATTAAGATGATAAAAATATTATTATTAGTTTACCGGTGTTTTAAATTTATTTCAGATATAAATTGTTATATTTACATAATTACGACGGTTTTCTTAAATATTACACGATAATTATTATTTCACTCAAATTTTGCAAGAAAAGGTATTTTTATAAATTTTATGACTTCAATATGTTTTATTTCGAACCGTTAAAATTTATTTCTAGTTGACGCTTATTTTACAAGCCTAAATGTACACTTAATTACTTAATTATACTTACAAGAACACATTTACTTACAAATTTACTTACACATTTACTTACACATTACTACAAAAAAAAAAAAAA
Organism: Chrysanthemum lavandulifolium; assembly: GCA_022545495.1. NCBI lineage: Eukaryota > Viridiplantae > Streptophyta > Magnoliopsida > Asterales > Asteraceae > Chrysanthemum > Chrysanthemum lavandulifolium. The sequence continues at coordinate 266,285,305 of CM040243.1, read as the reverse complement.
AAAAAAAAAAAAACTAGACAAGATCCATGATTTGTGGATCTTGTCTTGCAAACAAGTACATGTATTAACCAACTCACTTACTCATTTCATTTCCTTCATTTCACAAATATATCAAAGATCATTTTCTTTCTTTTCTCTTCCAATTCGTACCAAGACCAAGAGAAGGAAACATCAAATTTTCAAGACAAGATTTATTAAACTCTAGTATCATTTGTTGCATAGGTTTTGTAATACAAACCTCAAGTGATTAGGAAAACCCTTTTGTCCTTAAACCTCATCATATTTCTTGTAAGCATTCATATTCATATTTTTATTTCATATTCATTATTATGGTCATATCATTTTATTTGAGAAACATGCAAATTATGTGATATTTATACCATTTTAAGGTTTTAAGGTTTTTAAGTGTTAAATATATATAATTCATCCTATAATTACTCCCTGTTATATATTAGTTTTGGTGATGTCTAGGAACCCATGACACCCTAAGAAGGTGTATGGTAGGATTAGAATAGCTCGGAGTTGTTTTGAATGGGTTAGAATAGGTTTGGCGTGAAAAACTCATTTCGACACGCTTTGAAAAGGGTCTGTCCTTAAAATTTAATTCTGGAAAATCCGACAATGAACAAAAATATTTGGCCTAGATATTTAGAAAATATACTTTAAAACGAAACCGTGGTCGCTTGAACGGATTAAACGGAGTTATAACGAAGAAGTTATGAATTTTTCAAGTTTGACGACTAAATATATATTTTCTCAAATTTCAAGAAACTGCTTTTGTTTTGTACGAGTCAAAAACGAGTCTTAAGCTTTATAAATTATTTCGACTTATCAAAAATATATTAGTATACTTTGATACGAAGCTAAGGACGATAATACGTGAAAACGGATTTGTAACGACTAAAATATACACGCTTTTACAAAATTGCCGTAACTTTATTTTTAGAAAAACTATATTATTTTTATTTGTCAAGTGTTACGGTAAACAAAACGACCATATTGAAGGCTATTTTAACGTTGATGTGGAACTTTTTGTAACGAGATGTCTTCTAATAAAATCGAGATCACCAAGCATATTTTTCAAAACGATCAACCGCTTGTATAGCGGGTTGTAATAAATTATTTACGGTTGCTTAAACTTTGCGAAACTCACTTTTAAACCACATTTTGGACAAAATCACCATATTTAACCTCTATTATCTTTATGTTCGAGACCTCTATGACGAAAACTCATGTACTAAAACTTCTAGATTTTGATACAAGCTTTCCAAAACCGTTGAGTTCGCTTCCTAACGCTCGACGACACCATTTTACGACTAGCTTTTCAAGCCATTTTGTCACTTTCATGAAATTTCCAACGACATTATTTTACTTACCTAAAAGTTATGTTCTCTTAATAAATCACTAAAAGTCTATCGAGGATATCGTTTCAATGTAAATACATATGAAGTAATTTAAAAATGGTCAAGACGTTAAAAGATTATATTTTCGACGAGAAGTATTGTTTTCAAAAATACATAAGTGGTATAAATATCATCCGAATGCGTGCATAACATTACATCATGACTTATTGCATATCATATCATTCATAATAGGTCGGCCGAGATTCACGTTACATTTCGTGTAACCACTTTTGTCATCGCATCTATTCATCAAGTGAGTAATCACACCCCTTTACCGCTTTTACTATATTTTATGCGAAATGCATGAACCGTTTCGAGCTAAATTGTTTACTACTTTTATTAACTAGTTTGACTAGAACTTGTGAATTTGAAACAAATCCTTGAACTTAATTATGAAATAATGCCTTACTTGAACTTATTGAACCGTACATGTTATGGCCTTGACCTAAAGTCTCCCATGTTCGGAGCATCACTATAAAGTCTCCTATGTTCGGAGCATCACTATAATGTCTCCCGTGTTTGGAGTATATCTTTGGGAAGAGGCACCCAGTATATCTTTGGGAAGAGGCACCCATTATATCTTTGGGAAGAGGCACCCAACATAACTTTGGGTAGTGCCACCCAAATTTTAATTTGTTTTCATCAAGAGCATCCCCGAGTTATTATATTCGTGGTACTATATTGTGAACTATTATGACCGCTATACTTGACTACTTCATACGCTATATTTTGTGCAATGGGTTGTGAATACACAGTTGCAAGTTTTGTATGGGCGGAACTTGAACCGAGTGGATTTACAATGCCTTTGCTTTGTGGACTATTTTCGTTGACCGAAAGCTTTGAATATTTCTTACGAGTTTTCTTATTTTACTAAACGTGTTTACTCACCAACTATTTTCATAGTTAACCCGCTTTTCTCTCATGCATTTCGTGTGATCGTTAGTAAGCTTTTTCTACCGTGTCTTGCATAATGAAGTTTTCACTTGTCACTACAAATCGTTATGTAATAGAATGCAATATTTTGGGAACTAAACTTTGTTATATATTTGCCGATGTCACTAAACCGGTATTGTAATGGTGTACTTTTCTTTTAAATCTTAACGTTGGTATGTTCTATTATCTTGTGCTTATGTTCCTTTCCGTTACACCTCGTGTTTCCGCCTCCGGCGAGGGTGTGACATTGACCAATAACGCCGATGTCAACGTCTTGTTTCTGTTAGTTAGTGGAGGGTATTATAGTCCATACACATTTATACCTCACCTTAGTTAATTCTGAGAAAAGCTATCGTATACCATCTTGATCGTTTCCCTCCTTCGTCACACAACCCTCACACACACTTTAACAATGGCAGACAAGGAGCTTACTTTTACAGATGTAACTGATGAGATGGTAAAATATGTGAAGGCAAAATATGGGGATACTTGGTTACAAGAAGATGAAATGTCTGATGAAATGTTTGATGATTTATGCAGATTTGCGAAAGAAGTCAAGTGATGAAAGGTTAGTCGGTTTTTGTATTTGTGTGATTGGCATTTTAAGGGATGAGCATAAATAACTCTATTTTATTTTACGAAATTGACGCAAAGGTCATAATCATCGTGAAAGAAGGATTATAGCAAGCTAAAGGTATCCGACGATATGATCGAGTATGCCATGGCTACTTATGGAATAAGTGGGATATAGGAGATGACATTGCCGATGTGATACTTGAAGACTTGTGGGAAAAATATGGGAATAAGGAGTCTGAGAAAGGTTAGAGTTAATGTTTGCAAGCTAAGAAAGTTGTAATGGGTGAACTCTGATTTCTTTCTGTTTTGTCTATCTTTCCAGATACTAACGTGAAAGGAAATGAAGTTGATGTCATCATTATTTCAAACACATCTGATGATGAGTGTGGGAACATGTCTTCTAAGACCACTACTTTGAAAGGTTCCACTTCCCAAGCGTCCAAGGCTTCCGCTCTCAAGGTTGTACTTGGTCTTGTAGCGGCTGTGGGATGCTCCAGCAGAAATAGGAATGATTGGTATGTGCCTCCCCCTAAGGACCTCAAGTCTCCCCCTATGAATATCAAGTCTCCCATCAAGAAGTTCACCTGTTATTTTTAGTTGTTGATGTAATGAAGATGTATTTTTTTGGCTGATGATGGTTACTGAAAACGATACTTGTTAACATGTATATTTTGCTTGATATGGTGTAATTAGATGGTGGTGTATGTATATTTTGGATATCTTGTTTTCATTTTGTAGTTTGCAGTTGCTTATGCAGTTTAGGTGGGTGTTTGGGAAAACCCATTTTGACTTATAAGGTCAACATAAACCAAAATATTAGAGGAATCACACCGAATTGTTAGTAGTTAAAATCTCTTTTGTTTGACTTATAAAGTCAACAGATTCAAATTGTAACCAAAATTCAATTGTTATAAAAATAGAAGCGCACACATATCAGTTTAGCTACATTTAGACTGAAAGACAACATAGCATTTCTTGCAAGGAATTCACTGCTTTAAATGACTAGTAGGTGATCCATTTGGTCCATCGATTGCAGCTTGGTTCAAGTGGTGTTTGTCTTGGGCTTCTCCATTTGGTCTTTCGATTGCAGTGTGCTTCACATGGTGTTTGGCTTGGGCGCCCACTTGCTATTTCAAATTGTAGGTGGTTCACTTTCTTCTTCATCATCGCCCATGGATGCACTAACACTAGTAGGTGCGTAAATATGTGACCCATCACATATCCACCACTATCTCATGTGGTTGTGTTTTCCTTGTAACACCATCTCTACTAGTATAAGATGTGTTTCCCTTATCTCAAGGCACACCGACAAACATACCACATGAAATCTTATAAGGTGGACGCCTTGCAAAAAGGTCAATCCAAATTGCTTTCACTTTCAACCCAACATCAATGCATACCATTTGACAAGCATTTTCGCATCCATGGTGATAATATGTTGGTATGATAAAGAATTGATGACTTAAGATGTATTATATAAGTAGATGGGAGTTGTGGTTGTTGAACAAGTAGATAGGAGTAAAGACAACATAAATTCTTAAAATCTAGTCAACTTATAAAGTCAAAAAAAAAAAATATAAACATGTTCAAACATGATATTGTCGAAATTACAAATGGCTAGAAGAGTAGAAGCCACAACCTTCGAACACCAAACTCAACATCTTTTATCCAACACATATGGATGTCTTGGATATAACTCTTCCACAGACACTCCATAGTAAGTCGCCTCGGACTCGATCTTCAAGCTAATTTTTCCTCTCCCTTTCCTCATCAATTCTTTTGTACATTCTCTCCTCTTCCAAAAACTGCTGGAATGCTTCTTCATCTAACCTGGACTACTCTTCATCTTCCTCCAAAATTGTGTGTTCTTCTTCTTTCTCATAAAGAGCTTCAAGAAACTCTTGTTCCATAGTCTTCCTTATATCGTCTTCATCCATCCACTACAAAAGTAATACATTTGCACATCAACTAGTAAACACACAAGAACAATCGTTATGCAAATGACAATTAAATGAATACACTTGCCTTCTGCCATCACAATGCCTTTTTCTACCTTGAACCTTAGTTTCCTTTGTTGGTTTTGGTACTTGATCCTTGTGACAGCTAGACTTATTATGTCCAACAGTTTGACAATTGGAGCATTTAATCTGTTTACGAGCTCTAGATTTACCCATTTTGACGCAATTTCACTGAAATGAGGCTTTATGTTTATGAATTCAAATTTGTGGTAAAATGTGAGAATAAAGTGCTTCCTATAACTTAATGCAAATGTGAGGACATGATAGGGGACTAAAACCTTAGTCCCCTATAGTCTTAAACTGTTTGAGCAAGGACCATAGTTCTACCAACACCCAACACAATCAAAACCAATATAACAACTATCTTAGACGAATACAACAATTAACAACAAAATTAACAAATTAAAACACTAGAACATAACATATAGATTCATTAATTTCATATTAAACATTAAATATTCAGTACATATTTTTCCAAAAAAAAAGGAAAACATAACCACTTCATTTCCTTCTAAACACTTTCTAAGATCATCAAGGAAGTTGTTCTTGTCAAACACCTGTGAGTGTGTTTGACAGATCATCCTCCTTATCTCCAACGCCTTCAAGACATTAGCCTTTTGCTTGTTGCGAAGATCCTCAAGAACCTTGTAGTTCATCACTGTAGTTCAAAAGCCTTCGAGCTCAGAGATGTATTCTTGGGTTTCCTTCATACCAAGAATCAAGTCAGCCAAAGTGTTTTGGAGGCCATTAGCAATTTTGATGTCCTTATCGTTTTCTCTCTGATAAAAGAGAGAAATCGAGTCAAACATGTAGTCAGACTTCGAAGCTTTGGCGAGTTCTTGAAGAAGTGGGAAGTCAGCCATTGGGAGGTTGTTGAGATTTTGTTAGGATATGTTTTTTTTTATTGTTGGTATGCAAATGGTATAGGTTATTAACCCATAAATACCAAAACCAACGGGACGTTCCAAATTCAGGGACTAATTGTGAAGTTAGTTAAAAGAGAAATAGTCAAGTTTGTGTGAGAAAAATACGCGGAATTTTAAGTGCAAAAACAGTTAATCGACCAAATTCAGGGACCAAGCGTGACATTTGAAACATGTTACCCTGCAACTTGACCTTTTGCCTTCTTGATACGCTTATACACAATTAATGTGTTGGGAAACACCAAAACAACCCAACTAACAAGATCCGAAACAATAAACACTATCATAATAACCCGACCCAATTAACAAAAGCCAATCAAAACCAAACCTAACATACATCCACACTCATGTACTGAAACACACATCTAGTCAAACCCATTCGTAAAAAAACAAAAAAATAACAATGAAGGACAAAAGCATATTCGTCTCAACTTTTAAGGATGTGAAAGAAAAAGAAGAAGGTGAGGTCCTGTTCAGAATCCACTATAATGGGGTTTTTGATTATAGCCTACTCAGGTATGAAGGAGGTTCATTAATTCTGTGTGCCTTTACCAAATGATAGGGATATATTTAGTTCAAGCCTTGATAATGTGTTATCGAGATTAATGAACAAAAATGGGCGTTGTTTTTCCGTGATCCTAAAGAACTCCCTATAAAATGGTTTGCATTTTATTCATACCGATGTTGATGTTCATACTTTGTTTGGAATGGTGAAACACATGAGTCGCTTGATATCTTCGTTGCCCACAAGCCCCAAAAGTTAGCACAATTTTACTTAAAAACATCGCTTTGATGTTGTGGGTTGGGTAAGCAGATGATAACTTTAGAATGCTTAGTCCAACACCTTTAGGACTAGACGTCAATGGCGGGGATAGATAAGAAAAAAATGCGGGAGTGGAACCAAGACACCAACAGTGAAAGGTGGTGTTGTAATCAAAGAGGAAGAAGGGGTTGTAGGTAAAAAAAGGGAGAAAATTAAAGGAAAAGGAAAAGGAAAGATGGTTGAGGAAGAGGATGTTTTGCCCAGAAAAAAAGGGAAAGAAGTTGTTCAAGAATTTAAGCGAGGTTTAGATGGGAAGGGGAAGGATAAAATGGTTGAGTTTGCAGGGTTTGATGTTGAGAACTTGCCTTGTTTTGATGGGAAGGGAAGGTCGAAAGGGTTGGTGGTGTCAGCCGATGTTTCTAGCGGTGTTAAGACACCCTTTAGGAGCAAAGAAAAGATTACAAACTGCGTCCTAGCACTGTTCGCCCAAAGGCGACCCTAGGTGATGTTTCAGTGATGAATACCATGTCATGTGTTTAATTCCATTAAGATGTAATAGTACAATACCTAACTTATATGTTTGTTGTTTGTATACTTGTTTTTGCAGACAAGGTAGCAGTAGCATCATCAATTTAGGGTTCATGTTTTGTGGGTTCAACAATTTATGGATATCGATCAGAGCTGTGTAGATCATTTGAAGATTCAGCAGTTAAACGTTTTGAAGTTGGGCCCAAATTCATCTTTTATATTTTGTGAAATGTCAAGATAACCATGTATCGCATAATGACTCAGTAGTATCGCTTATTTTCCGCTTCATCAAACATCGAATATATAGTCGATCGTTATAAGTCAACTAGCTAAGTAGTTGGTAATGTATAAATTTGTTTGTTTGTCTGGGTAAAATTCGTGAGCTCATAGATTCTTTACCGTTGACTTTTATAAAGTAATACTTAAGTGGTCGTGCACACCGGTATAATTTGTTCAAACAATAACCCTTTATGTGTGGTGGAATAGTCTTGGGTTAGAATTAACTAAGGTGAGGTATAAATGTATGGACTATAATACCTCCACTAACTAATGTAAACAAGACGTTGACATCGGCGTTATTGGTCAAGGGACTAGTTTGGCATATAAAGCCCATGTTTTGGACCTCCGGCGATGATAATGCCTGTGTTTGTCCCAACGCGCGGATTGCCAAGTTTAGGGACCAACCGTGTATTTTAGTCTAAAATAAAATATCTAGTTGAGTGCTTGTCAAAATAAAATGTATTTTGTCAAGTGTAAGTAAACTTTATTACTTTTATAAATATTATAGTTAGTTTACTTGTACAAATAAAAGTATATATTTGTTAGACATTTTACGAAAGATGTATTTGTATAAAATACTTGTGAATGCAAAATGTAAAATGAGGTTCGAAATAGAATGGTTAACTTATTAAAATATTTAGTGACTCGAAACGTATTTTAAATATTTTAAATGATTTGTTAAGGGTTTTGATCATAATGGCTCATAATAAACATGTACGAACCTGTGTTGTAACATACGGGGACTTGAGACACCGAGAGGTGTTGAATGTATGTTGAGACAAAATGTGATTACAAGTAACTTGTACATTTTACGTTATATATTACAAGTTATATGTTTGTTATCAATTAAAATAAATGAGACTGTATACATTAAATATCGCAATATTTGCACTAACATGTCAATTTTTAAAAACAAAAGATTTAATAAGGTGAGTCTTTTGCAACAAACACATGATTATGGTCGTACGGGACTCTTTCTCGTAAGGTTTATAGTTCGAAGCACGAAACACATGAATACCTTAGAGCATGGGGTGTGGGTTTCACCACTTCTCGCCACTTCCTATATGGCATCTCGCCATTTCATGTTGATGTCGTCACACGCACCGCGACCTTCGCCACTTTGGTTCTCGCCACCCCAACGACATGCAAGATGACAAAACACTTTATCAGTTAAATCGTTTCTTTTGTGTTTGTGTTTGTGTTTGTGAGGGTGGGTGGAGCCTAAATGAAAAGAAGTGAGTAAGTTGTGATTGAGGGGTATTTTTTAGTTAGTGTGTTGGAGTGATGTGGAGGTGATGTGGCACACGTGAGGTCCAAATGAAGAGAAGTGGGCAACCCACGACACCCCCTTGCTCTTAGTGAAATACATAATCTCGATGACGGGCTTGCGTGTAAAATATATCTTATATGTTCGAAACGGGTAGGCTAGACAATGACAGCTTTGGTAAAATGTCAAAACGAATTCTAGTATAATCTTTTATATAATATAATAATAATATAATAAAAGAATTACATTATTTCGAAATGATTTTGTCTGTTCATTCTTATTAAAAAAACAATTGGCTAATAGGAGAACTCGATTTCGTCACGTAAGCAAAATCGTGTTTTGTAATTAGTTAACAAAAGTAAAAATTAAATTGATTTTGGTCAAACTTTAATAAATTTGGTGAAGAAATTTAGTTGATTAAAAAAACACATAAAAATATAAGTGTCAAATTTGTGAAAACAAAAACTTAAAAAAAGAGGAGGTAATTAATAAAACTCTAATGGTAGAATTTTTAAAAATTATATAGAGTTAAGTGTAATATTATAAGTCTCCATGTTTTTTAATAACTTTGGATTATAAACAAATACCCCTTTATACTTTATATCTTAAAAAGTACAATGTATATGTTGTTTTAAAATAACAACATATAAAAATTTGAATAAGATTATAAGTATCAATTTTTTTACTATATACGTTTAGTAAAGACTCATTTGTTTCATTTTTAAAAGTTTAACCTATGTAGACATTTATATTTTAAATACAGTTAAATTACTGAAAACGGGAATATAATTATCAAACTGTAAGCACGGGTTACTTTAATATAAAAATAAATATACACGATTGTACTTATAACAATGACTCATGTAATTCTTATTTATTTATATAAGGATATCTAGAGAAACACTTTTAAAAAACTTTAAGAAATATACTTTAACTTTATCAACGCTCATTATGTGTTATTAAACTTGCATCATGTGTACAATATTATATCAGTAGTGAAATTTAAATAACAACATCAACATCTTTGTTAGCTAAATAAAATTAAATCTTGAGTTACCTAACATAAATTTTTACAAATATTTTTTCAAATTTTAATGGATATTAATGCATAATGAAAAACTCATGCATAAGTATTATGTGTACTTATATCACAATTTTCATGGGCAAATTCTTATATGTGTATATACTGAACTAAAATGTTAAAATAAATTTGATTTATGTGTAAACTTCGTGCATGCATGAAACTTATAACTATATAATTATATGCAATTACCTTTAAAAACACAATATTCAGTATTAATACAGAATTTTTTTTTGTCAAAACCCCGTACGTGTACAGGTATTATAACTAGTGAGTAAATAACCAAATATGAATACATATCAAAACCTAAATTTTTTTAAGCAACAAAACAACCACAAGCATGACAAAAAGCTGACAAAATCAGAAAAAGTTAACTAAATAACTGATGAGTTCCATCATGCATTTCTTTGTATGCCTCCTCAGGTAAACTACATCGGTTTGTCAGCAATGATACCACAGCGTTTTGACTTTAAACGCCACTTTTGGACTAAAAAATTATCTTCATTCAGCGTCTTTCTGCCTTGGCTCAGATATAAAGAACTGGCTGCTAAAAACGGTTGCATTTAATGCCTTCCAGTTTCTAGCAGACCATAAGTACAACCCAACATGTGAGCAAATCATCATAACTAAGCAACCATCATCGGAATTAGAAAGGCGATTTGCATAAAAGGATAACTGGTGAAATCATAGGCATAAAAAGAAAAACCAGTCATTTGATGAGTCTTAGATTCATAAACAAAGTTAACGAAACAAGGAGGATCACTTGGCTATGGCTGCAAACTCACTAAGCTGCCCCACCAAGATGCAAATAATCTCACTTTCTCCAAAAGTCACTGAAAAAACATTTTAACTATATCATCACAACCGCCTACATCACCCTTTTAAACAAAAGTGAACCTTTTAATGTGCATGAAGTTTGGTGAAAGAAAGAAGCGACAAATTTGCCGCAGTTGAATTAATGTCCCATCTGCGATCATATAGGTTGCTAATCCGAGGTTTCCTCGCGCTCGGCCATGCTTCTATATTTCGCTACAAAGCAACAAACCTGAAAGATCATGAATGCCAAATAAAACATAGGTTACAAAGATTTATGAAATGAGCACTTATGACCACAACTTATACAAAGCTCGTGCACGGATCATAACTACGATTCATAATCTACCATTTTACGACAAGAAAAAATCGAAAGATCTACGACAAAAACACACGATTTTATAGCGCTTATGAAACTAGCATTCATGACCACAACTTATATACATCGCACAAAAAACCGTATGACCACAAATTATACAAACTTATCATTTTGATTGCGATAATAGTGGTTGCTAAGCGAGAAAATATCGGACTCAACCGTCCTACTATTTTACACATGCCAAAAAGATAAAAATAAAGCGAAAGATCATTACCTCAAAACACAAAATTTGTAGAACCTCGACTTTATGACCACAACTTATACAAAGCGCAGAAAAATCATATGACCACAAAAGTACCTGAACTTATCATTTTGATCGCGATAATAGTGGTTGCTATGGCGAGAAAATCTCGAACTCAACCATCCTACTATTTTACACATGCCAAAAAGATAAATATAAATCGAAAGATCGTTATGGTCCAAAAGCATAGTTTGTAGCACTTCAGCATTCATGAGCACAACTTTTACACATCGCACAAAAATCATATGACCACAAATTACACAAACTTATCAATTTGACCAATAATAGTGGTTGCTAAGCTGGAAAAATCTTGGACTCAACCATCCTACCATTTTATACATGCCAAAAAGATAAATATAAATCAAAAGATCGTTATGGCCCAAAAGCACAGTTTGTAGAACCTCAGCATTTATGACCACAATTTATACAAAACACACAAAAATCATATGACCATAAATTACATAAACTTATTACTTTAAAAATACTAATAATACATATAAAAGTAAGGTATGTATTCCTGAATTTTGAAACTAAGAGATGCTTACAAAAAACATTATGATACTAAAACTTGTATAGTGAAATGATTTACGTAGGGATGAGCATTTGGACCGAATTTTAGTATAAAAGCGGGCTATATTAGTATTGTATCGAAGCGGTACCGATGCTCAATACAAGATTCGGTATGGTATCGGTACCATAAATTGAGCCCAAAAAGTTCTGTACCACTAATGTCTAGATCTTAGTGCCAAGCGAAGTACCAAAAAATCCCGAAAATTGAGTAGTTATATTTTTGATTAAATAACTTATCCAAATACACATTTGGCCCGTTCCATGTCAAACAATAATCATGAAAACATATGGAAAGAAACCAAGCGCTGAAATACTTATTGTGGCAACTATAGATCCTTCATAACCGCTCACAAAAATTAAACCCGAACCTATTTTATAAGTTTTGGAATGTTTTTATGTTAGGAATATCTTGGTGGCATATTTATTTAAGGTTGTTGGTTGCGTTTTGTGAGGCAGGTGGTTTGAAATCAATTGAATGCATTTTTCTCTATTTTTGTTGCATTTTCTTGAAATCCTTTTGGTTTAACAAAAAGCAGGAAAAACCGTATATACCGATTTCCTACATGCCGATCCGTAGGATCGGATCCGATACTCGAATCCGTCGGTAGAGGCATTTGTATCCGCTTTCATGCCGGGAGGAATCGGCACCATCAATTTGGTACCATTCTATTCTGGTGTGAGTCCCTAGATTTATGAGATTCTAAAAAAGTAAAAGTAACTCCCAATACCGTCTTCCACGGTTATGGGTCCCAATACACGTCTTCCACGGTGTATGGGGAGGTTGAGACGTGAAACGAGACACACCACACAGGTAGAGAGCCGCTCTTGGGTCTATCAAGGTGAAAGGACCTAGCACTGCAAGGGTGAGTGATCGAACCTGGCCTGCCTGCTAAAAGCGAAGTTACCACTGATCCAACATTCTTTCTTTTATTTATGATATTCTAAGCATGTGCATATTTATGAGATTCTAAGCATGTGCATGTATACATTTATGTTACAGCTATTTTTCTTATTTTGTTAATTATACAATTTAAATTGGCATGTTTTTGTTTGAATGAGTTATAAAACAATCACTGTGGGCTGTGGGCATGTACAACATCATAGCATCTTCGAAATGACACCACATAAAGAATTGCACAAACACAAGAAAAAGAGCAACTTGGTACTTGTTATATGTTTTTGTTCCATAGGGAGTCCTTTTATTTGAAACAATTGACAAATATTTACCACATACAAGTTAACTTATATATAATGTAACAAAAGTTGTACATTATACATTTTCTAATGACATTTTCAAAAAAAAATCTCGCAAGAAGCTAGAGAAAGATATAACAAAATTACAAGGAAATCATACAAGCGATCCAGGATCGTATCCATTCTAACCACGTATGATTTAATTCACACATCCTATTTAAATTCCACGAATGAGAAAACTTTTTTTCTTCTTTCTTCCGAGAGTGTCCTTTCTTGGCGGATTTAGATCAAAACAAGTTCGATTTCTAAATCTCCATATTACCCAAGTTGTTGTTTCTACATTATACATGATTCATATAATACCTTCATAGCCTTTGACATATGAGGAAATGAATACTAGACAACTAGTCATTCATTTTCCTTGAACCACTGACATAATGATAGAGCACATACCAAACTAACAACCCTAGCTTCAATCAAATGATTATTAAGTTATCTAATTCCGATTTATTTTTAAAATATCACGGAGTAATCAATTTCTATATACCTCTTGAGCAAAGGAGAAAGGCCTAGCCTAACCTTTTCATGGGAAGAAAGTAGAAAAGAAGAAAGGCCTAACCTGATTTCCATTTGGGAATATCAAAGTGATGGATCTCTTAAGACCTCATTTTGCTTTGCTTCTTACTCAAGCAAAAGAAACAAACAACGCAAAATTTTAAGAAAAAGGTTAACGGGTGATATTTTGTACTAAAAACCATTGTTTTTGTGATGCCTTTGCATATTAGTTTTTGATGTAGTACTAAACAAGGCAAAGAGACAAAAGTGTCAAGATTAAGTCGCAATCTGAGCCAAGAGGATCACAATTTCGTATACTATCCGTAGGATTTGCTTTTCAATAACTTTGTCTAAAGTGCATTATTTACCTTGGACGGGAAGATGCCAAATCCCCTTGGATGGGTACCTGTAACATTTCAACCAGATTTGAGCATTATGGAATCAGAAAATCGCAGTTTCACAGATGAAATCAATAACAAGGTCCATTTTACTCTTTCATTTCTTTACTAACAAAAATAATACAACAGTGAACTTCATGGAGAAGGGCAAAATGGGAAATTTACTAAACAAATGACGTTTACTTGAGCATCTAGAAGGGGTATCAGCAGATCTGATGCATGTGATTAGCAGTTATAAATTCAAGTTAATAACAGTTTAGCAAAAGCTGATTTTACTTGAGCGTGTTGTTCTAAAGTGCTTTTACTATATATAATATGAACAACCACTCATATCATCAAACAAAGAACCCACTCTTTAACTAATATTAATATCATATAGATTAATTTACTAGAATAGATTATATTCTTATTAGCTCTCATCATTACGAATATATATGTTACAGGCATTCTAGAGAATTCAACTACCACCGTTGTCACCACCACCACCACTAAGCGATGTGCCAAATGGTTTTCGACCAGCTATTAAGAAACATGGATGACCAAGCGTCATGTCAGCCTTTATAGTACTTAACCAACAAGATAGAACTTGTTGGGAGAGTTGGAAGTGGTGGGTGGTTCTTTGTCCTTGACATTCTACTTTGGGCATGATTAACCACTGACAGGTAGATCACAATATATTACAAACAAAATATACGCTAAGCCAAATGTCATGTTCAATCACCATGTGTGCGGAAATAAATGGAAATTCTTGATGTGAAATGTTTGATCCATTTACACATGATGAGTAGGTTGATTTTTTTTTTTTTTTTTTTTTTTTTTTTTTATTTTTTTAATCTCAAACGGGTCAACTGCGCATAATCATAAAGTTCTAGATAAAGGAGAATTGTTAAAATGGGTCGAATGGGTTGAACATTGTCCAAAGTCTATATTCACGCGTAACCTCCTAAATCTTATTAACATGAAGAATATTATAGAAGTAATGTTATTTTAATCATACTTAAGTCATCAACAATTTATAAAGAACGGACATAAAAGTGTCCGCCTTACTAAAATGACCCATTTCATACAAGAAATGCAGGTGGACTTATCGGGTGTTGAGAAACTGTTTCCTAATAACATAGCTACAATATAATTTTAGATTTGTAATTCAATTCTAAATTTCTACAAGAAAATAAATCGATAAGTAAGATCAAACTATCTAGCAAGGGCTGCAAATAGAGAAACAAATGAATTTTTTATTCAAATAAATAGATCAAAGTGTAAATATTTTATTGGGAGGACAGTGAGCATAATAAGAGGAGCAAAGATGATGAAATCACTTTTCATGTTTTCCTTATTTCTTTATGAGATTATGGGAACATGTGGCCAGCTATACTCTTGTTAAAACTTTGAATGGTTCACATGATGTCTAAGGAAGATGTCCTATTCTTGGTTTGTTTAGTGGGTGAATAAGTGTGTTTTAAATGTGATCTTCATCTATTTAATATGCTATAGAGCCTTCTCAAGACCAACAACAAAGAAAGAGATCATAAATTTAGGTGAGTTGTCCTATTAGTTGAATACGCATAGTGGGTGGCGAGAGCTCTAGAAACATTTACATATATGCTCGATTATTAAAAGTTGCAATAATTGATTGCTAGTCAAATGTCTATGATACCCTTCGAGAAAATAAGAGGAACCATGTGAAAGAAAACCAATACATCAATAATTATAATGATGACAATCAGCATATAGGTAAATTTAGCTTCAACATTTTGCAGAAAGATACTGCAGTTATTAAAGTTTCAACATGAAAGATGGAAGCTTTCAACCAGTACAGTTTTTCTTGTGCGACATAATTAGTTTCAAGTATGATGCTATGACCAATTAACACGACCACTTTCTTATAAAATGCTAGGCAGTTTCGAGGGTTTGTTCGAGTGCATAATGGGACACTTCTACTAGCTAAGACCAAATATTATCTCATTCTATATGTAGTAGTAGATAAACAATACGCACGGTATTGAGAAGTCGCTCCTACAACAAATTTGAAGCTTCTGTGTTGATGACTTGATGCCACATTATAACTGGCGTAATCTATGTCAAAAAGAAGCTCTAAAAAGGGTGCTAGGTGAGCATTTTCCATCATTTGAGTTGGGTTTCATGAGTTAGCTGATTATGTAACATGGTTTTGCGTAATTACTATCAGGTGGGACAGTGTGATTTAATATTTATGTGTTGTTAACAAAGTGTAACAAGCATAATTAAACCCCCAACAAGCCAAAAGAAAATAACCTGAGATCCATGCTGAAGCAAACAAAATTCAATTAAAACATAACTAGGGGAAAAAATCCAGTCAAGAAAGAAGGCAAAACAAATAGTGCAAGTGCGAAAAGGATAACAATAATAAGCGATTAAGAAAATTTCCCCTTCTTAAATGGATCACTATCTTATTAGTGTCGCACCGTAAAAGTTTTCTAAAGGCATCTTGGCCATTCAAGTTCTTTTATTACATGAAAAGAAATCTCCACAAATAGGTGAATCAAGAAAGTGGTACTTTGTGTTATCTTTTCGAAGATAATGCATGTAATTCTACGGTGGTAGAATTGCTAATCGAGTAGAATTTTCTATAACACGATAATGGCTCAGCCACTTGGTTTCTATCCACATTTTTATATAACAAGATATTCAGTTTATGAACTATGATAGTGGAACAGCCAATCTAATACTAGGAAGAAAAAGGTGTAGTTGGAAATACGCAAAAGTTCAAAGTCGAAAATGAGCACTCACTGAGTTAACCTGTCATCGTTTCACTTTACAAAAACCACTCACATCATGTAAAAATACTTATACAGTTATACTACATGGATAAATCAAGAATATTCTTTATTTGAAGGTTTAAGAGTTATGTTTCCCTATCCCTTATATTATTATTTTATCCGACATCGAGTCCAAGAGACCATTCCTTCCACGGACACGTTAGTTCATTCTCTAGCACCCAGCACTATGGAAGATATGGAGTTTGATCCTTTAGAAGAGCATCCGAGACGCTTCCCATACACTCACCACCACCTCCACACCCATACATGTTACCCACGATGTACCGCCCCAACTACACCACCTTCACTTTCCACAGACTTTACTCCCCGTCACCATATGAACTGGAGAGGAGGCTAGGACCATCATTGCTAGGTACAATGGTTTACAATCACCTACTCCGGATATCCCTACGCCACCACGGATATTCGAGATTGGAGAAAGTTCGCAAGTTAGGGAGACCTCCCACCATCCTCACACTTTGGCACCTTGGAAAGAATGGGAGCTAATTAATACGCTTTAGGCCATCTAGATAAGTTACCGGCGCATCAAGTCACTTGAGAATTCGGTGAGGAGTTATTTTAAGAAAGCAACTATGCAACAGAGATAGATATTTTGAGCACGGAAGCGGAGACCGTGAAAGGCGATAATCTGAGGAACATCACGGGAACTACCAACACATACCGCTACTATATGACAATGACGTGATGATGTCGGGCGATGATGATGCAAAGTGATGACTTAGTGATGGCTTACTCTAGGATTACCACATTGGGGAGGTGGTAGATATCCGTCCGATACCAGAGTATATACAAGTCCTTCTCAGATGATCATAGAGTGGAGAGTCGTCCAAGAAGCCCTTGGTAGCCATTAGAGTAGGTCCTTTAAAGCTTTGGTATGATATCTAGCGATGTGGCATAAATATGACACTTGTAATATTTTGTTATATGACAAAATTTATGGTTGTTTATGACTATATATGGTTTTGATATTATGTCGGTTATGATATCGATTGATGTGGACCGGGTGAATCACTTTACCGGTGATAGTATTCGAGCATGATATGATCATATGATTCTTATATTTCTATGATTTCAACGCGATAACATAACGTGGTCATTCTAACCATATATGTTCTTGTGGCATTAATAGAAATATGGCTCAAACAAGAAATTCCACCGAACACCAAAGACCCCATGTCCCAAGTCGATATCCAAAACTAGTTGCGCAAGGTCGCCGAAAGACTCGAGACAAGCAAGAACCATGGCTCGCTCCGAAGCACTAGTAGGCCTAACGGAGAAAGGATGCAATATTCCAAGGTACTTACAAAGATTTCATGAATCAGGCCAACCTTTTCAAAGGAAAAAAACCGAGTTGGCTCACCGGGTTTGAGCGAAAGAGACGGTATTCATGAGGAGCGGTTGTCCGGACGATTGCAAGGTCACTTTGCTACGGGACTCTATTGGATGATGCCCTATCTTGGTGGAATGTTTCGCCAAACTATGGGTGTTGAAGCACCTATCCTCGCCTGGCCATTTCTAAGATGATGCTAAAGAAGTATTGTCCTCGCACCGAGATTAAGTTGAGGATGAGTTTCACCACCGGTGGTGATAGGAATCGACCTCAAGACCTACAACCGGAGGTTTCGTGAACGCAATGCTATGCCCAAGTGTAGGCCCGATCTCGAAGACGCGAGAAGTAACAAGGCTTACCCCCAAAGACGAGGGTAATGTCACCTCATCAAAACCCCAAAACAGAGGAGGCAATTTTATTGCTCGACATTAATGGATCGGGAAGTCAAGCGGGTTTCACCCGGGGTAATGATCACAAAGGAAGCTTGATGACAAAAGAACCACCGCCATCCAACAACAAACAATAATACCTACACAACAACAACCCAAACAACAACTATCGTTACCAACAAACCGAGGCGTGAAACCGCCAAAGCTTATGTAGTCGCACCCGGAGGCAATGGATAGCCGAAGTCCGCCTTATGCAACCAATGCAAGATGCATCACAATGGGCCATGCTTTGTTAAGTGCGGAAGGTGTCAAAGAACCGCCACAAAACCCAAGATTGTAGGGCTTTAGGGCTAATTTGCAACCTAGAAGTGATATGCCACGGATGTGGTGGAAAGGACATTACAAAAATCGATGTCCCAAAAATGGCAACCAAAACAACCCGCCCGGGAAGAGCTTACGTGTTAGGAGATGCAAACACCAAAGACAACCCGGATGTGGTCACGGGTATGTTTTCTCTCAATCGACAATTTAAAGTATTGTTTGAATCAGAAAGGATAAAAGCTTTATATTACTTTCGCCCTTACTTAAACTCACCCGATCGGAGACAATTACCATACCCTAAGTTTTTCCACGATCCTATAATCTAATCTACAAACTTTATTCCGAGCTATTCCTTATCACCCCGAAAATTGATAATATGTCACTCTACCAACTATTTACTACCGCTAGGAACCAATCTTTTTCTACCTTGAAAAGTTGTTTAGGATGCCATTTTATAAAAGCAAAACGTTGAACACCATCTAAAACTTTTGAGAAATATGATACTACTCGATCGAATCCATCACATCATTTTTCCTCAATTATACATAGCCCGATCACCTATGTCTAATTTAGGAAGAATCATGTCATGAAGGAAACAAAATCTTCTCGCTTCCCAATCTTTCAAAAGCAAAACTGAACAAAACTATTCAAACACATCCTTCTAATCAACGCCCATGGATATCCACACTTTTCCCACACCATAACCAATAATCGAGTGAATCTCGAGGACTAGATTCCATTTAAGGAAGGGAGACAGAACCACCGAAAATCCATCTTTATACTTAGTAATTCATTTTCACGACATTTTTTTCCTACGACTAGATAATAAACCCACACAAACCGCTCACTCATAGTTAATGCCTTTGTAGGCACCTTAAGTGACAATGAAGTCTCATAACCATGGCATACTTGAAATTTCCCATGGTCATCCATGCTAGTTTTCACATAACATACGGATGTCCGATAAAGGAATTCCTATATTATTAGCATTATTTCCAATACTATGTCACAAGTAAATTAGGATTTCTTAAAGTTTTATAACAATTTCGATAACGTCATAAACCCTAATGTACAAATCATTAAACTTAATGTACAAGTTTAAAGCATAAACCCTAACTTTAAGGCATTTCAAAAACCCTAATTTGCAAATCTTATGATTTTATGTAAATAAAAATCACAAACTAAAATTTAAGATATAAATGAAACATTTATCAATTTCCAAAGTACAAGTTTATTAAACCAATGTACAAGTCATTGATGCATAAGAGTATTTATTTAATATAAAATTTATTATAAACCTTGGTGTACTTAATTTTAAGCACATTGTACAAACCTTTATAGCACAAGTTTTAAAAATAAATTTTATTTTAGTAGGTACAACTAAACAATGCTAATGTACAAATATTAAAGCACCAAATTTAGGTCATCACTTTTATTATTTACATATAAATTAACCAAAAATGTATTTTACTTAGAGTAAATTAGCAACTTTAACCATGTAACTACCATATACACCTTAAGTACAACAATGCAAGCCATAGGTACTACCCTATATTGCCTAACGCCCCCATTTACCCTAGTTAAACTTGAACTAATTTAGTTACTACTTAGTTACCAAGTGCAACTTGTAAAGATCCTAACCACAATTAAGTTACTTGTATGTAAATTTTACACATCACTCTTTACCTTGATATTTTTACCTTAGTTTAAGAATGGTGGTAAACTCTTGGCTAGAGTTTTACCACACCTCTTGTGTCCCTTTAAATCACATAAGTCATCCATTTGTAATATACACATCACCTTGTCTCCTCTCTTGTGAGACAAGTGATTTAACACTTGAAAAACCACGCAAGCTTCGGCTATAAATATGAACCGCCATACACCATCCTTTTATGTCCCATGCAAACACACATACTATACCATATTCTCACATATCATATCGCCCCTATATAAACCCTCCTATACTCATAAACATTCAAATTTAGACCTTAGTTAGTGTAAGAGAAGGCTAAGTTTAAGAGCTTGAAGTGAAGAATCTGTGACCTTTTAGCAATTTATATAGGCGCTATATTTGAGACACGCAACTCATAAGCTTGTAAGTATATCTCATACTCTTCTTTAGTCAATTTAAACATTCACTAAAACGTATAAGTAATTATGGAATTGAGTCATGTGGAAAAATAAGGTCAAAATATATTTTGCAACATTTCGTAATGTTTGTAATGCTTAAGCTCCATAGACAAACCCCTATTCGGATGCGTTTAAATACTAGAACATGTTAGGAGTCTATTTAATAAGCCAAATGAACATCTAATCTAGTTATCAACACCCTATAGGTTTATACTACACAAATCGTAAGTTTTATTTTTCCCTATCGAATTTACGCAAAAAAATTTCTTTACCCCTTATTGCCCCGCTTTTATCTACTTCATGCTAGAGGTATTAGGTAAAGGTACCGTTATAAAGCCCACCTGATACTACAAAACGCTCCCATGACCCGTAAAAAGCCTAGTAGATATCTTTTAAAAATAGCCATCATTTTGGGCAAAAGTCATAAACACTAAAAAGTCTTTTATAATAAATATAATGGAAAACATGGGATTTTTGATAAATTTGGTTAGGAACTGTGACTAAAAACATTAGAAATGGGTAAAACAATATTTCACAAGGTCACATGCAAAGATATAGTTAAAAATAAATTTCAAATAACGCTGTGGCAAGGGGCCATATTCATGACTTGTATCTTTCTAACCAAAGACGACTCAGATATGAGACCTATGCCATTTAAAAGAGCTTACAACATAGTGTTTGAAGGGTCAACAAGAGATGTAGAGACACTAGCTTGCCTCGTGTAAACTCGGCCTCTTTTAGCCCAAGTATGACCCAAAAACAACAAAAAGCACATGAACCCCTTTACTTTGTAAAATCGCTATACTAAACAGTAAAAGATTAAGACCTCTAGTTTGAACCATTAGAAAGACCAACGGATATACTCTTGAAAGGATTAAGAAATATAGTAAAACCTATTAAGGCCTCCTGTTTTTATACATCTGCAATTTCTTTGTCCAAAAACAAGTAAAATTCCTTATAAAATCTTAAGCATAAAATGATAATTTTGTAAAATAAAGTTTCTCGACTAAAATGTATTTTTGTGTAGTTAAATATATAAGGACTGATTTTGTCAATAACCCATAGTTGAGGGTTTAAAGTGTCATTTTTGAAAGAACAAGGGTAAAACTCAGAATATTTAAAATTGTAAAATATAATATTTTGGAAACAAAATTTATTTAACAACTTTGGTTTTGATAAAATTTATTATTAATCATTTGAGTCATAATAACAAGTATGATAAGCATATTTAATTTTTGTAGAGACTTCATGTTATCTATATAACATTTCCACGATAAACTTGAATACGTAATGCTAAATACATGATATACTAACTCAGCCTCGAGTTGGAGCAAATGTGTTCAAAATATCTAATTTGTTTTCCATCCAGATTGTATTAACACCGAAAGTAGTCTACAGTCCCACTTTTACATATTTGTTTTCAAAATCATGGGAGATATATGCTACAAAAACCGAACATAAGTATTTTTCCAGATGCTATCCCTGATTGATATTGCCTAAGTACCCATCATGCTCACTAAAAGTCCCTCATATCATGAACCATTAATCACTCATGAGTGAACGCGAATATCGTGAATAGATCTATCGGCGCTGATTTCCCATTCGTGTTAGCCGGATAGGTAACCAAATGCACGCGCATGAGAATACTAGAGAATGGGCAACTCCTACCGGAGGGCATTGTTGCTCACATCTTCTATGATGTCAGAACTTACATCATTAGTTCACACTATGATGTGCCATCGCTAAGGCTATGCTCTTATGAGACTTAAGGCAATATACACACTATGTTGTAATGATACAAATGCCGAATTCATCGAATAATACTATGAGACGCAATATTACCGATTTTATTACCGCTATCTTGTGTTCAACTCGATTATTATGCAAACATTTATGGATCTACCTCAACCTTTGTGTTGACTTTTTAGCATGTTTTATCTCGTGAAACTAGAGTACTAATCAGGCATGAGTTTGGCTATGGACTTTCTTTTATAAAGAGAGCCCATTTTGTTATCATTCACAAGAATAAAACTATGTATTTCCGTATTTCCTTTGGGACCTTTATTATGTAAACTCCGATTTAAATAAATGAATGATAATCTGTTTATATAAAACGCCTCTTTGAGCCGTTTATCTATTATTATGGACTGTGGCTCCATGAAGTAATACTCCCAACCTTAATCTACTAGATACCAAATTGGGGGTGTTACACTATTAAATTTGGCAATATACGTGTCCTGTTCAATAATTTAATGATAAATTTGTATAAGATAAATTATTTTTTAGTCTGCGATCATAGAGTTTACTAAGTCGAGCGAAACTTGCACCTAACCATCCTTCTATTTCTCGTAGCAAAACAACACTTATAAAATCAGGAATTATGCCTACAAATTAGACATAGCTAATACAGAAAAAATTCAAAAGATACCATATCATAACATGATCAAAACATACTTCCATTTTGACACCGAACTAAAACACAATTCATACAAATTTTATAATCATAACAAGTTATAAGAACTCAAACAACCGAGGACCCAAAATGAGGCCAAACTTACAACATTTATATACAAAATTCAAACACAACCACAAATCCATTACCATTTTCATCAAAATAGTGGTTGCTAAGTCGAGAAAATCTCACACTCAACCATTCTACCATTTTACACAAAAAAAATCGAAAATCCCCAAAAAAAACACCTTTTTATAGGCTTATGAAACTACATTCATACCACAATTATAAATCGAAAAAACCGATGACCCAAATTATACAAACTTTATTTTGATCATATAATTGGTTGTTGGGGAAAAATCGGACTCAACCTCCTACTATTTTAACATGCCAAAAGATAAAATAAACCAAAGATCTTACCCCAAAACACTTTGTAGAACCTCACCATGACCACAATTATACAAAACGCAAAAATCATATGACCAAAATACAAAACTTATATTTTAATCATATAAATGGTTGTTCGAGAAAACTGAACTCAACCATTATATTTTAACTGAAAAAGTAAATATAAATGAAGACTTTGGCCAAAAGATGTTTGTAGATTCAAATTCATGGCACAATTATCCATGAAAAAAATTGACCACAAATTACACAAACTTACAATTTCCGAAATAGTGGTTTTTTAAAAATCTTACCAAATCCACATTTTTCGCCAAAAGTAAAATAAATCAAAAACTAGAAAAACCAAACCTCAAATTTATGACCAAATTTTCAAAACCAAAAATAAGACCATAAATTTAAATTTTAATTTAAAAAAAAAATTAATATTTAAAATTAAGGTTGTTTTTTAATTTTGAAACAAGAATGCTTCCATTTGATTAAAACTTGTAAGGAAAGATTTATTTGGGATGGCATTTGGACCAATTTTAGATCCCGAATTGTATTGGTATTTATCGAATGGACCATCTAATACATTTGGTAATCCTAATTACCCGTTCCCCTAATTGGTTCAAAAAGTAAAAATCCCAAATTAGGTTTATTTTTTGAATAAAAAACCCTTTCCCCATTTTTTCCATTTAAAATCATAAAACTTGGGCCAAACGTTAAATATTATTTGGCCAAGCCTTATAAGAAAAATTAAACCCAAATTTTTTTTTGGAATTTTTATTTAAAATTTGGTAATTTTATTAAGGTTTGTGTTTAACCCGGGTTTAAACAATTGAATGATTTTTTCCATTTTTTGCATTTTTTAAATCCTTTTGGTTTCAAAAAAAATTTAATTTTAAAAAAAATGGGTTTTAAATCCCATGTTTGAAAACAAATAAAAGGGCCCCGGGGTTTATTTAGAAGTTGTAAGGAGAATTAAGAAAAAAAAGGGGGGGGGTTTTTTTTTTTGGATTTTAATAAAAATTTGTTTTTTTTAAAATTTTTGATGGGGAATTTTTGGGTTGCAAACCCAAAGTTTCCTTTTTTAAAAACCCCAAAAAATTACCCCAAAAACACCCTTTAAAGTTTGGGGGGAAAAAAAATAATTTGGAAACCAAAAAATTTTTAAAAAAAGGGGGGAAAAAGGGGTTTGGAAAGGAAAAAAGAGGGAAAAAAAAAAGGGGAAAAATTTTGTTCAAAGAAAAAGAAAAGGGGTTGTTTAGGGTTTTAAAAATTTTTTTAAAAAAAGGGGGAAAAGAGGGTTGAAAGGGAATTTTTTTTTCCCCCAAAAAATTAATTTTCAAAGTTAAGCGATTTTGGAAATAAAATTTGTTTGTTTGTTTTAAATTTGTTTAAATCTTTTTTGGGGGGGTTTTTTAAAAATTTGGTTGACGGGATTTTGGTTAAAAAACCTTTTTGGGGGAAAAAATTTGTTTTGGGTTTTCCAAAAAGGGAAACCTTATTTTTTTAAAAAAAAGTTTGTTTAACCCAAAGGAGGGAAATTAATTTTGTTTGTTTGGGGATCTTTGTTTTTCCCCTTTTTAAAGTTTTAAAAAATTTTTAAAAATTTTTTTTGGGAAAAATTTTTAAATTTAATGGGTTGTTTAAATTTGGTTACCCAAAAAATTTAAAAGGGCCCCAAAATTTTAAATTTTAAAAATGTAAAAATGATTCCCGAAAGGGTTATTATTAAAATTTTGTTAAAAAAATTATTTATTTGGAAAAATTTTGCAAAATTTTTAAATTAAAAATTTGTTGGGTTTTCCCGTTTAAAAAGTATTTTTAAAAAAGTGATTTTATAAAATTTAATTTAAAGTTTTAAAAAGGGTTTATAAATTTTGTTCAAAAAAATAAATTTTTGTTTTAAAATTTGTTTTTAACTTTTAAAAAAAAGGGAAAAACCCCAAAAAAAAAAGAAAGGTTTTTTCCGGGTTTATTTTTGGGACAAAAAAATTTGGCTTTTAAAAATTTTTGCCTCCCTTTATTGTTTGTGGTTTTGCCCAACCCGTTGCCCCTTTTTGAAATTTTAGCAAAAAAAAAAACCCTTAAGGGTTTGGGTTTTTTTTTTTGGGTTGGAAATTTAAAATTTTAAATTTTGTTTTGTTTAAAAATAAAAGAAAAAAATTTAAAAGTTTTGTTTTTTTGGGTGAAATTAAAATGAGGGTTAAATTTTTTAATTTTTAAATTTGGGTGAAAAAGTTTTTAAAAAATGGAAAAAATTTTTTTTTATAAATAAAAAATTCAAAAAATTTTTTTTTTAAAACAAGGGGAAGAAAAACAAAAATTTTTTTAATTTTAAAAATAAAAATTAAAGAAATTTTTGTAAATTTTATTAAAAAAATAAATAAAGGTTTAAATAAAAAATTTTTTAAATTAAAATAAAAATTAATGTAAATTTTAAAAATTTAAAATTTTGATTAAAAAAAATTTAAACAAATTTTTAAAAAATTTTTAAAAAAAAAATTTATTTAAAAAAGGGAATTTTTTTTTAAAAAAAATTTTTTTAATAAGTTTTAAACAAAACCTTTAATTTTTCTTTTAAAAAGTTTTTTTTAAACAAAAATTTTTTAAATTTCAAATTTTTTAATTTCAAAAGACCCGCTTTTTAAAAAAACCAAATGAAAACAAAATTTTTTTATTTTTTTCGGTTTTTTTGGGTTTTTTTTTTTTTGGGTTTTTTGACAAATTTTAATTAAATTTTATTAAAGGGATTTTAAAAATTTAAGATATATAAATTTTAAAAATTTTAAAAAAAATAAGAAAAAAAGAATTTCCCTTTTTTTAAAAATTTTTGGTTTAAAATAAAATTTAAAATATTTAAAATTTTGGTAAACATTTAAAAACTTTAATTTTAAAACAATTTTTAAAATTTTTTAATAAAAATTTTTAAAAATATTTAAAAGGGAAAATTTCAAATTTTAAACTTTAAAACCAAATTTTTTAAAAAAAACCCAAAAAAAAGGAAAAACCAAAATTCAAAATAAAAATTTTTGGAAAAAAACCCCGGGTAAAAATAAAGTTTGGTTTAAACCCTTTTTTTTAAAAATTTTTTTTTCCCCAAAAATTTAAAAATTTTGCAAAAATTAAAAGGTTTTAAAATAAAAACCCAAGGGAAATTTTTAAAAAAAAAATGGAAATTAAAAAGCTTTCATGGGTTTTAAAATTGAATTAATGTCCCATCTGCGATCATAGAGGTTGCTAATCCGAGGTTTCCTCGCGCTCGACCATGCTTCTATGTTTCGCTACAAAGCAACAAACCTGAAAGATCATGAATGCCAAATAAAACATAGGTTACAATACTTATGAAATGAGCACTTATGACCACAACTTATACAAAGCTCAGGCACGGATCATAACTACGATTCATAAACAGTCTATGCACTTATCATCATAAGTTATAGGAATTTTACACATTGCGTATGAAAACAGCCACACACGAAAACACTTTTAGCTGGGTTGCTAAAAGTTGTGGTCTTTTGGGACTATTAAATTTGGCAATATACGTGTCCTGTTCAATAATTTAATGATAAATTTGTATAAGATAAATTATTTTTTAGCCTGCAATCATAAAGTTTACTAATTCGAGCGAAACTTGCACCTAACCATCCTTCTATTTCTCGCAGCAAAACAACACTTATAAAATCAGGAATTATGCCTACAAATTAGACCTAGCTAATACAGAAAAAATTCAAAAGATACCATATCACAACATGATCAAAACATACTTCCATTTTGCACACTGAACTAAAACACAATTCATACAGCTTATAATCATACACAAGTTATAAGAACTCAAACAACCGAGGACTGCCAAAAATGAGGCCAAACTTATAACATTTATATACAAAAATTCAAACACATATCCACAAATCCATTACCATTTTCACTGCAGTAATAGTGGTTGCTAAGTCGATAAAATCTCACACTCAACCATTCTACCATTTTACACAGTAAAAAAAATCGAAAGATCTACGACAAAAAAAACACAGCTTATAGCGCTTATGAAACTAGCATTCATGACCACAACTTATATACATCGCACAAAAAACCGTATGACCACAAATTATACAAACTTATCATTTTGACTGCGATAATAGTGGTTGCTAAGCCGAGAAAATATCGGACTCAACCGTCCTACTATTTTACACATGCCAAAAAGATAAAAATAAACTGAAAGATCATTACGCCTCAAAAACACAAAATTTGTAGAACCTCAGCTTTTATGACCACAACTTATACAAAACGCAGAAAAATCATATGACCACAAAGTACACAAACTTATCATTTTGAACTGCGATAATAGTGGTTGCTATGGCGAGAAAATCTCGAACTCAACCATCCTACTATTTTACACATGCCAAAAAGATAAATATAAATCGAAAGATCGTTATGGTCCAAAAGCATAGTTTGTAGCACTTCAGCATTCATGAGCACAACTTATACACATCGCACAAAAATCATATGACCACAAATTACACAAACTTATCAATTTGACCGATAATAGTGGTTGCTAAGCCGAAAAAATCTTGGACTCAACCATCCTACTATTTTATACATGCCAAAAAGATAATAATAAATCAAAAGATCGTTACGGCCCAAAAGCACAGTTTGTAGAACCTCAACATTTATGACCACAATTTATACAAAACGCACAAAAATCATATGACCATAAATTACATAAACTTATTAATTTAAAAATAAAAATAATACATATAAAATTAAGGTATGTTTTCCTGAATTTTGAAACTAAGAGATGCTTACAAAAAACATTATGATACTAAAACTTGTATAGTGAAATGATTTACGTAGGGATGAGCATTTGGACCCGAATTTTAGTATCAAACTGGAACTGTATTGGTATTGTATCGAAACGGTACCGATGCTCAATACAGTACGGTATGGTATCGGTACCATAAATTGAGCCCAAAAAGTTCGGTACCACTAATACGGTACTGGTACCAAAGCGGGAAGTACCAAAAAAATCCCGAAAATTGAGTAGTTATATTTTTGAATTAAATAACTTATCCAAATACACATTTGGCCCGTTCCATGTCAAACAATAATCATGAAAAACATATGGAAAGAAACCAAACGTTCGAAATACTTATTGTGGCAACTATAGATCCTTCATAACCGCTCACAAAAATTAAACCCGAACCTATTTTATAAGTTTTGGAATGTTTTATGTTAGGAATATCTTGGTGGCATATTTATTTAAGTGTTGGTTGCGTTTTGTGAGACGCCGTGGTTTGAAATCAATTGAATGCATTTTTCTCTATTTTTTGTTGCATTTTCTTGAAATCCTTTTTGGTTTAACAAAAAACGGGAAAAACCGTATATGTACCGATTTCCCGGTACCGAGTACCGGTACCGGATCCGATACTCGAATCCCGTCCAGTATGGTATCCGGTACCCACTTTCATGCTCGGGAAAAAATCAGCACCATCAATTTAGTACGAATTTGGTACCATTCTATTACCGTGCTCGTCCCTAGATTTATGAGATTCTAAAAAAGGGTAAAAAGTAACTCCCAATACCGTCTTCTACTGTTTATGGGTCCCAATACCGTCTTCCACGGTGTATGGGGGAGGTTGAGACGAGAGCAGACATACCCCTACCCAAGGTAGAGAGGTCGCTTGGCTCTATCAGGTAGAAAAGGACCTCTACTGGCGCTACGAGGTGAGGATCGAACCTTGACCTCTCTCCAAAAGCAAGGTGTTGTTAACCACTGATCCAACATCGCTTTTATTTATGATATTCTAAGCATGTGCATATTTATGAGATTCTAAGCATGTGCATGTATACATTTATGTTACAGCTATTTTTCTTATTTTGTTAATTATACAATTTAAATTGGCATGTTTTTGTTTGAATGAGTTATAAAACAATCACTGTGGGCTGTGGGCATGTACAACATCATAGCATCTTCGAAATGACACCACATAAAGAATTGCACAAACACAAGAAAAAGAGCAACTTGGTACTTGTTATATGTTTTTGTTCCATAGGGGAGTCCTTTTATTTCAAAACAATTGACAAATATTTACCACATACAAGTTAACTTATATATAATGTAACAAAAGTTGTACATTATACATTTTCTAACGGCATTTTCATAAAAAAAATCTCGCAAGAAGCTAGAGAAAGATATAACAAAATTACAAGGAAATCATACAAGCCGATCCAGGATCGTGTATCCATTCTAACCACGTATGATTTAATTCACACATCCTATTTAAATTCCACGAATGAGAAAACGCTTTGTTTTCTTCTTTCTTCTCCGAGAGTGTCCTTTCTTGGCGGATTTAGATCAAAACAAGTTCGATTTCTAAATCTCCATATTACCCAAGTTGTTGTTTCTACATTATACATGATTCATATAATACCTTCATAGCCTTTGACATATGAGGAAATGAATACTAGACAACTAGTCATTCATTTTTCCTTGAACCACTGACATAATGATAGAGCACATACCAAACTAACAACCCTAGCTTCAATCAAATGATTATTAAGTTATCTAATTCCGATTTATTTTTAAAATATACGGAGTAATCAATTTCTATATACCTCTTGAGCAAAGGAGAAAGGCCTAGCCTAACCTTTTCATGGGAAGAAAGTAGAAAAGAAGAAAGGCCTAACCTTGATTTCCATTTGGGAATATCAAAGTGATGGATCTCTTAAGACCTCATTTTGCTTTTGCTTCTTACTCAAGCAAAGAAACAAACAACGCAAAATTTTAAGAAAAAAGGTTAACGGGTGATATTTTGTACTAAAAACCATTGTTTTTGTGATGCCTTTGCATATTAGTTTTTGATGTAGTACTAAACAAGGCAAAGAGACAAAAGTGTCAAGATTAAGTCGCAATCTGAGCCAAGAGGATCACAATTTCGTATACTATCCGTAGGATTTGCTTTTCAATAACTTTGTCTAAAGTGCATTATTTACCTTGGACGGAAGATGCCAAATCCCTTGGATGGGTACCTGTAACATTTCAACCAGATTTGAGCATTATGGAATCAGAAAATCGCAGTTTCACAGATGAAATAAATAACAAGGTCAATTTAACTCTTTCATTTCTTTAGTAACAAAAATAATACAACAGTGAACTTCATGGCAGAAGGGCAAAATGGGAAATTACTAAACAAATGACGTTTACTTGAGCATCTAGAAGGGGTATAAGCAGATCTGATGCATGTGATTAGCAGTTATAAATAAAAGTTAATAACAGTTTAGCAAAAGCTGATTTTACTTGAGCGTGTTGTTCTAAAGTGCTTTTACTATATATAATATGAACAACCACTCATATCATCAAACAAATAACCCACTCTTTAACTAATATTAATATCATATAGAATAATTTACTAGAATAGATTATATTCTTATTAGCTCTCATCATTACGAATATATATGTTACAGGCATTCTAGAGAATTCAACTACCACCGTTGTCACCACCACCACCACTAAACGATGTGCCAAATGGTTTTCGACCAGCTATTAAGAAACATGGATGACCAAAACGTCATGTCAGCCTTTATAGTACTTAACCAACAAGATAGAACTTGTTGGGAGAGTTGGAAGTGGTGGGTGGTTCTTTTGTCCTTGACATTCTACTTTGGGCATGATTAACCACTGACAGGTAGATCACAATATATTACAAACAAAATATACGCTAAGCCAAATGTCATGTTCAATCACCATGTGTGCGGAAATAAATGGAAATTCTTGATGTGAAATGTTTGATCCATTTACACATGAATAGGTTGATTTGTTTTTTCTTTTTCTTTTTTTTTTTTCTTTTTTTTTAATCTCAAACGGGTCAACTGCGCAAAATCATAAAGTTCTAGCTAAAAGAGAATTGTTAAAATGGGTCGAACGGGTTGAACATTGTCCAAAGTCTATATTCATGCGTAACCTCCTAAATCTTATTAACATGAAGAATATTATAGAAGTAATGTTATTTTAATCATACTTAAGTCATCAACAATTTATAAAGAACGGACATAAAAGTGTCCGCCTTACTAAAAATGACCCATTTCATACAAGAAATGCAGGTGGACTTATCGGGTGTTGAGAAACTGTTTCCTTAATAACATAGCTACAATATAATTTTAGATTTGTAATTCAATTCTAAATTTCTACAAGAAAATAAATCGATAAGTAAGATCAAACTATCTAGCAAGGGCTGCAAATAGAGAAACAAATGAATTTTTTATTCAAATAAATAGATCAAAGTGTAAATATTTTATTGGGAGGACAGTGAGCATAATAAGAGGAGCAAAGATGATGAAATCACTTTTCATGTTTTCCTTATTTCTTTATGAGATTATGGGAACATGTGGCCAGCTATACTCTTGTTAAAACTTTGAATGGTTCACATGATGTCTAAGGAAGATGTCCTATTCTTGGTTTGTTTAGTGGGTGAATAAGTGTGTTTTAAATGTGATCTTCATCTATTTAATATGCTATAGAGCCTTCTCAAGACCAACAACAAAGAAAGAGATCATAAATTTAGGTGAGTTGTCCTATTAGTTGAATACGCATAGTGGGTGGCGAGAGCTCTAGAAACATTTACATATATACGCTCGATTCGTAAAAGTTGCAATAATTGATTGCTAGTCAAATGTCTATGATACCCTTCGAGAAAATAAGAGGAACCATGTGAAAGAAAACCAATACATCAATAATTATAATGATGACAATCAGCATATAGGTAAATTTAGCTTCAACATTTTGCAGAAAGATACTGCAGTTATTAAAGTTTCAACATGAAAGATGGAAGCTTTCAACCAGTACAGTTTTTCTTGTGCGACATAATTAGGTTCAAGTATGATGCTATGACCAATTAACACGACCACTTTCTTATAAAATGCTAGGCAGTTTCGAGGGTTTGTTCGAGTGCATAATGGGACACTTCTACTAGCTAAGACCAAATATTATCTCATTCTATATGTAGTAGTAGATAAACAATACGTACGGTATTGAGAAGTCGTTTCCTACAACAAATTTGAAGCTTCTGTGTTGATGACTTGATGCCACATTATAACTGGCGTAATCTATGTCAAAAAGAAGCTCTAAAAAGGGTGCTAGGTGAGCATTTTCCATCATTTGAGTTGGGTTTCATGAGTTAGCTGATTATGTAACATGGTTTTGCGCAATTACTATCAGGTGGGACAGTGTGATTTAATATTTATGTGTTGTTAACAAAGTGTAACAAGCATAATTAAACCCCCCAACAAGCCAAAAGAAAATAACCTGAGATCCATGCTGAAGCAAACAAAATTCAATTAAAACATAACTAGGGGGAAAAAAATCCAGTCAAGAAAGAAGGCAAAACAAATAGTGCAAGTGCGAAAAGGATAACAATAATAAGCGATTAAGAAAATTTCCCCCTTCTTAAATGGATCACTATCTTATTAGTGTCGTACACGTAAAAGTTTTCTAAAGGCATCTTGGCCATTACGAAGTTCTTTTATTACATGAAAAGAAATCTCCACAAATAGGTGAAACAAGAAAGTGGTACTTTGTGTTATCTTTTCAAAGATAAGGTCATTCTACGGTGGTAGAATTGCTAATCGAGTAGAATTTTCTATAACACGATAATGGCTAAGCCACTTGGTTTCTATTCACATTTTTATATAACAAGATATTCAGTTTATGAACTATGATAGTGGAACAGCCAATCTAATACTAGGAAGAAAAAGGTGTAGTTGGAAATATGCAAAAGTTCAAAGTCGAAAATGAGCACTCACTATAAGTTAACCTGTCATCTTTTCACTTTATAAAGACCACTCACATCATGTAAAAATACTTATACAGTTATACTACATGGATAAATCAAGAATATTCTTTATTTGAAGGTTTAAGAGTGAACATGCTGCATTTTCAGACAGAAGTGCTATTAGAAATCAGAAAATTTTCCAAGACTAAATTCGACTATCAAACATTGCACATTTAGCTGTTTTTGCAAGTAAAAGGTAATTTTGAAAAATAAAAAACGTAACTAAACAGCAACCCGAGTTTCATACTTGTTTCTTTTAGATCACTAGGTTTTAACTTTGTCACAACAATGGAACAATATTGAAACTTTGAACGGGTTTTTTACCCTAATAATAACGCCAAAATGGAAGTAGGTACCTTTGGCTCTTTCTCTGCCCAACACCTACATAGACTCTTGAATTCAATTGCTAAATGAGGTCTGCAGCTGGCCCAAGCTCATTTGCCTAGATATATGGATTGAAGCAAAAGAATTTTTGTTGTGAATACAATTTTTGACCAAGAGAGTAAAGAAAATTTCAGCAAAGAAAGCAAGAAGAACAAAGTTAAATATGAAAAATTCCTGTTAAAATTAGCTTATAGGCTACATTATCTCCAAATTAAAGAGCCCTTACTTTTCACATGGGCTCCCGATCATCTTCCTACCAGAAGTAGTCACTGGATCAACAAAATTATCAAACGTCACAGTCCATCCAGGAAAATAATTCCAACAGAGTAATTGTGGGAATCTACATCCTGATTTCGTGTGCAAAATGTGTGTCACTGTATGTGGATTTGCTTAGTCCTGGCTCTATGGAAAATGAATGTTTGCTGGTACTAAATAGAATAAGGACCGATTCCATTATTACCATTATGAACAATTTAGCAAGGTCCAGAGAGTGAATGGACCGTCAGGACTGATACTTTTACCCTTGTACGTTTACGACATCTATAAGTGCTTCATTAAAACTTAGCGCATAAAGACCTAATATGGTCCAACCATGATAACTTAAAAATGTAATGTCTATCCAACTGAAACAAGCATGCATTCAAGGCTAAGGCAGTAATAAATCCCATCTTAGAACAAAACTGGAAAACGAGAAAATAAAAAGATGGTTTCGATGTTGTTTCTGTAATTTCTCAGAAAACTTCACTTCACACTCATCCGCCTATTTCTATTGTTTCAGTTACCAATAATCCCCACAAGAACACTCTCCATCTCTAAAGCGATGAAAACGTATACGATCCCTAATCAATATTTCTCGTTTGTAAACTCTCGAAATATGTTTCATGAACGAGTGGCAGTCCTCACAAGAGCGCAAGTTTTTCACAATCCTAATTACAGTCCCTGACTCGGCTTTCATCAGTCCAAACGAGACTGCAAGCTTCTCACTATGGTGAAGTAGCTGTGATGCTTTTTCTCCATCATCTATTTCAAGCAACACATCTGATACTTTCGGATCATAACCTTCACTTCTTAATGTTTCCTCTATCTCAGCCAACTTTGTATATATATTTTCTGCCTCAACGTGATTAGTACTTCCAGCTGTAAATTCATAGATAACATTATTAATTTCAATTCGACTATGCCCTGATGGCTTTACAAGCCCCTTTTGATTCATTAACCGTCTCACATTTGCTTTATTCTTCCATTTTTTGTTCGATGCATACACATTACCTAATAGTACATATGTCCCACAATCATCACAAGACTCGATTTTTTCACCTTCAACGTGTTTAATCAAATCTTCTAATCTCTCGGTATCCCCGTGAACTTTACAACCCCATATCAAAGATCTCAACATAACAGCATCGGGTTCAATCGGCATTGATTTTATAAACTTCTGAGCGTCATCTAGTCGCCCAGACCGAGCAAGCAAGTCTACAATAGACCCATAATGCTGCACAGTCGGTCTAAGTTTATACACTTTCCTAATCTTCTTAAAATACGCTAAACCTTCATCAACCCACCCCATATTCCTACACGCCGATAACACAGCAGTCATAGTCTTCTCATCCGGCCTCAACCCAACACTCTCCATACGCTCAAACAACTCAATCGCTTCCTTACACCTCCCATGACTTGCAAGACCAGATATCATCACTGTCCAAACATAAACATCCTTATCCACCGCCTCACCAAAAACTCGCCTTGCACTATCTATACACCCACATTTCGAATACATATCAATCAAAGTCGTGACAACGTTCTTTTTTAACTTATTCCCTCTAAGTCTTACCAGCTCGTCTAACTTAACACCTATACTCAAAGCACCAGTTTCAGCACACGCTCTAAGCACCGACACAATAGTAACATCATTCGCCACAAACCCCTCATTTTCCATATCCCTAAAGTACCGCAACCCCTCTAACGCCCTCCCATTATCAATAAACCCATCAATAACCGCAGTCCACGAGACGACATCTCTAACAGACATTCCATCAAACACCTTAACCCCATCACTCACCTCCCCACACCCCATATAAAAACTAACCAACCCATTCCTCACAAACAAGTCCTCGCCAAAACCCGATTTCAAAACCAACCCATGAACCTCTCTACCAAAACCCTTAAACCCTAACTTCCCACAAGCCTTGAAAACAAAAGGGTAAGTGAACCTATCAGGCTTAACCCTTGATGGGTTATCCAAATTGACCCATTTTAAGAAAAGGGTTATCGAGTTTAGCGGATTCGGAGAGACGGCGTGGGCTCGAATCAAGGTGTTGTGGAAATATGAGGTTTGGGAAGTGGGTTGGAGGGATTTGAGGATGGAGTGGGCGTAGGTTAAGTTGGGGGAAGGTGATAAGGCTGTGAAGTTGAAGATTTTGATTAGGGTTTCGGGGTTAGGGTTTGGGGTTTTAGGGTTTGGGCGTGGAGCTGTGTTGCTTGTGACATTGTTGTTATCTCCATGGTGAAAGATGGAAATGGAGTGGAGTGAAGTGAGTTTCAAGTTTATATAGGTTTGTTTTTGGTATCTTTTTGGGCTGTCATAATATTGGCAAAGACCACAAGTAGAGGGTGTAACCCCTCAACGCCAAAGCCTCGAGTTACGCGCAACTCCACTACAAATGCACAAACTTACGCGCAATGTTTTGAAAGCGGGATTTTTAATCGATCAGGTCGAGTCACCGATCATCGATTTGACCGTCAGGCCAATCGGTTTTTCATTAAAAAAATATTCAACCGGGCCAACCTGGGTCAACACGCTTTTTATAAAAAAAAATTGAAAAAGACCAAACCTGGCCAGGTTTCAAGACCCGGGTTGAAAGGTGAGAGGAGAAAAAAAACTGAGGTAGTGCTGATGTGGAAGGTGAGTGGGTGTGACCACTACCGTATGTTTATCTGGTATGCTTAAAATTATGTGTCAACATTCTAATAAGGTTACCTATAATAGTGATCACAATAAGACCGAAGACACCACTGTCACGTTAACTTTGTCTCTCAACAACCTCATGACCAACTTAGTGTCATAAGGAGACCGATAACACCACCAAAAACATACCCCACTCAAACACACACAAGTAAGCCAATGACTCAAACCTAGTTTAGACCGACTTCTTGCTAACTGTGAGAAACTTCATTTATTCCAATCGCATTATTGTCCGATTTTTCTTCTTCGCCACCTCGTACAATGATTGAGCAACTTCCCGTTTGAATCTAAACTCATTTTATAAAGTATCCCCAAAATCCGACGGATTACTTCCCGCGGTGCTTATCGTGGTTTCCGATTTACTTTTTTCGAGGGACATGGTTTGCCATGGGGACTTTGTCTCGGATCATTCGAATAGTTCGTCATGTCCGGTGAGATCAACCGGTTTAACGGGCTCGGTCGCGTCCCACTTGGCGAGCTTTTAAAAATAGCTCACGCCTTGTCTTGAGCAAATGCTCTTCCTTTCGACTCTTTACGATATGCTTGCCTAACAGGGTTCATAAGATTAACCTTGTTTTCCTCATTACGACCCAAACCTTGTAAACGTTTGTAGATAGAGTTGAACTTTTGGCAATTATCGTTCGACGTATGCAACTTACTCGTCAACATATCCTTGTTACGTTTTTGCAAATTAGTTTTGTTGAACTCTTGGACAACCTTGTTCCAAACGAATCGTTGCTTTGGTTACTTCCGACTTTGTTATACTTAGAAACAACAACGTAACACACGGCTAATAACGTTTCTGCTTAAAACAACAATAACTGCAACTGATTAGGACTAAAAATAGTGGTGAAATATTTTTTTTTATTTTTTTAGAGATTTTGTTATTTTTTTTTTGTGATTTTTGCTAAACTGAGATCATAAGCTAAAATGAGCTTTGAATAAGCTGAGATGATATTTAAATGAACTATTAAGCTAATAAAAGGATTAACAACAGAATTTAAATTGGAAATTTGAAACAAGCTAAAATGAATTTTATTACTTAAAACATATTACAATAAGTGAATTAAAAACACAAACTACTGAATTAGAATTTAAAACAAACTTAAACTACACTATACTACTCAGAAATTACATGAATACAATGTGAGAAATGGGGTCCTATTTATAGTGAAGCCTAGCCTTGAGAAGGATCTAGAATGATGCAATTTGTGCTTTCTCTTGTGATATCTCAGCCCTTGGATCTTCATTACATGTATCTCATTCATCTATCACCCTTGGATCATATTTGCCACACACCACTGACCAATAGGAATCAAGGGATTGGGTGGAGTGACACACTGATTGCCAAGCAAGCATTCCGTGTGTCAGATAAGTGTCAGAAAGTACCATCGTACCCCTTAATTGGATTAATTGTACTGATTGAAGCTAGGGGCAAATTCGGGTATTTTAGGGTTCATGTGGTTTATCTGGGTAAATTGGATTTGGGGGAATATTTGGGCGGGTAAGTTTATTATTTATTTACTGGATTTGACTATGGGGTGTATTTGGTTGACCGGGTTTTAGAGGAAACGGGTTTGGGCTGTGGGATTGGTAAACCGGGTAAGAGATTGGGCCGTGGTAAATATATTAACCAAATAAATGTTTAAGTACAATGTATATGAGTGAAATCCCATATATCAGCCCGTTACATAGGCATAAAGCTTACATAACAAGATACTTCCTATTTTCTAAACAAGAAAACAAACCACTACTCAAATGATAACATATGACACAACGAAATAAGATTACTTCCTAGGACCTTGAAACTTTGTGCCATACATGGCATTAAAGGCATCCAAATTCGGGAAGATCACGAACTGTTTCGCATAGTCATCAAGTCATAGTCATCATACTCATCTTCAAACTCTTGGCCACCACCAAATATATTAGCAGACTCATCAAATGGGTTAGCAACAACCTCATCTTCAGAATCAGACACCTCA
Organism: Chrysanthemum lavandulifolium; assembly: GCA_022545495.1. Lineage (NCBI taxonomy): Eukaryota > Viridiplantae > Streptophyta > Magnoliopsida > Asterales > Asteraceae > Chrysanthemum > Chrysanthemum lavandulifolium. Next base: position 266,246,401 of record CM040243.1, on the reverse strand, counting down.
ATCTCTCCCACTTTAGAATAAATATTGTTGTTGTTGAAAGTGATATAGTTGTTCGGGTGTGTAAGTCGGCATAGTGTATTGTCTACCAAACGTGGGAAATTGAGAATGTGATGATACTGAGTTTTCGGATGAAGGTGTCGGAGGGTTTGATGAAGATGACGAGTTTGGTTGCGACATCCTGAAGATGTTGTTCAAAGACAGATCGTTAGGATATTGAAACATTTTTTATATAGTTTGTATGTGAAAATACAAAGGTGAGAATGGGAGTAAAGTATTTGTGCGTAAAAAATGAGTGTGTAAAAGGGTTTACAAAAAATTGGTTTGTGGTTAGTTTAAAAAAAATAGAAAAAATAGCCGTTATAGCGGCTGTGGGCATTTTTATTTTTTTATTTTTATTTTTTTTTTCATCTAACACACGTTGATACACAAATGCTAGCCCCAACGATTGGTTTTGGTCCTGGTCTGGTGTGGTAACGCCGACAACGCCGATCCAGGTAGGCATAACGCCGCTACCCCTCCTCCTAATCGGTGCATATTACTTGCACTTTAATTGCTTAATTGTGTTTTGTTATTAACCTTTATATATGTTACTTTGATGTGTTTTATGTTTTGGTATTAACCTTTATACACGTTTACTTCAATTGATATAGTTTAATTGCTTAGTTGTGTTTTGGTATTAACCTTTATATACATTACTTTGATGTGTTTTGTGATTATGTCATTAGAAGCTAAAATGACGAATTTGTAAGCTAATGTGACATACCAAGTGTTTGGATTGTACTTGAAATAAACGTCAACCAAAATAAAGATATAAATACAAGCGTGCTATTGCTACATGAATTGTTTGTATTATAACTTTTTCGTCCGGGTGATTTAAAGGTTATGGAAAGAGAAAAATGAGATCTTCACATTTAACAACTAGCATGCATGCGTGATGCGGTGATTCTCATGACTTATTTTCCGACAACGAATGTTATGCGGTCATACTTTTATTAAACAATTAAATTACAAAATAATAAACTTTAGTTATGACCATGAAATAATTTATCTCATGTTAAAATTCTACCACAAACAAAATATTGATTCTTTCCTTCAACACAATCACTCTTCATCAATTTTGAGTGACCGACCCATTTCGACCCTCATGTTGCAATGGTGGCGACTTATCGGGCAAGAATATGACCGAACCAATCGACCGACCACTGCGGGCAGCCTAATGGCTTTATTTTTAAATGTTTGGCTTAGTAGTTTGATTAGATTGTATATTGTGGTTAAATGGTTGTATATTTTAGTGAAGGGGTAAATTAAATAGTGTATTAATTGTATGTGTTGAATAGTGTTTTGTACTTGTATTTGTGCTTCAAATAGTTTGTGCATTGAGTTTAACTAGTTGGATACCTGCATGTACATGCACGATAAATATAGTTATACATAAATATAGTAAATGAATTCTTAACCCAACTCTCCTCAGTAATTCCTCACCCGCTTAGTGAATTCATTTCACAACACTCAAATGTATATGTGTTAGTTGTATGTGTTTGTTTGGGTTTTCAGTATCTTTCCATTACATCATTATTTCGCATATAAAAGACCTTCACAATCTCTTACCCGTCAAACACTTTCCCAAAAGTAAATGATTTTGATAAATAAAGTTTGTATTGATTGAAATAAATGTTAAAGTTATAAAAATTTGAATCAAAATAAAATAAACCTACTAAAATGTAAAATTAAAAACTCATAAAATATATCAAAATGGATGTTGAATTAAAGAGCTCAAAATTTTAAAAATATGGTGAAATTAGATCATAAAAATTAAACGCAATTAAAAGATATTTAAATTTATAAGTAAAGGTGATTAATTAGTTAAGGCGTATGTACCCCATTATTATTAACTTTTTATTTTAGTTTGTTAGAAATTCATATATTTTATTATTTTTAGTTAGAGAAGTGACATACGCTATTCAACGATTGGAGCTCCTTATCTTAATTTTTGTGGCCCACAACTTAAATCTTTATATAGTAGTATAGATTATAGATAAATTATACTTTTATCAATGGGTGTTTTAAATATGGCATTAATTACAAATGTTGTGGGTCAATATGTATAAGTGTTTATGCATAAAGTAATTGTACATATAGCTTAAGTAGTTGTATTTGCTTAAAATCTATATATGAAAATCTTAAAAAATTAGAAGAGAAAGCATCATCCCTTCATTATAAGTAGTATAGATAGATATAGATATAGATAAAATACACGAAAATATGAAAGGAAAACTGAGTTCGATGATTGGGCTTGCAAATACATTTTTAAGTCAAGTATTTGGGCTTATTAGTAATACATTTGGGCTGAAGTATCAAAGAAAAAACAAGAATGAATGAAGGCCCATTTAATTGGGTTTTGCTTGGCTTTGACGTGAAGAACAAGAAAAGAAAAAAAAAGGGAACCGACATTGAAAGATATAAAAAGACTTCGACACCCGGCCCATCATTCGCAAAAATTCCCAGCCAACAAATTTTCTTTTATTCGAAGACATATATTCAGTGTACATATTGCTATTGTTCTTGGCGACCGTCCAAACAAGGGTTTTACTTCCTTTGGCTTTTCATATATAATACAGTACGTACCATTGCATGCCATGCAACCATCATTCTGTTATAAAATAGTTTTATAGTTAGTTGTAAGACGGTATAATATTGCGGTTGTCCCATTAGTGCGAATCGTTTCAAGTGATGTATGAGACGATTGGTGCCAATACACATATTCCATGCTCGGAATTACTTATCGAATTAATACTAGTTTTTGTCTATGAAACAAAGTGATCGTTACACTATTCTAAAGTAGGTTATTTTTGGTAGAGTCAAAGAACTCGATAACCCCTCATTACCATACCATGTGCTCTTATAGTTTTCATTAATACCCTTTTGACAAATTGTGATTCTGTACTGATCTTGATTCATCTTTTTTGATCAAGATTTCAAACCCTAAAAGGTCATATATGGATCCTTTGTTGTGTATGATTATGAATTGATGTTTGACTGTAGTAATTTTTTTAAAGCTGTAAACCCACGTACATAGTTAAATTGTATTGTGGAGAGATCTGTTTCATGAATGTTATGTTTAAAGTTTGGCGATTTTTATGCGGAAAGGTGGAATATAAATTATTCTTATAAATTGAAGTTTCAGTACTGCATGCAGTAGTAATGTAGTATGTATAATCTTGTGCAATAGTAAAGGATTCAAGCAAGATTGAAGTCTAAGTATAGTCATATGCTGAAAGTCCTGAAACCCGTGTGATAAACAATGTTGGTTGTTTCTTGGTATTTCGTTTTTTTTAGTTTGACTTGTGTGGGCGGTAAAGGGGGTATGACACAATCCACACCCTGAGATTATTAGTTATTTGACTGTTCTTCAGATTCGTAGTTTTCCTTGGTAGAAATATATGTAAAACAATTCCCGAAAGGTCAGTTATATGAACTGAATTTAACTGTAGTTGTTTGTTTAAACCTGAGTGATTAGTTTGGCTTGTTGCTTTTGGTTTTTAATTAAGGTTTTGGTATTCAAAGTTTCTCGTTTAATTTTGTGTAGAACAGTTAAAGGGTCAAGGAAAGGGATTTATGGCATATCAAGTGTTGGAGCGTAGCCAACCAGTTGATCTCTCAAAGCACCCATCGGGAATTGTTCCCACTCTTCAGTAAGTGGCAATGTTATTCCTTTTACATCGTCATCATCAGCTCCATATGTTTTGACAATGTAGTATGACGTGTTGTTCACAGATTGATAGATTCATCAACTTTATTGTAAACAAACAGCATAAAAATATGAACATAAAAAGGATGCACAATGTGACGATGATTCATAACACACTTTCAGTTTGCTAGTGAAACTCACGCATTTTGCTCTGAGAATCAAACTGTGCCTTAACAATTTCCACTCAAGAACATGGTAACTGGTGTCTGGTGGTCATCTTAAGTGAAATTACGTAGCCAGTGTTCATATATGCATTCTTGATTCAGTACTTAATGAGTTGAGTACTAATTTTGAATTTATATCAAACATATGCATGATATGCTTAACGGTTTGACTGCTATTAGTAAAATAAAGTATATAAGCTGCTAGAACTCTGTCTGGCCGGCCTTATTGAGTTAACAATTGTGAACTTTTGGAGCTATATTGTGTCATTAAATACACTTTCGCATCTCAGTATATCTTGTCTAACAGTCGCATTTCTTATACTGAGTTAGTCATGTTTTCAAGCCACATTTTGTCGTTTCTGACGTTTTCAAGTGACAGAAATTTGACATAGTGTTGCTAACGAACATTTCTTCTGTACAAATAGGAATATTGTGTCTACTGTCGATCTTGATTGCAAGCTAAACCTGAACGCGATTGCACAGAAAGCTCGTAATGCAGAATACAACCCCAAGGTATAAATTTTTCCATACTTTATAAAGTCCTCCTGCATACACTAGTAGGTATGTTCTCCGAATCTTGGCACATTTGGACTGCTGATTATATGTTTGTTTATATTTCTTGTTACTCAGCGTTTTGCTGCTGTTATCATGAGGATACGAGAACCAAAAACAACAGCTTTAATATTTTCTTCCGGGAGAATGGTAAGTCGGTCTTTCACCCCGGTCTTATCCTATATTAATACTGTTTCTTTTTTCATCTTTGTTTGGTAAAGAAATCTGTTTTTTTTCCTTCGATAAAATAAATTTTAGTGAATCGTCAGTACTATGCTATGCTGATTTTATCATCATCTTCATTCTCTAGTCATTACGAGTCACGCCATTTTTTTGATATCTATTATTAAGTAGGCAGGTTAATGGCTTATTATTCACTATTTGTGGTAGCATGATGGATTATTTGAAAATTTTTAAGTATTACAAGATTGACCTTTATAAAAGATTGAAATGGTTTGACCAAATTTGTTTGGTCGTGCTACCCAACCCTCTCGGCGCATTGCGACCTCTAATATTTGCCTTGCTGCTCAGGTATGTACAGGAGCTAAGAGTGAGCAGGAGTCAAAAATGGCAGCACGGAAGGTACTTCAAGAGCATATTCTTTACCATTTAAGCAGATAAGCCAGTGAAAGTGTTTGAATAATTCAGACTGCTTCTGCTTATCTCTTTATTTTGAGGCAAAATATGCAGTTTTCAATAAGCAGATTGGCAAATGTTTATTTCAAAGTGCTTATTTGAGATGAAACTATCTTATTGCATATTGTTTAAAACCTATTATAAATGGATTAGATTGAAAATATCTTATTGCATATTGTTTAAAAAATAAGCATATGCAGACAAATTTTCTGAAGTGCTTATTCTAAAGCAGCGTATAAGTGCTAATCTATAAACACAAGCAGAGGCAGAAAAAATAAGCCATCCCAAACACCCCCTTAGTCTTGCTTTAAATCTCGCTAAAATGAGTTTTTGTATTCTCATGCATTCATGCATTTAAAAGCATCCTGGCATCAATTCTGTTTTGTATTTTCTCCTTACCATCTTGTGCATGATGTTGTTCTTCAGTATGCTCGGATCATTCAGAAACTCGGATTTCCAGCCAAATTTAAGGTAACCTCCATCACTATCGTTTCATTTCTTCTTGTATCTCCATCACGTTATATATAACTCGTATCTTCTGCTTTACAGCCATTTTGATGTTTTTTTAATTAATCTATCGTTTTTTATGTGGCTTGTAGGATTTCAAGATTCAAAATATCGTTGGCTCATGTGATGTAAAATTTCCCATTAGGCTTGAAGAGCTTGATGAGTCCTCTCACAGTGCCTTTACAAGTGTGAGTTCGATGGAGAATGTTCTGTTACATAATATTGTTTGAATGTTTGTTACAGGCGAAAATTTTGACCCGTTCATTTGTAAACGAGGTTGACATGGGTTATACATTATCTCTTAATTGCAAGTAAAAAAAGTAACTAAAGTTAAACTTTATCAGAACCTTTTATTCAACCTGCCCAATTTGTCAATCGGTGCTGCAAACGTTAAAAATCAGACCAAAATCAGTCGATTATTTGTGAATTATTATGTTTTACACTCATTTTTTTTTTTCTTCTACAGTATGAACCAGAACTGTTTCCGGGACTGATATATCGAATGAAACAACCGAAAATCGTTCTGCTTATTTTTTTATCTGGAAAGATTGTTCTCACGGGAGCCAAGGTGTGTAATGACACGTGAACCCCCTTTAGAACGTTTGATTCCATGTCGTTTTCATTGTTGAATTTAATCCTCATCTATTGACCTTTCAGGTAAAAGGCGAGACTTATGCTGCATTCGAGAACATATATCCCGTCCTTACTGAATTCAGAAAGAGTAAAAATGGTAAGTTCTCTTCATACACCCATGGAAGAAAAAGTATAGGCAGCTAATTGGGCGGGTCATATGGCTGCATAACGGGTCACTATGGAACAGTTTCTGAGATTGTCAGCCAGATTTATCTTACTGTTTGATATTAGATAAATACAATTATAAGCCGAATTGACCCATTTTCATACAAGGGTTGAAATTATAAAAGCAAACTAGCATGAGGGCTTGAATTTCAAGTCTTATGACTTCTGTTTTGACCATGGTAGTCAGCAGTCACTAGTTTACAGAAGCAATGATGCAGAAAAACATCATGGAAACATGACAACAACTATACTCACGGCTCTCGAAATTTCTCACTGATGTGTTTGCTTGTGTGCAGATTCTTGATATCGATGAAATGGTTTTGTATCGGGTGAAAGTTGACTTTAGGATTGGACTTGGTTGTGAAGGGCGAAAGTGTAAATATCTTCGTGGAAATAGAATAGAGGAAGTGAAGGCTAATGCCACTACTTTCCGTTTTTTGTAATCCAGTTGTAATCAGATAAACAGAACTGCAGGTCACATGCTGACTTGGTTCTGATTTTGTTTTTTTTAATGCTGTCGGATCTGTGAATTACGTTGTAGTTTTTGTTCATATCGTACCAATCTTGTGAATTATTACTTATTAGCGATTTAGCGTCACTCGAAAAACATAACCAGAAAAAATTATTTGTTTGGAACATGGTTTCTAACACATGATCTATATTTGCTGAATGCTGCGTTCAGTTAAGAGGCCTCATATTTAATGCTTTTACTAAAGATTTACTTTAATAAAAGGCGTGATTTAAATCTTCAATTTTTTTTTTTTTTTAGAAATATACAAAAAAGTAGACAATGTGTACAAGTTAACGTTCTTGGCATTGAGGCGATAGCGAGTTTATTAGCATCCACTTCAATACCCCGAGCGATAACATAATACTAATATCAACTTATTAAACAAACATAAACCTTCAACATATAAGCTAGCAACTTTTTTCTTCCGTGACCCTATGTGGGATTGAAAAAACAGTTTTTTGTAATGAAAAATTATCAAAACTCATACAAGTTATAATCTGCTCCTTTTTAGTTTAAGAAATAATTGCGACCACTTTGGGATTTTGATATTTTATAGCCATGGTGGGTTCATACACCATTAAATTAGAATTGATACACCATCTTACACCATATAGCCAATTTTTTTGTTTTATCTCATTTATGTGTTATCTCAATAATTAAACAATCGTTACTAGTATTTTTATTATAATCAACTAATCATAACAAATATATAAATAAAAAGTAAACATAAAAATATACAAATACCATGCAATCTATGTGTTTCTTGACATAAGGTTTTTAGCATCCAGGTGAAAACGACGTTGACCTTTTAAAGAGCATTGCTAGAACCACAAATACTCCACAAAAAAAAAGTATCCATGTGTGATTGGTTGTAAAAAAAAAAAAAAAAAAAAGAGAGAGAAAATATAGTCCATTTTTAGGCATATATATCACCCCTCTATATAAAAATTCACCAATCACACATGAACATCTTATTTTTGTTAGATTTTATGTTATGAAGTTTTTGTAGTTCAAGAAATGTTCCCTATTAAAATATAGTTATTCTTTCTAATCACATTGCTCGTTAGATTATTGGATGAGATATTAAAATATATATTTCCTAGTTCATTCTCAAAACAGGTTGCGTGGGATTTGTTTTAATTTTTAATTTTTTTTTTTCAATTTCTATTTCTAAAATCTATATAAAATAATTGATGTGTCATTACAAAAACAATGTCACAATGGTAACTTAAATCTTTAAAAATATAAAAATTCAAAAGACTAAAGAACCACAAATAGACTTGTGGTGACTTTAATATTATTACATTTACAAATTAGCTAATGCGAGTCACACTTTAACTAGCTAATTGTATCTATTTAGTTTGACAACTTCAAAAGCTCAAATAATTGAATCGTGACATTTAATTGGACAAATTTGATTATATCTCCATGATAAAATAGCTTAAGAATACATCCTGTTTTTGTGAAATGGTCTTACATTATTACATCCGACATTGTCTTCTGAAAAAAAAAGACGGACCGATTATTAAGAAACAAAAAAAATATTAAACTAAGCTAAAGTTCTGTAGTAAAACAAAAGAGAAAAATATTTTGGGGTTGCACATATCACAAAATGACAGAATCTTTTTTGACTTCGCGACCAAAATCGCCAGTGTGTGCGCCACACCCGGCATACATGTGGGTCCGTCCATGCTAAGGGGTTTGATATTTTGAGAAGCCAAACACTGGTATAAAAGGTACACGTTTATGTGTTAGTTAATGTTGACAACTAAAGTAGTACTCGCCGTTCAAAAAAAAAAAAAAAATGGTGTTATCACTTACGGTGTGTTCTTGAGTTCAAAATTGAGAGGAAAAGAAAAGATTCGGGAAGAACTAATAATGATGTTATGTTTTTGAGTTTTTAAGTGGGAGGAAAAGAAAAGATCCGGGAAGAAGATGGGAGGAAGATCTAGTATTTTTTGGGGAAGAAATGTTTCGCCCAATTTTAGGAAGAAGAGGAAAGAAGAGAAGTGATTGTATTTTCTCTTATTTTCTTTTATGAAAATACTGGAGAACACATCATTAATCTAAAATTAAATATTATGCTCTTACTAAAATGATTGAAAAAAAAGAAGAGAAAATAGCCACAAAGATTACAAAATAACATCATAAAAGCATGCAGAAAAATTACGCAACAGGATTAATAAGTAAAACTTGCCGATATCATTTGGTTTCATAAGTATAAAGAGTGAAGTCCAAAATACATCCCCGTGATTTATCCATTGTCTTGCAATACATCCTCGTGGTTTTTTTGGAACACAAACATCCCTCCGTTAGTAAAGTCAGTCAATGAAGACTAACGGCGCAAATAATTCATCCGTTATCTCCTAAAGAAGGAGAAAATATTTGCACTGTTAGTCCTCAATGAGGACTAACAACGCAAAAATAATCAAGAGTAACGATGCAATTTTTCTTGGGAAATAAATTAAAAGGGGGCACAGTAGGCTCGAACTCGAGTATATTCGCCCAAAAATCAACGGCCTAACAACTGAACTAAGCGTCCAGTGGTGTGGTTATTCCAAATCACTACTACAAAAAATCTCATAGGGACTGGTTAGAATGGCTCATGGAGAGTGGTTTAGGAACCACTCTAGGCGGGGGGTATCTCTATAACCAAAACATATAGAAACCGGTTCGACAACCAGTGTCTAATATGAACGTCAAAACCGGTTTTGCTAGTAAGAACCAGTGTCTATAACCGGTGTCTAAATGCCACTAGCATGGAGTAAAGAGACCGTTTTATATAAGAACCGGTTTTGGTGAGAATTTCTTTTTAAAAAAATAATTTTATTTTTTGAAAATATAAAATTTTCATAATTCCATAATGTACAACTAAATTAAAGTGCATAAGTCTTGATACATGCCAATATAACAACCTAAAATCAGATTTTCTATCATTGAACTTATTATACTTGTACAAACTTAAAATCTAGCATACAATTTAATACCAGTATCTAACTAGAAGCATATTTCATTCTTAGGCTGCTTCTCTCCAATACAAGTTATATATCTTTCTTTGCAATATCACATGTACTTTGCGCCCGAGCTCTTTCTCTTTTAGTGTAGTTTTCAATTAGATCAACCAAGTGTGCGAACCTGCAAAATACAATATGCATCAATTCATTAAAATATATATAGCCGATACCCAAGTTATAGTAAGCCATACCAAACAGACCCTGAAACTAGATTACAGCAGCACAATGAGCAAGCAAGCATATAGCAGCTAGGGGTGTCGAGTTAGTTTTGAAACCAATTGCAGAGTCTGAATATGCAAAGTTAGTTTTGAAACCAATCTATTTGTATTATCTTGCTATTTATCATTTACCGTATCATTTTCATCTTGTTCTATCCAAACCAACCAACTATACCTATTTCTCCCTAAGCATCTACCTTACACTATAATCTTCAAAACATATGGTTGCTAAAAGAAGTAATGAGGTGGCTACATTGGGTACACATGATTGAAAATTCCACAACCACGTGCTTAGAAATCAAGTATGATGGCCTATAAATGTAATCGTAACATAATCCTAAGGGATGCTCAAACTAAGTAGTAAATGGCGAGACAATTATTTGGTGATTTTCATACCGTGTTAACAAATGTTCATATGATGAAAATCGTGATTAATGCTTACATTAGAAATAGCATGCTTGGGAATGGAAGCTCTACTCTGAACACGATAAGCTTTTGTAGTCAGCGCCAACACTTGCATGGCACTAATAGCAGCCAAACTGTTCTCTTGTTGCAAATATAGCTGAGCCACTATATTAAAATACATTTTTTAATAAATTAAAATAGACTACATTAAATATACTGCCACCATGAAGTTCTGCTATATTTGAGAACAAAAGCAGCAAAGGCAACCAATGTCCACACTAACAAGATCATGTTCAATTGACCGACCAAAACATCCAGAAATAATAAGAATATTTAACTGTTATTTGATCATACCTAATCTTTCGCCGAGGTTGCGGTTGTGGTTCTTTGTTGGACTTGCGGATAACCACCATATCCGTGATAGCCTCCATAGTACATAGCAGGATCTTGTGCTCGGAGCATAACCATAAGTCTCATATCCCCGTCCATATCCATAGTATCCCGCACCGTTGTCTTGGCTTTGTTCTACCCGAGGTGAACGGATATAACATATCGCTGCTTGTTGCTTATTAGTTTCAATCGAGAAATAAAAGATATCAAAGAAGAGATTAACGTTCCTTGAAATACAAGTTCTCTTAACTTTTAGGAATCCAATATAATGTGAAAATGACTTAATTAGAATTTTAGTTAAAATAATAATAATAATAAAATAAAAAGAACAATTTAAATACTAAGTTGTCAAAAGCATATTCAACAGTTTTAGAGCATCCTAAATCACATTAAAAAAAATGTGATCCTAATTTATTGATTGATTTTGTTATCCTATTTAGTATAATAACTTCATATGATACTGAAGAAAACAAAAGGAGTGTTGCCAGGTTGACCCGGCGCAACCTAAAAATCTACATGTTCCCAACCAAAGGTTGTGCCATAGTATGTAACAATTGATAAACAAAGTGCTCAGGTCAATCCTTTAACATCACTCATAAACAATATAGCAAACTAGGTTCTAATAAAATCAGATGAATAGTTGATGGAAAAGCCTACTAGATAATACAAAAAGATATTTCATCAACTTATTCTATAGTTTAATAGGCGATTCTATGTATCATAAGCATTAAATCAAGAATTCTGTTCCATCCAAATTTAAAGCTATGAAATGATTATAAAAAAAAAACGAAAATGCTTAAACGAAACATTTCTTTGGAAGGATCTGCGACCCATGAAAGTCGCAGACAGTTTGTCCACTAGAGCCATGACATGCCCATATCGTGGACCAGGCCCAGGTACTTGAACCACCACTCTACAAAAGACGCCAACATATTATTAACCAACTAGCAAAACTGCATCTTCAGATATGACCAAGTAAATGAAAAAAATATTGCAAATTCAAACCTATGCCATCGAGGTCGTGGTTGTGTTAGGTAAAGAACATGGAGATCCTCAGCAGAGAGACCAGCTGGACCAATTCCACCCTGTGATTGATAAACAAACAGATTTAGTCAAAAAAAAAGTAAAAAGTAAATGCTTAGCAGTTTAGGAAACCTTTTATATTCCAATATGTTAAGTCAAGTGCTTGACTATCATCACTAAACTCGTTATCAATGCATAAAAGCAACAAGAATCCTTGAACCAGCTCCCACCACCTGTACTTATCCTTTCAGTCTTTCATTAACTCTGCACTTTGAATGCGTCAAATGAACTTGATCAATGTTCGTTCTCCCTTATCCTGTTTATAGGAAATCGCATTCGCACATAATAATCTTGCTGAAAAATTTGAAATCAACAACCCATATCCACAGAATACGTCAATCCATATCATATAAATCTAAACCAAAACCCAAATCCAGAAATCAACACGAATAAACATAATTCTGAATCCAACAAACAAACGGGTTCAAAACACCAAAATTCAACAAGACTAAACATCAAACAAATATCAACGCGCCACAATGTAAACCATGCACCAATGATGTCGATTCGTATTCTCTAACCTCCGATCTTCACCCCAAGGTATCTATCGTAATTCAATCAAAATAAAGATAATTACCTCACAAACGATATGTACTTCGGTTTAACAAACAACATGCAAAGCTATTTAACAAGATTTCATCGTGTTGGAAATTGTCATTTTGATATTTCAAAGAAAAATCTTGCATCCACTTCATGACATAATATCCACACTCCCACTCGCCTTTTGTCGATTTACAACAGGAGTTCCACTCAAGCTATCACCAAGAACACTAAAAGAAAATAAGCAATATACATTTGTTAACATGTGTAAAGCACAAATGCAACCTAAAACAATTACGAAAAATGCTTACGAATCCACAAGTCCAGCAAGCATGTAGTCGTCGTCAGAATGAAACACTGATGCCTTTAAAGAATCCAAAATGAACCCCCTTCCATGTTTGGGGCAAATTATGAAGAGCACATAGTGACCGCTACATTATGTGTAAACATGTACGTTTAAAACAATAATCATATCAACAATAACAATAAAAAAAGTAGCGAGTGGTACCCTTGAAGATATGGTGCGACATAAAACTCATAACCCTCCAATGCCCGGGCCAAGTAATCTAAGGTAGCCCCTCTATTAGCCCCGTATACATCTGGCGTGATCAACTCAGGGTGCAAGAAACCAACCTTATTTTGTTGTGAATGTCCTTTAAGTTGATATATTGACCTAATTAAAACATAGAAAAAATATGCTAATGTAACTTATATAGAAAAAACATTGTCTTAGCTGCATACAGAAAACATTAATGTACTTACATCTCAAAGCAAGTCAGAATACCAAGCTCGAGCTTTTTATTAGTCAACAACTCAATTATGTCGGTTGGGTTAATTGTAAAGTAGGAATCTTCAACTTGTCGAAAGACCTCCTTACCAACATGAAGATTGTATGGCTCAACACAATCGTTACCCCTACTCATCCAACGATTATAGCCATTCAACACACTCTTTGGCCTATGTAACATTATAGCTGGTTTTAGATCGTTTAACTCTTTTCTATGCTCAACTTTTCTTTTTACATCCCGCACATACAATGGTATTAATATGATCTCATTATACCCAAGAACCGAAAGGTCTAGTCGAGTTTAAAACAAGTATGCCATATGGTATTAGATAAGACTTTCTACTTTCTTTAGGAAGTAAAGGAAAATGCTGATTTGTAAGATATTGTTATATTCGGTACATATAGTAGCTATAATGTTCTAAAAAATTTACCCGCTCTTTAGCTTTAAGTTGTTCTGCAATCTTAGTTGCCGCCATTTTATGGTTGGTTATTTCTTCAAAGGCTTTTTTCTTGTTTGTAGGTTCTTGAGCAATCTCTATTCCCTTTCTTTTCTCAGAAAGGTGTACTTTTTGATGTTGAGGCAACACACTCTTGGTTGGTGCTTTATTAGCTGGGGTTTTCGTCAATCCCTACAAAGTCATGTTTATGTACATTAATATAGCTTACTACAAAGACACAAAGAGAGAGATTCCACAAATTTAATACCTTAAAACGAGCAATAGCACTAATTAGCCATTGAATAAAGCCCTTTATTGCGTTCAACAAAGTAGGGAATTCCTCATCCGGCACAGGAAGCTCCATAGTCTTATAAAAGTCAACAACTTTGATTACTGACACCTTCATGTGCCCGTGTAATAATTTCTTTCCATGTATAAGACCGTCTCCAATTGGAAATCTGTCGCAAGAGCACATGTGACCTTTTCCGATTGGAAAGCAGAACTAGGGACATACAAGCAGTGAGAGGTTTCCTCCTAGATAAAATGTAACAAGTATTGAATTAATCACATGTATGTAAGTATGTACAATATTTATTATACCAACAAGACTAATATTCCATATAAGACCAACAATTTAGGATTACCAAATCGATTTCAAATGTCTCATCTAATATCTTAACATAAATTATACAATATACACATTTGTAGAAAACAAAAACCAAAAAAACTTTTACCTTTATGCAATTTAACTTGATGACATTAGTGGTCGAGGCGACACTCTGTCGGGGGAACTCGACCTCATCTTGCCTGGCTATTTCTTGCAATATGCACTTTTCTATATTACTGCAATTCACATGATACATAGTATTATAATGCGAAAACTTATATTTGATTTGTACTTTCTTTGGTGCATCTTGTTGCTTCTGCTAGAATTAGTCATTTACTAGTTTGCTATAGTCTGGAAACCCGTTTTTGTATGAACTTTTTTCCCTCAAACTTACAGGCTTTTATCTGTTTTTCTTTTGATTTATAACAGGCTTTCCATTGTCAACATGGGAAAGCTTATCACTTTGACAAGATGTAAGTATTCTTGTTTTAGCTTTTAATGTTTATAGAAACTTAAGCTGTGTATATTTAATGCATAAAACCTCCTCGATCATTTTTTGAAAAATCAATTTATTTTTGTAATATATATCTGTAATTATTGTTGATACTGTGACACGTAGCAAAAACTACCCAGTTTGACCCGTTACTCAACCTGTCCGACCCTTCAATGATGCCAATTCTAGTTTTTTACTCACTTTCTATCTGCCCTGTAACATTGGTGGTAGGTTGTCCTAGACTTGAAATTCTAATATGCTAGCAAAGGTTTGGTAAGGATATCTCTTGGACTCTACTGACTGGTAATGAAATGTGATTTGTGGTGTCAAGCGGAGACCTATCTTCAGAGTGGAGGTCTCTTGGTTTGGTGGCACTGCCCCACCAAGCTCCAGCTTCTCTTAAAACTCTTAGCTCTACATTGTCAAATTTTGAAGTTTTTGGAGGATTTGTAATATTGGATTACTACTATATCACCTGGGTTTTTTTGGTCAAATGTCTGATTATAAATTCCGAATTCTTTCTTTGAGGTGGTGTTTTCAAGTTTTCTAAACACTTATTTTTATTTGATAGATACTTGGAAAATGTATTGCTATATCACCCCGAGTATTAAACTAGCTTGTAGATTGAATACAACACTTCTTGAGTGTTGATTTTAGCTTCATTTTGCAGTAGGGGCCCACATAGAATTTGTGTTTTGAGCATTCTAAATGCATAAGTGTTGCAAAAATACTAGTTAACTCAAAGTATTAACTAAATACCTTCCTTCAGTGGATGGATATGGATTTAGCAGCCAATGAATTCTGTATAATCGATACAAAGCAAAATCTTTAACGTGTGCCTGTATATAGATATTATAAAAGAAACATAAATTAACGAAACAATATTTCGTTCTAATATGTGACAAAAAAGATATACACATATTTCTATATAATTAATTAGTTACAACACTAATAATAAAAAATATGTACTTTTGATCAAAAAAATAAAAACAAATGGCTATTAGTGATGTATGATTACCTTAAAATAAAGATGGATATTATAAAATCTTGAATTTCTTTAGCTCTTTTATGAAGCATGTATGATGTGTTAAAGGTTTTTTTAAAGCATTAATAGTTCTCAAGGTTTTTGTAGATGAGTAAATACTTGTATTTTCGAAAATTATGGAGATAGGCCGTTGATTGCAAATTCAAAAGATTGGAGTGCAGTCCGTTGCTTGCAAATTCAAAAAAAAAAAAACAAAACAAAAAAAAAACAAAAGTTTAGTAAGACCGGTTTTTATTAAACAACCGGTGTCTATAAGGGAAAAAAATCGCTTTTGAATAAAAAAAACAGATCTCTTTGCGTATCTATAGAGACCGGTCTTTTTTTGCAGAACCGGTTTTTCTTCATTTTATATTATTAGAGACCGGTTATTGTATGACAACCGGTTTCTTACACTTTCCAAACCTGCTATTTTTTAGAATAGAGACTAGTTATTATATAACCGGTTTCTATTAGAGGTGTTTATGAGACTTTGTGTAGTAGTGAATTAAATTTTATTTAACCTTTTTTTGAACGAATTTATAGTATATTAATAGATTTATACGTTTTATCCGTTTCTATATGTTTTCCTCGTTTTTATACGTTTCATCCATTTTTATACGTTTTCGTCCGTTTTTATACGTTTTCGTACGTTTTCATCCGTTTTATACGTTTTCATCCATTTTGTTACGTTTTTATTCGTTTTTATACGTTCTTATACGTTTTTGTACGTTTGTATACATTTTAGTACATTTTTATACGTTTTTACGTATTCATACGTTTTTATCCGTTATTAACCATTTTCATCCATTTTTTTTTACGTTTTTATAAGTTTTATCCGTTTTTTACTTTATTATACGTTTTGTACGATTTTGTATGTTTTTTTTTATATTTTCGTTCGTTTTTATAGATCTCCGTCTATTTTTACACGTATAAAAACGCACATAACTGTACAAAAACAGATAAAAGTATAAGAACGTACAAAAACGAATAAATACGGATGAAAACGTATAAAAACGGATGAAAACGTAAGAAAACGGACGAAAACGTATAAAAACAGACGAAATTGTATAAAAACGGATGAAAACGTATGAAAATGGACGAAAACATATATAAACAGATGAAAGCGTATAAAACGAAAAAAAAACGTATAAAAACGGATGAAAACGTATAAAAAAAGCTAAAAACTTATAAATTGGTTGATATACTATAAATTCAAACAAAAAAAGGTGAAATAAAATTTATTTTGGTTTAATTACACTATTAGACGCTTAGTCTAGTGGTTGAGGCGTTTTATTTTTATTGCTAACTTACCCGAGTTCGAGCCTACGATGCCCCCCTTTTAATTTATTTCCAAAAAAAATTTGCGTCGTTATCCTCGGGTCAAACTATGCAGATATTTTTTCTTTCGTTCGAAGATAATGGAGAAATTATTTGTACCGTTAGTCATCATTAACTGACTTTACTAGCAGAGGGATGTATGATAGCTAACTTAACTAACAGAAAGATGTTTGTGTGCTAAAAAAAACCACGAGGATGTATTGCAGAACAATAGACAAACCACATGGATATATTTTAAACTTTACTCCAAGTATAAATATTTTAAATAAAATGCTACATTTAAGAAGGGTGTAATCAAAGTTAGAAGTTAACATGAGGAATTGTAATTGGTGTCTGTGGGACCAAGTTAAAAAAAAAAACACAATAATACAATATAGTAATATTTTATATTATTTTTGAATGAAAATCTCACAATCAAAATCTATACTATATATAAAAGAAAAATAGTCAAATTTTGAAAAGTGAAATGTTGAAAGTCAAAGGTGAAATAAATGTATGGTCTAACTAATATTTTATTAAAACACCATTACTTAAAAGTACAATAATTTATTCACATTTTACAACCAATTAAAAGCATATATACCAAATTAAAAACAACCAATTAAAACACCTCTTACTAAAAAATACAATAAAAATTTAACAATGTACAATTTAAACAACTTACAACATAATTCAAAATATAAAATAATTAAACACACTAATTAATGTTATTTTTAAAACAACCTAAAATCAAAAGTACATGTTATTTTACACATTATATAAATTAATAAAACACACAAAGCTTCATACAGGCTAACAAGTTGATGGTACATATAGTTTTGAAAATAGGACCGGACCAACGGGTTCAACCGGGAACTGGTGTCGCCACCGGTTCGGCTAACCAATAAAAGCCATCAGAAAACGAACCAGAGAGGACCCGTTGAAACCGATACAAACTGGTGAATCAGGTCTCATCAAGATCTATTTTTCCGGTTAATCTTCACAGGGTACCCGCCGCCGCAACTCGCGGGTAC
Source organism: Chrysanthemum lavandulifolium (assembly GCA_022545495.1). NCBI lineage: Eukaryota > Viridiplantae > Streptophyta > Magnoliopsida > Asterales > Asteraceae > Chrysanthemum > Chrysanthemum lavandulifolium. Next base: position 266,228,136 of record CM040243.1, on the reverse strand, counting down.
CCTGCTATACTATATACTATATATAAGGAAAAACCAAAAAGTAAAAAGTGAAAAGTTGAAACTAAAAAAGGAAATGTTGAAAACATATATTTCAAAAGGAAACTATTAATACATATCGAAAATCGGGTTGACCCGGGACGTTTCAAACCCGGTGGGTTGACCCGGTTTAATTTCCCGTTTTTACCCAACCCGTCGGGTTGACTCGGTTTAAATTGACCCATTTTTCGACCGGAACGGTTCAACCGCTTGAACCACCCGGGTCGAACCGGGTTTCAAAACATTATATTTAATCCTCAAATCTTCAAACTTTTATTATTTTTCGTTTATAGCCCATAAACGTTTTTTTTAACACAAAACGACGTGTCGCTATAAAATCCTGTTGCTATGCACGTGTACTTGTCTAGTATAATATATGTATAAATCTTGTCAATGTTTTTGTGTGGATGTTAATTTAAGTTTCTAAAGGATAGCGGGTATAAAATATCCAACCTTAAATAGTGTAAACAGAGTTGGGGGAAGCGATAATGAACCAAAAGACTACATTGTATTGAGTTGATTAAAACTGTAAAATTACAAGACTATAAATAACCTTTACTTAGCTTGAAAACTAAGTTTGGTCGAGCATAATGGGCTTGGCCCTAATACTACTTAAATAACCTAATACTAATAGGACTATAATTCTAACATCCCCCCTCAAGCTGAGCATACAACTTGTTACAAAATATAAAACCCAAAAATAATAGCGAAAGTCTTCTTTGTAGAAATAATCCAAATCTTCAACAAATGGAAAGCTAATCGATCTCACTTGGGATCCAACTTAAGTACGAACCAACCAATATGTCTCAACTAACCAAAATTTCCTAAAGACGAAGCAACCTGTGAAAACAGGTCTCAACTAACCGAAAATCCAAATGACGAAGCAACCTGTCGTCTCACTAACAAAAAAAAACCTAAAAGCGAAGCAACCCAAACCGAGGTCTCAACTAACCGAAATACGAAGAAACTAGAACAGACATCTTCAGGTCTCAAATAAACAAAAAAATTCAAGAAACAAAGCAATCTTCGAAAACAGTCTCAACTAACCGAAAAATTTAGGATCCGAGTAACCTAAATCCAAAAGAACATAACCAAAAAATCAAATGGTCTCACCAGGGACAAAACTCAAAACTCTCATTAACTAAAAAACTACCGGATCGAACACTAAATCATCAATATTCATAATCCAGAAATCCGAAGTAAACAAAAATTCAGATCCCCAAATCAAACATTCTCAAGATCAAAATCATCTCAATCACCATAACCAATAATCATAACCCTCATAACTATTAATAATCACTCATGAAACTCATAATTAACAACCAATATCGTCCTTCAAATCAGAACCAAAAACAAAGAACCCTAACAAAACTGAAACAAAAAAGACTTGACAGATCCGCCAAGATCTTACCGGGGTTCTGGTGGAATTACCAGGATAACGGATCTGAAAAAGGACCACTATAAAAATCACCGGCAAGTGGCCTCACATGCCTGTACGTGTAGAGATCAGCGGAGAACTGGTGGCACGCTAATTACACGTGGGTGGTCGGCTGGTGGGTGAGTTCAACTATGATGGTGGTGAGATCAAAATAGCACTCTATCTGGGTGCTCCTAAAATGCAGTCGTGATGTACGTATGAGTACATAAAGGAACTAAAGCCTAATGTTCTAATAAGTGAAATTGAAATCTTAATTGGAATAGAACACCTGCTATGATACCATGTAAACAGAATTGGGGGAAGCGATAATGAACCAAAAGACTATATTGTATTGAGTTGATTAAAACTGTAAAATTACAAGACTATAAATAACCTTTACTTAGCTTGAAAACTAAGTTAGGTTAAGCACAATGGGCTTGGACCCAATACTACTTAAATAACCTAATACTAATAGGACTATAATTCTAACAAATAGAAAAATGATTAAGAAGGACAAACATATGTTTAGTTTTGTGTTAGTGATTAAATTAGTTTGTAAAAAAGTGAATCAACGCGTTGTTACCAATATGATGTTGCCATATAAGTTTAAGCGTATCAATTAGATAAGTCAATCAATGCTCAATCAAGTATACACTTTCAATAAAAACACCGATTATGAAAATAAAATAAAATTATCTCTTATATAATAAGAGAATATGCAAATGATAAAAAAAGAGTTTTTCTAGTTAATGAGAGAGTTAAATCTTAAATCTGAGTCTTCTGATTTGGTCAAACTTATCTAAATTTTATCCAGTAAAATAAATATGTGTAAAAAACCTATGTGTCGATTTTATAAAAACCCTAAAAAAAGAGGGGTAGTAATTAATAAAAGGGTTAAGTACAGAAATTGACAACGTAATTCAAAAAAAAATTATCATCTATGTAATTTACTCCGAAAAATACCATTAATATTATCAAAACTTGTCTAAACCAGTCATTATTAGAAAGATGACCGGTTGATTTTCCACCAAATTTATTTAAATTCCACCTAGATACAAATATTATCCACACATTATTTTTTTACCCGAGCTTTATACCCTTTTTATTTATTTGACTCATTTGGTTTACCCATAAATCTCATCCTTTCATGTCCACTTAGTATGTCTACGTAATTATTTTTTCTTTACACTCAGTTCTCAAGTTAAAATTTAAGAGGAAAGGAAACAAAATATTTTTTGTGTTCTTGAGTTTTTTTTAAGAGAGGAAAGGGAAGTGGAGAAGAAAATTTGAGTAAGTTTTCTTAATAAAATCTTCCTCCAATTTTTGGGGGGAAAGAGAAATGATTGTTGTGTAAAGACTAATATATCATTTTTAAAACATTTGACATCAACAACTAAATGACATACATGTAATTTGAACACATTAATTTTCTTATCCTCCATCTCAAGAACATGATTTATGATTACTTTTCTGTTCCTTTCCTCTATCTCAAGAACATATCAGCTAACACTTTCTTTCCTTTTCTCTTTCTTTTCCTATTTTTATTCTTTTCCATTTTTCTTCACTCAAAACTCAAGCACTGAGATGATGCAATATTTTTCATTTACCTGTAAGCTTTCAATTCCATCCAATATGTCGAATGCTAATGAAGGCCTTTCCAACTCAAAAGGTTGAATGCTAATCTTAGCGGTTCTTCTAGCTTTGGTTGGTTGAGTTTGTTGAGGAGGGATTCTAGCATTTGGACTTCTTACGGGTGATGACTCGGTTGATGATATCTCATGAACCATAAGAGCATTTCTCTTGGAGGAACCTTTGGTTGAAGAGTTTTTGCTAGATACTTTAGTCATAGTGAAAGAGAGGATGTAATGGATGTCTTAGCTACTGATTTTTGAATGGTGGTTTTAAAAACATAAGCACACTTGGTTTATAAAGGATGAAATTGGGTTAATGAATTAAATTCTTGACCACTAAGAATTTTGGCATGCACTAAGGTCAACTATAGTGTTGTTCTATCCTAGAGAGTCATTTAAGGCAAGGAAAAGTGTTCAGACTACCAAAGAGAGTTTTTATTAGAGAAGTAAAGTGATCATAAACTGTTCTGGAGACCCGGATCCCACGGATCCCTAAAATTGGGGATCCGTCTAGTTATAAACTAGGGATCCGTCTGTCAGACAGCAAAGTGATGAAGTGATTCTGTTCTATTAAGGTCTAGTACCTATAGATTTTGAGTGTTTGGGTTCTATAAGATGATTTAAATGGTATGGGAATTTATTGTCCAACCCTAAGGAATGAGGATACCTAATGATGGTTTTTGATAAGAAAGTGGACCTTTTTTATAATGCAACTAAGTGTTTAACCATGACACTAGTATTTTGAGGTTGACAAATGAAGCCAAATGATCCTAGAGATCAGATGGTGACTTAAGCAAAATTTGGAAAATTCCTAAATATTCAAAAGAAATGAAAAACTAGTTTTTAGCCTATTTTGAGGTAAAGATGACTAAAATCAATTTGTTAAAATTAAGAGAAATAACAAACTAAGTGTTTTGAGATGTGAGGAACAATGTGTGAGCATTGGATCAGAAATATGGTGAGTTTTGGTGAAATGATATATCAAAAACAACTTGAAAATGATCCTAAGTTATCTATGAGTGAGTGTAAGACCCACTGACCTTGAGGAGGACTTAAGTGATCCTAAAGCATCATGTTTGGCTAATATGATAAGGTCTGGAGAAATGGATTGATATGTGGAGATCTGCAAATCTACTTCTGTCTGCCCGGATCCTACGGATCCCTTAATGGAGGGATCTGGCTAGTTCTAAATGAGGGATCCAACTACTGCAGATGAAAGTGTGCAGATTTTACACTAAGTGATGCATACTAATACTAAAGGTTTCTACTGAAAACAAACATCAAAGTAAGTAAAAGTACAACAAATATCACACACAATCATAACATAAAGGTGAGTAATTATGATAACAACCAAACATAGAAGTAACAAAGAACGTCTTACATAATCATAAGGGTACAATGTTTAATGATCATAAAATATTTAAGATAACCATAAAGACAAGCATAATGTCTCTTTTGTCAATCTCTTCCCTTCTTCTTTCTCGAATTCATGAGGTAGTGAGTTAGTCATTTGATCATCCCCTTTGTTTGCTTGAATTCTTAAGACTCATTTGGAAGAGTAGGAAGTTGTTCATAGTAAGTCATGGGGTAGATTCGGAAGTCAGAAATGAGATCGACTTCTTCTTCATCTTCGTCCGAAGAGTCCGAGAGAGCACGAGGCCTTTTCCCATTGATCATGAGCCATTTAGAAGGTTGTTTGGTAAGTGGTACCATGACATGGTTGGCAAGAAAGTGATCATCGTTAATAGGAGAAGGTTACATTGCACTAACATACTCACGGAGTCGTGTTAGGAGCATACCATAGGGAAGTACCATGTTGTTGACTTTGAACACACCTACCATTCTCTTAACCATGTAATAGGCAAGATTGAATGGTCTTTGGTGGATGAGACAATAGATCATTTGGAAGACACGCATTGGGATGGTATTTGTTTCCAACCAAGCAAATGACACTTTCTCTAAGGATTTCTTCCCACTTTTGTAAATGGGAATTATCTCGGAGAGTTCCATTTGAAAGAGATCACGATGGATGAGTTCTTTGTTGCGGTTGAGACGAGATTGGTCGGCTCTTATTTTGAATATGGTGTCTCGAACAACTATGGGGTCATCGAGAGGAGTGTGATAAATTGGTTTGAAGTCTAGTGCGAAAGATTGAGCGGCTATTGACCAATCTTGAGAATACATGAAAATCCCTTCACTTGGTATGCGAAGGATTTGTGCAAATGTGTTGAGGGGTAGGTTAATGCTTTGGTTGTTAACAATAAAAACCGGACAAATTTGTTCATCAATATCTAAGAGACAATCAAAGTTAATTGCCGAAAAGACTTGACGAATGTCAGTGTTTTCAAGGAAACATTCCTTCACTACACGACCTTCATGGATAAGTCGTTTTTCTAGCTTTTTGAAGATTTTGCGATTTTTGAAAGCTCTTCTTTCCGATAGTATCTAGAGAGGTAGTGAACGGTGTCATGGTGATCTTGTTGGGTGGCTTTAGGCATGATTGATCCTAGAAAACAAATATTCCAATTAGGTAAAATTTGTCAAAATGGGTTTATGGTTTTGATTTGTATTAACAATGTCGTTTTGAAAAACCTTTTAATTGTATATAACCTTTTTGTAATTAATTTTTGTAATACCTAATTTTTTCAATTGCTGATCAATTGAATCTTAATTGAAAGGTCTAAAACCATTAACCCTAGGATGAAGATGATGATGAATAGAATATATGAATGTAATTACTTACAATGATGTTAAATAATGAGATGCTTGAGAGTATGAAGCCCTATGTGTTGGAAAATTTAGTGCACTTGTGGGATTAGTTCACACCTGGTAATGGGTCAGGAGGTACGGAGTGTACACCCATAAGGTCCCTGAACACCCTGACTCTTTTAGTGGAAAGTACTGCTAGTGGAAAGTACTGCTAGTGTTATGAAAGTACTGCTAGTGCTATGTAAGTACTACTAGTGTTATGAAAGTACTGCTAGTGTTATGAAAGTATTGCTAGTGCTATGAGAGTACTGCTAAATGGCAGCTTCAACTCCTTAATGACCACGTTTAATTGGTCATGTAACCACTAACGGCTATAATGGGGATAGTTATGAGGCGATTAATGGGCCGATTAATTCTCATAATACGATTTGACTAGCTAAGAGTAATCTCCTATAAATAGGATATATTATTATGCATGAAGTACACACAGACAACGATTAACACTTCTAAGCAAAAGGGTTATTGAGTTGTGCCTAATTCTATAACTACATTTGGTCTTATCCCAAGTAGATATTCGTGTAACCCAGGCATTAGGGTCGAATAGTTTACTTTGGAAAGTGATCACACGATTCCAATTGATATCCGGTATCCACCAAGTGGTATTTGCAGTTGCTACTGATTGTCTTAACCTTGTTCTGGGAGAATACACACCAACAATCAAAGTAAACTATTTTTGTGATAATCAATGGCAACTGCTACAATGAAACACATGGCTTCAAACTTTGCCAAGCTTGATATGTTTGAAGGGTGGACTTTAGGAGGTGGCGAAGAAGATGCATTTTTCTTTGTCAAGCATGAGTGTGGTGTATGTGCTACCACTCCTATTCACGATGATGGGGATGATGCTCTTGTTGAGCGGATCGGGAGGATGAGCAAATGGGAGAATGATGACTACATATGCGAGGCTTAATTCTCAATGGTATGTCGATTCTCTGTTTGATATTTATCGAACATTGAATCTTCCAAAGAACTGGACTCCTTGGATGCCAAATATATGGTCGAGGATTCATCAAGTAAGAAGTTCCTTGTTAGTAATTTCACAAATTACAAAATGACCGATTCAAGACCGGTTATGGAACAATACAATGAACTTCTTGGTATACTTGGAAGGTTTACACAACATAATATGCACATGGATGAGGCTATTTAGGTCTCTTGTGTCATTGACAAACTCCTTCCTTCTTGGAAAGATTTCAAGCATACCTTGAAACATAAGAAAGAGGAGTTAACTCGGTTGAGTTAGGCGATCATCTGCGCATTGAGGAATCTCTCAAGGTGCGGGATAATGACAAGCCAAAGAGTAGCAATCTTCTTGGTGCATCTTTTGTCAATATGGTGGAGCATAACAACTCCACCGGTACAATGACAACAAAGGCAAACGCAAATATCATGACAACACAAGGAGATCCTAACAAGAAGGCAACACCTACTTGTTGGAAATGTGGCAAAATGGTCACATTAAAAGGGATTGTAAGGGTGTTAAAGTTGGTGGTAAAGCCAATGGATCGAGCACTAATGGTTCGGGGTGGTGGTTCTTCCAACTCACCGAAAGGTCGAATATGGTTAATAAGTCTTTTCGATTTATTATGTTACATATGTATCTCGAATCTCATTATGTGCGGATGATGATGTTGCGTGGTGGGTTGACTCGTGCAACAGTTCATGTGTAAAGATAGAAGTCGGTTCAAGACTTATGAGTCATCGAATGATGGTTCTATTCTTCACATGGGAAATGAGTCAACGACCTTGGTGCATGGTCGTGGTTGTGTAGACCTTAGATTTAGTTCGGAAAGATTGTAACTTTGTTTAATGTTATTCATGTTCCCGATATAAGGAAAAACTTGGTTTCAAGTAGTGTTTTGAATAATCATGGATATAAACAAGTTATTGAGTCCGATAAATTTGTTCTTTCTAAAATGGTGTTTTTATTGGTTTTGGTTATTTATGTAATCAAATGTTCGGGCTTAATATTGCCACCGATAGTATAAATTCACCTTTGTGACCACCATCGACCGACCGACTCTACCCTTTGGCATGCTAGACTTGGCCATGTACACTATAAAAGGATGCAAGATATGTCTAAGGATGGGTTAATCCCAAGATTTGACATGGATCTTGAAAAGTGTAAAACTTGCGTGTTGACCAAGATAACCAAGAAACCTTTTCGTGGTGTTAGTCGTGAGACTAAGCTCTTGAGCTTATACACATGACTGTGTGATTTGCATGCCACTCCATCTTTGGGGAATAAGAAGTACTTTGTGACATTTATTGATGATGCTTCTAGGTTTTGTTATGTCTATCTTTTACATACTAAGGATGAAGCATGGATACTGAAAAGTGTAAAACTTGCGTGTTGACCAAGATAACCAAGAAACCTTTTCAGGGTGTTAGTCGTGAGACTAAGCTCTTGGAGCTTATACACAGTGACCTGTGTGATTTGCATGCCACTCCATCTTTGGGGAATAAGAAGTACTTTGTGACATTTATTGATGATGCTTCTAGGTTTTGTTATGTCTATCTTTTACATACTAAGGATGAAGCATTAGATAAATTCAAATTGTTTAAAACTGAAGTTGAATTACAACTTGGGTCCCTGATCAAAAGATTAAGGGCGATAAGGAGGTGAGTACATGGATACTCAGATTTTCGATCTGTTGGAATTATCCATGAAACGATCGCCCTTTATACTCCTCAAAGAAATGGCATTTACGAAAGGAAAAACAGGTCTTCAAGGAGATGGTTAATTCCATGTTGTCCTATTCAGATCGAGTCAAGGGTTCTGGGTGAAGCTATGATAACTAGCTTGCTATTTATTAAATAGGGTTTCCAACAAAAGGAACAAGGTTACCCCTTATGAACTCGGACTAAAGGAAACCAAACTGAACTATCTCGGGGTTTGGGGTTGTAGGGTCGTTGTAAAACTTCGATCCAAAGTCGAAAACTTTGGGTGAAAGAGGCATTGATTGCATCTTTGTTGGATATCTTGAGCATTCCAAGGCTTTTAGATTCTATGTTATTGAACCTAATGAATATGTTTCAATTAACTCCATAATTGAATCAAGGGATGCAAACTTTGATGAGAATAGATTCTCATCATCCCTAGACCAAGCATGAGGATTCCTAATGGAACTCATAACACCGGTGTATCGAGGTCCACGATGAAGTGCCATCGAGGTCCACGATGAGGTTGTGGTTCAACAACTTGAACTCGTGCTCGAGAAGAGCAAAAGGGTCGGGACTCCAAAGTCATTTGGACTCGAGTTTCAACTATACTTAGTTGAAGGAACAAGGATGAGGTCTCGGACCAATACTCCTATTGCTTCATTGTTGAGGATGATCCCAAGACATTTGAAGAAGCAATGAAGTCCCGTGATATTGCTTTCGGAAAGAAGCAATCAATGATGAGATGGATTCCATCATGGGCAACAACACTGGGTGTTGGTTGATCTACCACCGTTACAAACCTTTGGGTTGCAAATGGATTTTCAAAAGGAAAATTAAGGTAGATGGAACTATTGAAAAGTTCAAGGCTAGACTAGTCATTCGGGGCTTTAAACAAAAGTCGTGGATAGACTATTTTGATACTTATGCCCACGTGGCTCGTATCGATACCATAAGACCGCGATTGCCTTGGCATCTATTCACAATATGATTATTCCTCGGATGGATGTGAAAATGACTTTCTTGAATGATGAATTGGATGAGGAGGTTTATATGAACCAACCTCGTGGCTTCATCATGCCCGGCAATGAAAACAAGGTGTGTAAACCGATTAAGTCTCTTTATGGACTAAAGGGCACCTAAGCAATGGCATCAAAATTTGATGAAGTGGTTTTGTCTAGTGGTTATGTTCTTAACCAAGTCGACAAATGTGTATATAGCAAATTTGATGAATCTGGTAAAGGAGTCATCATTTGTCTATATGTTGATGACATGCTGATCTTTGGCACTGACCAAAATCAGGTTGACCTGACAAAGGAATTTTTGTCATCAAGGTTCTCCATGAAGGACATTGGGGAGGCCGATGTTATCCTTGGTGTTAATACAAATAAGCCGTAAAAACGTTTATTTATATTTTACGATCTTCTAATGTTTTGTCGATAACAAAAGTAAGATCATCTTAACAAAACAAATAAAATACGTAAATGGTTTGAACTAATATTTTTCTAACACACTTACGCTTTCACATAAAACACTAAAACAAGTACAAGTGATTTTATGCTTTAGATATACATATGTATAACAACTAGTGTTTACATATTGGGATAACATATACTTAACTAAGTATACACTAAAATGGGTAAAAACAAGTATATACTAAAATGGGTAAATACAAGTATATACTAAATAGGTAAAAACTAGCAAATGGTTTTTGACCCATAACCCATGGTTTTATATATACCACTTAACCAAGTTCATTGTATCCTTAAGATACATTGTATCTAGAAAGAAAACCATGGATCAACCCATAACCCATGACCCATGAACCATAACCAAAAATACCCATGGGCAAAGAGGAGGGTACCACGGATCCCTAGCTTTGTGCTAGCCGGATCCCTTGTGGTAGGGATCCGTGGGATCCGGGGAACAGTAGAGGTTTTTCCTTTATAAATAGTGAGCCATTTCTTCAGTGTTTCTCACCCTTTTTCAATCCCTTTCTAACACACTTTCTCCCCTGAGTGAAAACTCACTAACCTTAGATCCAAGAGATCTATGTTTGTAGTTTTGTTTTTGTGTGATCTTCTAGGTTCCTCTTAAAGGCAAGATCAACACCTTTGAAGTCGAGCAAGCTCAAGTCCATGAGTTGCCATGCTTCCTCATCATCAAGGCTATTGAAGTCCTCTTGTTGATGATCTCTTTCTTTCTACAAAGAAGTGTAGTGTCGAAGACATTAGTGAAAGATGTCTCAAGTGTCAAGACGAAGATATTAGTGAAGGGTATCTATCGTCTATAGGATAAGCACTTGTGGTAGGTGCTTAGAAGTCAAGACAAGAAGCATTAGTGAAAGGTGCTTAGAAGTCAAGACAAAGAAGCATTAGTGAAAGGTGCTTAGAAGTGAAGACACAAGACATTAGTGAAAGGTGTCTTATAGATCTAGTCAAAGGCATTAGTGAAAGGTGCCTTAGATGTACATTCGATATGGTGTGTTCGATGTACAAGATAGACTAGTATTAGATCCAAGGATATTGATATCCTTGATGATGTTGTAAAGGAGTAGATCTCCTTTGGGATTAGTCGTTGGTGTAGTGTGGTAGTAGTTCCTCCATTGCAATGGAACTAGGTGCTTAGCCTAGTACCTAATAAAGGGTAGGCGACATTGTGATAGGATTAGTTCTCCTAAGGTGTGAAAGAACTCGGTGGTTAGCCTAGCACCGTATAAAGGGTAGGCGACGTTGTGTTAGGTGTGGTTCGCCTTGGTGTGAAGGAACTCGGTATTTAGCTTAGTCTAGGAAAAGGTTAAGCGACGTTGTGAAGGCTTCTCCGCCATAAGGAGATTGGTGTAGTGTTTACGAACTCTCGAGTAGGTGACTCGGGGAGTGGATTAGGGCAAGGAAGGTGTCCTTGTAGCCGAACCACTATAAATACCCGCGTTGTTGTTTTGTGCTTCTTACTATTATCTTTTCATTACATATCTTTATATGCTTGTTTATCAACATCCAACACACACAACCAAATAGATTGACATAAGTCGATCTAAATAGATTAAAAGGAAGTTTTAATTGGTAAAACTATTCAACCCCCCTTCTAGTTTTCCACACTTGGTATAAGGATTAAACATGAAAGTAATAGAATTTCTATCTCTCAGTCTCATTATATTGAGAAGGTGTTGAGGAAATTCAATTACTTTGATTGTACTCTTGTGAGTACACCTATGGATACTTGTGAGAAGTCGATGCCTAATAATGGCAAAGTCGTATCTCAACTTGAGTATTCTAGGGTAATTGGTGCTCGATGTATGCCATGACTTGTACAAGGCCCGATATTGGTTTTGCGGTGGGAAAATTGAGCGGTATACTAGTAATCCTAGTGCTCATCAACGCAAGCGATTCAGAGGGTACTAAAGTATTTGAAGAGAACTATGGATTATAGTCTCATATATCGTTACCCATCGATGTTGGAAGGATACACCGATGTAAGTTGGATCGAGAACATCAAGACAATTCGTCTACCGGTGGTCGGGTATTCCTACTTGGTGGAGGTGCAATTTCTTGGGCATCCAAGAAGCAAACTTGCATCACCGTTCAACAATGGAATCAATTTGTGGCCTTAGTGCTCACCGGTAAAGAAGTCGAATGGTTGAAAAACTTGCTTCTTGAGATTCCATTGTGGCCTAAACCTATAGCACCTATTTCTATCCGATGTGATAGTGCGACTACATTAGCTAAGGCTTATAGCCGGATGTACAATGGTAAGTCTAGACACTTAGGTGTCCGGCATAGCATGATTCGTGAGCTTATCATGAATGGGGTGGTATCTATAGAGTTTGTTAGATCTCAATGAACTTAGCCGATCACTTGACGAAGGGTGCGGCTAGAGACTTGGTTGTAAAGTCGCTAAAGGGATGAGTTTAAGTCCAACTTAGTCATCGAATGCTAGGACACCCAACTCCTCCCGAGGAAACTTAGAGCCGAGTTCAATGTGGAAAGTCGAACATTGATGGATGGAGCACATGTTTTATTTACATCCCAAGGTTGTGCTCGGAACACGGTGAAAGGAGGATGAAGTCTTTACTTTTAATGGTTAATTTCTTTGAAAAAGTGCTTGGCGGAGCATGAATAAAGAGGAACCACCTATGTGAATGTTGAAGTTTTGCCGCTGTGAAGCTTTTGGACTTTAGCTTTTACAACATTTATGAATTTGGATATGGACACATGGCTTGTATAGTGTTAGGAGCTTTTAAGTGTTTGAAAACTTGTGTTTATTTTATCTTCAGGTATTCAAATGGGTTGAAGGGTTCAATTCTTAGAACACCATGATTCTCGAATATTTGAACATGTAATGTACTAAGATGGAAATTCAATCCTCAGGATATTTTCGTTTATGCACATGTTTTGTTTAATGTTTGTTTTTCATGCAAAGAAAGTGTACTAAATTTGGGGAGGATTGTTGGAAAATTTAGTGCACTTGTGGGATTAGTTCACACCAGGTAATGGGTCAGGAGGTACGGAGTGTATACCAATAAGGTCCCCGAACACCCGACTCTTTTAGTGGAAAATCGCTAGTGGAAAGTATCGCTAGTGTTATGAAAGTACTGCTAGTGCTATGTAAGTACTGCTAGTGTTATGAAAGTACTGCTAGTGTTATGAAAGTACTACTAGTGCTATGAAAGTACTGCTAAATGGCAGTTTCAACTCCTTAATGACCACGTTTAATTGGTCATGTAACCACTAACGGCTATAATGGGGATAATTATGAGGCGATTAATGGGCCGATTAATTCTCATAATTCCATTTGACTAGCTAAGAGTAATCTCCTATAAACAGGATATCTGATTATGCATGAAGTACACACAGAAAACGATTAACACTTCTAAGCAAAAGGGTTATTGAATTGTGCCTAATTCTATAACTACATTTGGTCTTATCCCAAGTAGATATTCATGTAACCCAGGCATTAGGGCCGAATAGTTTACTTTGGAAAGTAATCACACGATTCCAATTGATATCCGGTATCCACCAAGTGGTATTTGCAGTTGCTACTGATTGTCTTAACCCTGTTCTGGGAGAATACCACCAACACTATGGAGATGGAAGCAGAAGTTAGATCATTTTTGTGTTTGTGGGGAGAGGGAAAAGGGATTCTTTTGGTTTTGAAAAAGCGTATAGCTGATTTCTGTGACACGGTTCCCCTAGATCCCTTGTTTTAGGGATCCGGATAGTACAACTTGTGGGATCCGGCTACTGTAGACAGAAAAAATATTTGGATTTATTCTTTTTACTTGTAATAAGTTTTACAATAACTTATTTTGAAAAAGAATTTGTAGAATGAGGTTCCTATTTGAATAGACGTTTGGCCAATGTGTTTTGATGGTTAGTCGATTATTAACCATCACAGGTCTATTTTGCGAAGACGGCGTAGATTTGATGATTTTTAGTATTATTAAGAAAATCATAGAGGAATACTATTCACGATGATGAGTAAGTAAGAAAAGTGGTGAAGAGAGACTTTTTATAGACTTGCGACTTTTGAAGCTAACGTCCTAATTCATGTGTTCATATAGTTTTATAAGACAATATTTAAAGGCATGGTTTTTATCATAGGAGAAAGATACATATCATTAACATATTTATATAAGCATATTATAGATAAAGATAAGCTAGTTTGTGGGTAAGTGAACATACCTCTAGACTCTTATTATGGTTTTTAGAAACCATATACCCGAAATACTTCATGAGCTTTTAAGGTAATCCATTGTACTTAGTAGAAGTAGGTTGTGATTACTTTTGGGTTCTTCCTTAAGTGTTGGCTTTATTTTTCTTTGAATAGAAATGAAGTCTTTTAGAAGAGTCCTAGCAAAAAGATTTCTTAACGAGAAATTGTTAGAATAATCTATCACTATCCAACATTTAAAATAAAATGATTTCTAAAAAACATGACTTTTTGTTTTAAGAAATTTCATTCTTTGAAGTTTTCAAACATACACGGATCGTATCAAGTTTTTAAAGTACAATATACTCTAAGAAACTTGGTAACGAAGCTCTGGGACCAATTGTGGAAAACTATAAGGGAGGGGGGTTTATAGTTTTACCGATTAAAACTTCGTTTTAAACTATTTAGATCAACTTATGTCAATCTATTTAATATGTGTGTTGGATGTTGATAGATCAAGAATATAAATAAGTAATGTAAAGATAAAGGGTAAGAGACACAAAACCACGACGCAAGTATTTATAGTGGTTCGGCTACAAGAACACCTTCCTTGCCCTACTCCACTCCCAGAGTCACCTACTCGAGAGTTCGTAAGCACTACACAACACAAACTCCTTAATGTGGCGGAGAAGCCTTCAAAACGTCGCCTACTATTTATCCGGTACAAGGCTAGACACCGGGTTCTTCCACAAGGTAGAACCAAACCTATCACAACGTCGCCTACACTTTATCCGGTACAAGTCTAGATACCGAGTTTCATTACAAAGGAGGAACTATTACCCAACACTACACAACACCTATCACAAAGAAGACATACTCCTTATAACAACACCATAAGGATCTCACTATCCTTTGACCCAAACTAACCTATCTTGTATATCGATGCACCATATCAAATGTACACCGTAGGCACTTTTCACTAATGCCTTTGACACGACCCTTTGGCACCTTTCACTAATGCCTTTGTCTTGAGCCTTCGGCACCTTTCACTAATGCCTTCGACACGGACCTTTGACACCTTTCACTAATGCCTTCATCTTGACCCGTTTGGTATCTTTCACTTATACCTTCAACACAACACTTATAAGGAGGGAGGAAAGAACTATCAACAAGATTACTTTAGTAGTCTTGATGATGACGAAGCTTGGCAACCCATGGACTTGAGCTTGCTCGACTTCAAGAGGTGGTGATCTCGCCTTTAAGAGGAACTTAGAGAATCACACAAACACAAAACTACATAGAAAGATCCTTTGGATCTGAGGTTAGAGAGTTTACAATACTAAGAGAAAGTATGTGTAAAAGGGGTGAGTTACAATGAGAAAATGGCTCACTATTTATAGGCAAAAACCTCTATTGTTCCACGGATCCCTTACTTGAGGGATCTGCCCGATGTAATCCCCGGGATCCGTGGACGCTCCTCCTTATTTGGGTTATAGGTCATGGTTCATGGACTTTGGGTCATGGGTACCAAAATAAATACAATGTATCTAGACATTGTATCATGGGTCATGGTTTAGGTCCATGAGTCATGGATAATACTTAACATGACTTCATGCATGATGTCATGCAATGGGTCATGGGTTATGGATCAAGCTCTATGGGTATGGGTCATGGACTTTGGGTTTTACCCAACTACATTCAATGTATCTAGTCAATGGGTCAAGTACTTAGATTATTACCCATTACAATATATATAAATATATATATCTATACTACTTTATAAAGGGTTTGAGACTTTCTAAATAAAGAAGTCTTAAAAATTTTAAGACCAAAAACATTTCTTTAATTGGAAATTGAAATTAACAACCCAACATTCAAATGTAAATTAAATGTCTTTAATTGTGACAACTTTAATATTAATAAAACACATTGATTTGTGAATTGTAACAACCCATTTAATCTATCATCATCATGTAGTAAACATTTTGATGGATTAGTAATTGGACTATCTGAAAATCTGGACCACTAATGGGCTTATCCAAATATACATAGGCCGGTAGTTTTATCCCCAAAAGTTATGGTAAATGTGTTGATAGATTAGTAGTTTAGTCATTTTATTTGAAGTTTTATTTGTAATGCTCTTAAATGTATTTGAATTATTATGTACTGGTTGAAAAAAAAGTTGAAAAAAATGGCGGTCGCCTTGTTGTGCTTAAAAGGTCACATGAAAAACATTTGTTCGCCATAAAAATGGTCATTGGGTACCCGCCGCCGCATTGCGAGGGTACCCTTCTAGTATATATACATATACATATTTCCATATTATGTAAACATTAGTTGTTACACATATGCATTTCTATAAAATGTAAACACTATTACTTGTTTAGTGTTTTATATGAAAATGTAAGTGTGTTAGTAAACTATTAGCTCAAACCATTTACGTATTTTATTTGTTTCTTTAAAATGATTTTACGTTTGTTATCGACAAAACATTAGAAGATCGTAAAATATAAATAAACGTTTTTACGGCTTATATGTATTAACAGGTATATCATCAAGCATCAATAGAAGAAGAAACAAATGTGTAAAAGTGTGGTTGACGAAGGTCGTACGACGACGATGGCTGGAGGATGGGAGCAGCGACGATGGTGGTGGTGGGGTAAGGATGGAGAGATGCGACGATTGTGGTGGTACTGGTGGTGGGTGAGTGATGGGGAGCGACTCAAAGAGGGTTTTGATGGTGGTTCATAATAAACTCATATAAGCCCGCAAGTCTCCAAATAAACCAAAAAATTAAAGCTTATGAAATATAAGCCAAAAAACAAATAAGCTCATAAGCCATGCATAAGCTTAAACACATCCCCGAAGATGAAGGATATATATGAATTGACTAAAATGTTAAAGTTTGACTTGGACACATAAGTACAAAATAAAATAAAATAATGACGAGGATTATTTTGTACCTTATCAACCGGTAACAAGTGAAGAAACGTGATGAAATTTTTAATATTATAATAAATTCAAACGTTTTGATAGTGGTAATAGTGTTTTTCGGATTAAGTTACCTAGATGAAGAAGTTTTTTAAGCACGTTGTTAATTTATGGACTTAATCCTTAATAAAACTTAAAGTTATTAAATTATAAATAAATTATAAGGACTTAAGTAAACTTATTAGTTTTCATGTATTTTTTTGTAACTTTATAAATTTAATAAATACCCCTAGACTTTATAATAATAATAAATATTATTATCATTATATATTAAAGAATTAATATATATGCATGAAATTATAAATATCAAAATGAAAGCACGAGTTACTATAATATATAAATAAATACACGAGGTTGTACATATACGAACGACTCATGTTATTCTTATTTATGAAATTAAATAAGGACATATGCAATTTTTATTTTATTTTATTACGAATGCCATTCAATAACTACTCATTTTATTCCTTTTTATAAGTTTAACCGGAGCGTACACGGATTTTAAAATTTAAACACGGCTAAAATTAATATTATCGGGAATATAAATATTAAAACAAAATCACGCGCTCACGGGTTACTGTGAGATGAAAATACATACACAAGATTGTACATATAGTAACAACACATGTAATTTCTTTAAAAGTTTAAATATATCGGGAAAAGCATTTTTTTTTCATTGGTCATACCTATTATTAAACACGAATAATGTCTAAAACATGATATCGATCAGTAGTTCAATTTAAACAATACCAACCTCAACACCATGTCAGTTAAACAAAGTCAAATATTTCGTTCAACAAAAACATTTACATAATATTAATTGATATTAATATATAATAAAAATTTATGTCAAGCGCTTACACGAGTAATGTAACAATCTAAGCATAATATATTTTACATAATTCTATAAAAATACCTTCTTTAAAGGCTATGTATGCACGTGACTACAAACTAGTTACACAATTTTTTATTGGTTGGAATCAAGGTTATAAATAACGCGATGCGTGGCGTGACGGCATGATCAAGTCTCACGTTTTTGCAGTCAAAGCGAATCTTTTGCGTTTATAAAGTGTGACATAAGGCGGCATAAAATATGAAAATATTTATATATTTATATCATATTTCATATATATCGAGTTTACAAAAAGATGTGGCATAAGGCGACGTGCGTGACAACATGACATAGCGGCATAACCAAGCCTCACGCCTTTGCGGCCTTTACAATAAACATTTGTTTTGAATAAACCATAATAGAGTGTGACAATAATTTGGGACGGTAAGAGTATATAAAAGTTTATTTGTACGGAAAAATTATCATCTTTAGAAAAAAGCATGAGTTCTTGCATGTTTCAAAACAGGATAAAATTTCTCATGTTAATTGTCATCTTCTAAAACCAAAATTTTTTATTTTATTTTGAAATTTTCACGTTGATCCATTCAATTGCAATGATCCTGATTGAAACAATTGTATTCAGTCAGTCGATGTTTGATTTGTGAACGATTTCGTTATCAACAGGCTTCTAATCTGTTCCACTTCTAATGATTAATATAATGACCCTTGTCGATACATGTATGCATGCTTATCTATGATCGTTCTCGCGATTTATTATCATGATATTAGCAGATTTATTTACGTCAAATGGATCTATTAGACCTTTAGCTTCATTGTAATATTGAAAAATATAACGTGATTAGAAGTTTATATGTATTTGATAATCTTTTTTGTAGAGTTTTGAATTTGAGATCGGCGCAAAAGTATGGTGAAGGAGACCGAATATTATGACATATTGGGAGTTAATCCTGAAGCATCTGCTTCTGATATTAAAAAGGCATATTACGTCAAAGTATGTATTTTTACTTATTACTCACGCTTTACGGATAGTGCTCAGTTTTACAAAAAGAACTGGTTCTGATTGATTGTTTATTAGGATCCGTTTTACGTGTTGATTCTTAAGTAATCACAATTTGTCAAACGCTTAAACAACTGGTTAACACAACTTTGAGCATAAACTTAGCAGAACACTTTTAAAAGACAATGCCAAAAATCATGCACGAAGCTTACACAGCTTGTATTTATTGTCGGATTTATAAGAACCATGTTCGATGGAAATATTAAGTTGTCAATGTTTTTCAGTTTAGACATCATAAGTACAATCACAAGCTTCAATTCATGGTTTCTAGGGTGTTCCTTTATGTATATATTTTATTGAAGAAAACAATCACTTAAATATCATGGTTTCTTATATATGTTATATTTTAGGCGAAGACAGTTCACCCTGATAAAAATCAAGGGGATCCGAAAGCAGCCCATAATTTCCAGGTGTGGCTTTTGGCTATCTTATCTTTTCGCATTATTAAGGTGATTTCTCGAAGTATTTGTTTTTATCCTTGAATATTGATATGTATTTCTTCCTTGTGAAGGTGCTTGGAGAGACTTATCAGGTTCTAAGTGATCCCAAGAAGCGTGCAGATTATGATGAAAAGGGCAAAGAAGGAGTGAAACAGTAAATATATTTCACTATTCTTTTGTGTAAAGATAACCTTATGTGACTTCATATTCTGACTGTGCAGTAAACGATATGTTTGTTTTAAGTAACGTCCAATATGTTTTTAAGTTTATGTTCTTAAGTGTTTGGACCTTATGCGCACTTATTTGTATAACACATAAATATGCTGCAAAAGTACACATAAATATGTATGAATATAGTTCCTTCTTTTCGTCACATTCATAAATTCTATCAACCTCTTAGAGAGCGACAATGAATTTTACTTAAGTATGGCAATTTACTTCAATTCATTTGACAGGGAACCAATGGTGGATCCTGCAGCTGTTTTTGGTATGGTCTTTGGCAGTGATTTGTTTGAGGATTATATCGGGGAGCTTTATATGGCTTCTATACAAGCTGTGGAGCTTGAAGAGGAATCACATATTCCTGAAGTTCGCAGACAAAAAATTCAGGAGAGGATGAAGGTATTTGATCTCAACCATGTTAGTTATAAATGGGTCGACTCGAGTTGTGTTTTATCTCAAAAAAAAAAAAAAAAAAAAAAAAAAAAAAAAAGGGATGGGCCAAATGGGTTGAAAGTTGACCAAAGTTTATTTAAAACTCATACGACCTCAACAATGGGAAAAAATGTGGTTAGCCTGACGCACACACTTCGGCTGGTACAAAATTGATCCATTGCCTGACCTGCCCATCTTGCCACCTATGTTGTATTTGACTCTTTTACTCAAAGTCTGAAATGCTAACTATTAATTTCATGCTAAAAATAATGCTGTTCTTTCATAGGTAGTACAAAAAGAGAGGGAAACTAAACTCATTGAGATTTTAAAAGATCGCCTTCAACCATTTGTTGAAGGAAAAATAGAGGAGTTTGTAGGCTGGGCAACATCAGAAGCTCAGCGTCTTTCACCAGCAAGTATGTTCTGAGCTACATCCCCTATTACATCCTATTTAAACTGTTTACCTTGTTTCTTGTTTCTTTATGTTAATAAATATTTAATGTCTTGGATCAGCTTTTGGTGAGGCTATGCTACACACCATCGGCTACATTTACACAAGGCAAGGTGCAAAGGAATTGGCAAAGGAAAGATATATGAAGTTTCCATATTATGCAGAATGGGTGAGGGATAAGGGACACCAGTTTAAATCACAAGTTTCAGCCGCTTCAGGTTCAATATTTTAAAACTCCAACAACTAGTATTGTTGATATACAAAATGAACCTAACAATGTATGTTATCTTTGCTCTATGTATAGGCGCTGTTCAGCTAATCAATACAATGGAGGAGTTGAAGAAATTGACTGAATCAGAAGCTAAAGAAGAGGAGATAATAAAAGCTATTAATAGTAAAAAGGACGCAATGTTTAATTCCCTGTGGCAACTCAATGTTGTAGATATTGAGACAACCTTATCCCATGTTTGTCAAGCGGTAAGTTCATGCATTGTATTATTCGTTCTAGATAGAAAGTAGTACAATTTTTGCGTCTTTGAATGTATGCCCAAGAACTTTTTGTATACAACCTCCTAAAAAGTTTCATATCCAAAGATCAGATAGATATGAATTCGTATAACATTACGCGCCTTTCTTCATTTAGAAATAATTCTTGTATCCACTTCAGGTACTCAAAGATAATAGTGTTCCAAAGGATAGGCTCAAACAGCGGGCTAAAGCAATGAAGAAACTTGGAACCATATTCCAAGTAAGTATCATGTCATTGAGATTCATTTGTTCGTAATAACTACAATTTGAATTGAAATGTTGTCATGAAGAGAAATGTTTCAATTATTCTAAACTTTACAAAAAAATCTTATGTAATACTCACTGTGATCTGATTTTCAGGGAGCAAAGTCAAATTACCGCAGAGAAAACAGTTTACGAGAGGAAAGCACGGAGAAAAAGCCTGCTGATGCATCTTCTTCATCCAAATAAATTCAATACTTTACCTTGCATTATTCATTGATCAATTTGGCAGTGTAACACTAACTATATTGGTTTATATATATACATACATACACCACAAAAGTATATTTTACGAAAAAATGAAAACTGAAAATTGATTTTATTTTCGAACTTGGACTCTAGAGCTAAATCTGAGCCTTGTAGTAATAGTTGCATCGAAATTTTCCTATATTTACCTCTATCAAAACGATTCATGGTTGACTAGTTTTTTACCTCATAATTACAAAACAGTACGTACACATTTTCATAGAAAAGCTTGGATCCACATAGAGCTTCAAATTACAGGTTAGACTTTAATAAAGCTAGAGTTTGAGCTTTATGGAGCAAAAGTATAAACAACGAGAAACAAGCATATAGTGCTGCGTTTGAGCTTATAATGACTTGGATGGCGGTCTTATATATATTTCCAGTAGGTATTAATAAAACCCAAGAAAGTCCCAGTTTTGACAACGACCCACGCAACCTATCACACACATAATTTCTCACGTAAGTCTCCAACGAGACTTGAACCCACAGACTTTTGGTTGATGGACCAATCACATACCGCTAGGCCAAAGCCCCTTTCATACCAATTAACATTTATGAACCCACATGATGCCATGATGGATGGAATATATACATCAGAATTTGGATTCTTTTTTGTTTTGATTCAAATAGTATACGAGAAGCAAATCTAAGAATTGTCATTTCTTGTTTATCTTTCTATAAATTTGTTTAACAAGGTTGTATATACCAAACAGTCATCAATTTCGCATACTTTTGTAAATTGTAAGGACCCCTCAAGTTAGACTGCAAAGCAAGTTGTTAATACAGTATATAAATAAGTATGAAAATTAAATGTGAATTAATTTATGTGTTACTCTAACTAACATGGATCTGTCCCCCTTTCTTAATACGTATAACATTACCTGCGGATCTAAATCTTAATGCATAACAGCTTTGTTACCACATATTTGGAAGTTGGAATACTGCTTTTGGATCATTAAAAGAAACTCGAAATCAAACTCAAAATGGGCCAAAATTATCAAGAAAACGACGCTAAAACCTCTTTCGAACCTCATGTACTAATCTTTCCAATACCACTCCAAGGCCCCGTTAGCTATGCTCTAAAGCTAGCCGAACTCCTATGTCTTTCCAACATCTATGTAACCTTTCTCAACACGGATCACATTCATGGCCCTCTTCTTCGCCACAGCCAAGTCTTGTCTCGATTCAGCCGCTATCCCAACTTCCAATTTGAGACGATCCCTGATGGACTTAAGCATGAAAACCCCGTCTCTTTAGACAGGTTTGAGGAGATGATGGAAGCTGTAAATGCTGCGGCTAAACCACTTTTTCGAGAGATGATGATTTCTGGTACGCTGAGTAGGAGATCAAAGCGACCTGTGACAGTGATGATACTTGATGCTTGCTTTGATTTTGCTGTGGAAGTATGTGTAGAGATGTCGATTCCTGTGTTTTGTGAGCAAGTAATCTCGATCTACTGCTCCTTTCATCAAGACAGAAACCAGAAGGACCGAAGTTGCATATTACATACTTAATAACCGAATTAGCAGTTATGATATGGCAGTTACCACCGAACCATTGTGATGGTTGGTCTTGGTATTTTTGTTGGTTTGATTACGGGCGCAACAGAGCGAGACAAAGGAAACTTTGCTATACTTGTTGGCTTTCAATCATACAACGAAAAAAAACAACCCTTTTGTCGAGACAAGAGTGGAGAAGAAGACGACGTAAGAAAAAGAAGAACGTTGCTTGAGAAGAAAAGAAGGTATACCGAACCGAAAACAATCATTTGTTTTGGAAAGACGTTTAATACAAGAGGGACAACAACAGAGCATTTTGATCACTTGCTCGCAAGGATACCGTGGGTATTTCTGTAGGTTGTTGTAGATACGGTGTGGAATAAAGAAGAAGGAGTATTGTTAGAACGCGGACAAGCAACGAAGGCAACAAGGACATCACTTGTTGACATACTACCGTCGAGTAGTAGAACAAAGACAAGCAACTCGCTTGGTCTTTTTGGAAGAAATTACCGAGACTAATTTCTGAAACGTTTTGTGTTTATTCGAAACTTGGAGATAAAGAAGCAAGTCGACACAAAATCCGAGACTTGGAGATAAAGGAAGCAAGTCAACAAAAGAAAGGACAACGTGATACAAGGGAAAGAAAAACATAGTTGGTATACTCTAGTACCGACAAGAAGGAATACGAAGTGACAAAAGCAGTCACACGAAAAATCTTAAACTTTTGGATTTCCTTTCATATTTATAGTATAGATCGTAGTTTATACTATTAGAAATCCATAGTTTCATATTAAGATTCCCGGATAACTATTTACATTCCCGTAGTATTAAGTGATACTACTAGTTAGAAATCCCTATCACAGTAGAAAGTGAAGATCATAAGAACCATCAAAATGCCCGGTGACGACGCAAGTGGTGTGATAACAATCGCACCAAAACCCGTAACCCCTATGACACAATATCAATGCCCAAAACTCAAAATCACAAACTACACAGTTTGGACTATACAAATTAAGGTGATACTAGAAGCACAAGGATTATGGGAAACAATAGAACCTAAGGCCGATACACAATTAGATGTTAAGAAGGATAAGGCAACAACCGCCTTCTTATATCAAGCGTTAACCGAAGATGTGATCTTACAAGTAGCAAGTTGCAAAACTGCAAAAGAGTTATGGGATTCATTGAAAAAGAGACACGTTGGAGAAGAAAAGGTGCAACAAGCACGATTACAATCATTGATGATTGGATTTCAGACTCTTCAAATGAAGGAGGATGAAACGGTGGATGTATTTACAGCCAAATTGAACGGCTACGCCACGAAGGCAAAAGAATTAGGAAAAGAGTTGGATGAATCACTTTTAGTTCGAAAACTATTAGACTCCACACCAGATAGATTCATTCAAATAGTAGCATCCATAGAACAGACGAATGATCTCGATGACATTACGTTAGATGAGATCACAGGAAAACTTAAGGCATTCGAGGAGAGAATAAAACTCCGAAAGGGAGGACAAGTAGATGGCCAGGACAACTTATTATTCGCACAAGGCGAACATTCTAGAAATAAGAAACGATTTACAAAATATAGAGGTAGATCAAACTATCCACGTGGAAACTGGCAGAATAAGGGAAATAGAAACAACTCGAATGGAGGAAACTCATCCCACTCATATAAGTCAAACAATGGAAAACAAGGATGGGATAAAAGCAAAATCACATGCTATAATTGGAAAACTTCGGACACTACAAGAAGGATTGTGAAGTCCACCAACAACTCAGAACAGTCAAACCTTATCTTAGAAGACGATGAACCATCATTGCTAATGGCTATACACGAAATCAAGAAATCTTGTTAAATGAAGAAAAGTACAACCCGAAAATATGCTACGACGGATGCTAGCATATGGTATTTAGACAATGGTGCAAGTAACCATATGTCGTGCACCAAAGGCCATTTCAAAGATATTGACGAAAACATCACCGGACGTGTTCGTTTGGAGATGGATCGTATGTAGAGATAAAGGGTAGAGGTTCAATACTATTAGGATGTAGAAACTTACAAGAAGATGATTTCGGATGTTTACTACATACCAAACCTCAAGAGCAACATACTTAGTCTAGGACAACTTACGAAATAGGTTGCAAAATCATCATGGATGGAAATTCTTGACTTTGTAT
Organism: Chrysanthemum lavandulifolium; assembly: GCA_022545495.1. NCBI lineage: Eukaryota > Viridiplantae > Streptophyta > Magnoliopsida > Asterales > Asteraceae > Chrysanthemum > Chrysanthemum lavandulifolium. Next base: position 266,202,812 of record CM040243.1, on the reverse strand, counting down.
GATAAGAACAAGAAGTTGTTGATGAAAGTAGAACGATCTAAGAATCGACTTTACAGTATTAGATTGCATATAGTAGCACCTATATGTCTTTTAGCAAACGTAGATGACCAAGCATGGTTATGGCATGCTAGATTAGGTCACCTGAACTTTGATGCAATAGATAAAATGACAAGGAAAGGTTTAGTGGATGGAATACCAAGAATAAAGCATGCAGGACAAATGCATGATGCATGTTTATTAGGAAAACACATCGAACACCATTTCCAAACCAAGCTAAATTAGATCAAAGCTAGACTTAGTATATGGAGATCTTTGTGGTCCCATAAGTCCAACAACACACTCGGAAAGAAGCTCATCTTCTTATTAGTGGATATTTGCCACGCGTTTATGTGGGCTTACTTTCTAAACTCGAAGATCAAGCGTTTAGCACATTCAAGGAATTTAGACACCGGATCGAATCAAAGTTGAGTCGAAAATAAAGATGCTAGAAGCGATAGAGGAGGTGGTTACATCACATGAATTCACCAAGTCTTGTAAGGAAAATGGAATTGAGAGACAATTGACGACACCATACTCACATGTGTTGAGAATGGTGTAGTAGAGAGAGAAATAAACGGTGTTATCAACGACTAGGAGTATGATAAAAGCGATGAAGTTACCCTTAACTTTTGGGCGGAAGCGATGAGGCACGCCATTTACATACTCAACGAGTGCACGGAAAGCCACGAAGACAAAACACCATATGAAGCCCTACACAGAAAACCGAACCTAGAATACCTAAGAATATTCGGATGCACGACTTATGCTAAGGTTACGATACCTCACTTGAAGAAGTTAGATGATAGAAGCATTCCAATGATTTACTTAGGAGTTGAAGAAGGATCAAAAGCATGTAGGCTATATGATCCGGTGAGGAAAGAAGAAACATGTTAGTAGGGATGTAAAGTTTATGGAAAGCGAAACCGTGGGATTGGAATAATAATGAAGAGGATACGAATCGAAGATCGTTTTGGACTACCTTTGTAATAGATGGAGTTGACTATGATAATCCTACACGGTCAACATAGAAAACACGACAACACGTATCAAGAACAAGAACCGATACGGATCCACCTCACCAATCACACCACCATCATATACTTTCAACCCTAACTCGAGATGAAGAAGAGCTACTATAAGCTCATTAGAGAGCTCAGATCCTAGATTTGATCACGGACCTATACAAGGTTTAAAGGATATTACGAAATCTACCAAAGCTGCGTGAAGTAGAAGCAGAGCTTATTCTTCTGAAGAAGAACCCGTAATTACAAGGAAGCATCAAAAGATGAGAAGTGGATTGAGGCCATGGAAATTGAATTAGATTCAATCAACAAAAATAACACATGGACCTCACCACATTGCCGAAAACGAAAGCAATAGGACTCAAATGGGTTTATAAAACCAAAAGAGCACAAGGAAGGATCATAAAGTATAAAGCAAGATTAGTAGCAAAGGTTATGTACAAGAGCAGGGAATAGACTTGATGAAGTGTTTGCACCATTGCTAGGATAGAGACAGTTCGATTGATATTAGCGCTAGCGACATATAATGGATGGCAAGTACACCACTTAGATGTAAAATCGACATTTTTACATGGAGAATTGAAGGAAGAAGTCTATGTCACACAACTGAAGGTTTCATTCAACAAGGAAACCTAGGAAAAGTCTACAAGCTAACTAAAGCTTTGTATGGCTTAAGACAAGCGAGAGCATGGAGCGTGAAGCTTGACCAAACATTAAAGTCATTAGACTTTAAGAAATGTAATCTCGAACAAGCGATCTACACAAAGAGAAGCAAGACTTCTACACTTATCGTTGGAGTATCGTAGATGATCCGATAATCACAGCACTCAAAGAAGGAAGTAGATTTGTTCAAATCCCGGATGAAAGATAAATTTGAAATGAGCGACTTAGGGTTGCTAGCATATTACCTTGGGATAGAAGTTACACGACGGAGGAGAGATTACAATCAAGCAAGCCGGATACATTAACAAGATCTTAAAAGAAACAACCATGACGATAATGACACGAAGACACCAATGGAACCCGCACTAAGTTGGTCAAGGCGGAAGATGGAAACCAGTTACGCGACTTATTACCAAGCTTAATTGAAGTCTCGGATACTTACGCATACAAGACCGGATCTTAGTTACTCGATCGGACTACTCAGTGATTTATGCAAGACCCAAAGGATCATCACCTGAAGCGTGAAACAAGTAATCCGATACATTAAAGGAACGAAAGACCATGGAGTAATATACAAGAAAAGGCGGGCTGCAAGATTACAGGATACGACGATGGTTATGGAGTTAACACGGATCAAGGAAAAGGAACTCTGGAATAGTATTTTACTTTGGAGAGTCACCTATTACTTGGTGTACTCGAAGCAACCGACAGTGGCGCTCATCATGAATCGAATTCATGGCGGCTACTGAAGATCCACATAGAGCTTCAAATTACAGGTTAGACTTTAATAAAGCTAGAGTTTGAGCTTTATGGAGCAAAAGTATAAACAACGAGAAACAAGCGTATAGTGCTGCGTTTGAGCTTATAATGACTTGATGGCGGTCTTATATATATTTCAGTAGGTATTAATAAAACCCAAGAAAGTCCCAGTTTTGACAACGACCCGCAACCTATCACACACAATTTCTCACGTAAGTCTCCAACGAGACTTGAACCCACAGACTTTTGGTTGATGGACCAATCACATACCGCTAGGCCAAAGCCCTTTCATACCAATTAACATTTATGAACCCACATGATGCCATGATGGATGGAATATATACATCAGAATTTGGATTCTTTTTGTTTTGATTCAAATAGTATACGAGAAGCAAATCTAAGAATTTGTGAGCAAGTAATCTCGATCTACCTCTGCTCCATTTATATCAAGCCAAGAAACATGAAGGACCAAGTTGCATATTACATTCTTAATAACCGAATTACAGTTATGATTTGGCAGTTACCACCGAACCATTGTGATGGTTGGTAACAACCTTTAGAAACCTATATATAGTTGAACATGTACAGAATTTATTCAGTAGAAAACATATTTGACAAGTTATTCATTATATTGCAATTTCGTTATATTGTTTTACTCATATTGGGACCAACATTTGGCATCAAGAGCCTTGTCCATACACTCGTTACATCGATACAACCATCATCCTAAACACAAAAATCCGAACCAGAAAACAGAAACAAGTTCTGTTGATTAACGAGTAACAAAACAAAACCAGAAACTCTTGAACGAGAAAGAAGGAACCAGAAGAAGCGCTGAAACTTTTGTTTCAGGAAGAAGAAGAAGAGAAGACGCAACGTATCATCATACATACGCTGCCTGGATAACTTGAGACGCAAGGAAAGTAGTGCACGACCGCATTTGTGTAAGAAATTGCATTCGATAAAGCCACCAAATTGTGGTGACTTGGTATTTTTGTTGGTTTGATACTAAACGCAACAAGACAAAAAACTTTGATTAAAGTTTGTTGGCTTTCAATCATACAACGAAACAACCTTTTTGTCGAGACAAAAGTGGAGAAGAAAGACGACGACGAAGAAAAAAGGAGAACGTTGCTTGAGAAGAAAAGAAGGTATACCGAACCGAAAACAATCATTTGTTTTGGAAAGACGCTTATAATACAAAGAGGACAACAACAGAGCATTTTGATCACTTGCTCGCAAGGATACCGTGGGTATTTCAGAGGTTGTTGTAGATACGGTGTGGAATAAAGAAGAAGGAGTATTGTTTGAACGCGGACAAGCAACGAAGGCAACAAGGACATCACTTGTTGACATACTACCGTCGAGTAGTAGAACAAGACAAGCAACTCGCTTGGTCTTTTTGGAAGAAATTACCGAGACTAATTTCTGAAACATTTTGTGTTTATTCGAAACTTGGAGATAAAGAAGCAAGTCGACACAAAATCCGAGACTTGGAGATAAAGGAAGCAAGTCAACAAAAGAAAGGACAACGTGATACAAGGGAAAGAAAAACATAGTTGGTATACTCTAGTACCGACAAGAAGGGAATACGCAAGTGACAAAACAGGTCACACGAAAAATCTTAAACTTTTGGATTTCCTTTCATATTTATAGTATAGATACTTAGTTTATACTATTAGAAATCCATAGTTTCATATTAGGATTCCCGGATAACTATTTCTGTTCCCGTAGTATTAAGTGATACTACTAGTTAGAAATCCCTATACGAAGTAGAAAGTGAAGATCATAAGCACCATCAAAATGCCCGGTGACGACGCAAGTGGCAGTAACACTGCACCAAAACCCGTAACCCCTATGACACAGTATCAATGCCCAAAACTCAAAATCACAAACTACACAGTTTGGACTATACAAATTAAGGTGATACTAGAAGCACAAGGATTATGGGAAACAATAGAACCTAAGGCCGATACACAATTAGATGTTAAGAAGGATAAGGCAACAACCGCCTTCTTATATCAAGCGTTAACCGAAGATGTGATCTTACAAGTAGCAAGTTGCAAAACTGCAAAAGAATTATGGGATTCATTGAAAAAGAGACACGTTGAGAAGAAAAGTGCAACAAGCACGATTACAATCATTGATGATTGATTTCGACTCTTCAAATGAAGGAGGATGAAACGGTGGATGCATTTACAGCCAAATTGAACGGCTACGCCACGAAGGCAAAAGAATTAGGAAAAGAGTTGGATGAATCACTTTTAGTTCGAAAACTATTAGACTCCACACCAGATAGATTCATTCAAATAGTAGCATCCATAGAACAGACGAATGATCTCGATGACATTACGTTAGATGAGATCACAGGAAAACTTAAGGCATTCGAGGAGAGAATAAAACTCCGAAAGGGAGGACAAGTAGATGGCCAGGACAACTTATTATTCGCACAAGGCGAACATTCTAGAAATAAGAAACGATTTACAAAATATAGAGGTAGATCAAACTATCCACGTGGAAACTGGCAGAATAAGGGAAATAGAAACAACTCGAATGGAGGAAACTCATCCCACTCATATAAGTCAAATAATGGAAAACAAGGATGGGATAAAAGCAAAATCACATGCTATAATTGTGGAAAACTCGGACACTACAAAAAGGATTGTAGAAGTCCACCAACAACTCAAGAACAATCAAACCTTATCTTAGAAGACGATGAACCATCATTGCTAATGGCTACACACGAAACTGAAGAAATCTTGTTAAATGAAGAAAAGTACAACCCGAAAATATGCTACGACGGATGCTAGCATATGGTATTTAGACAATGGTGCAAGTAACCATATGTCGCACCAAAGGCCATTTTAAAGATATTGACGAAAACATCACCGGACGTGTTCGTTTTGGAGATGGATCGTATGTAGAGATAAAGGGTAGAGGTTCAATACTATTAGGATGTAGAAACTTACAATGAAGATGATTTCGGATGTTTACTACATACCAAACCTCAAGAGCAACATACTTAGTCTAGGACAACTTACCGAAATAGGTTGCAAAATCATCATGGATGGAAATTTACTGACTTTGTATGATAAGAACAAGAAGTTGTTGATGAAAGTAGAACGATCTAAGAATCGACTTTACAGTATTAGATTACATATAGTAGCACCTATATGTCTTTTAGCAAACGTAGATGACCAAGCATGGTTATGGCATGCTAGATTAGGTCACCTGAACTTTGATGCAATAGATAAAATGACAAGGAAAGGTTTAGTGGATGGAATACCAAGAATAAAGCATGCAGGACAAATCTGTGATGCATGTTTATTAGAAAACACATCGAACACCATTTCCAAACCAAGCTAAATTCGATCAAAGAACCCGTTAGACTTAGTATATGGAGATCTTTGTGGTCCCATAAGTCCAACAACACACTCCGGAAAGAAGCTCATCTTCTTATTAGTCGATGACTGCACACGATTTATGTGGGCTTACTTTCTAAACTCGAAAGATCAAGCATTTAACACATTCAAGGAATTTAGACACCAGATCGAATCAAAGTTGAAGTTGAAAATCAAGATGCTAAGAACTGATAGAGGAGGTGAATTTACATCACATGAATTCACCAAGTACTGTAAGGAAAATGGAATTGAGAGACAATTGACAGCACCATACTCACCGCAACAGAATGGTGTAGTAGAGAGGAGAAATAGAACAGTGTTATCAACGACTAGGAGTATGATGAAAGCGATGAAGTTACCCTTAACTTTTTGGGCGGAAGCAGTAAGGCACGCCATTTACATACTCAACAGGGTACCGACGAAAGCCCTGAAAGACAAAACACCATATGAAGCCCTCTACAACAGAAAACCAAACCTAGAATACCTAAGAATATTTGGATGCACAGCTTATGCTAAGGTTACGATACCTCACTTGAAGAAGTTAGATGATAGAAGCATTCCAATGATTTACTTAGGAGTTGAAGAAGGATCAAAAGCATGTAGGCTATATGATCCAGCAGGAAAGAAGAAACATGTTAGTAGGGATGTAAAGTTTATGGAAACGAAACCGTGGGATTGGAATAATAATGAAGAGGATACGAATACTGAAGATACGTTTTGGACTACCTTTGTAATAGATGGAGTTGACTATGATAATCCTACACCAGTCAACATAGAAAACACTGACAACACGTATCAAGAACAAGAACCGATACCAGATCCACCCTCACCAATCACACCACCATCATATACTTTCAACCCTAACTCAGATGAAGAAAGAGCTACTATAAGCTCATTAGAGAGCTCAGATCCTAGATTTGATCATAGACCTATACAAGGTTTAAAGGATATTACGGAAATTTACCAAACTGCACGTGAAGTAGAAGCGCCAAGCTTATTCTTTACAGAAGAAGAACCCCGTAATTACAAGGAAGCATCAAAAGATGAGAAGTGGATTGAGGCCATGGAAATTGAATTAGATTCAATCAACAAAAATAACACATGGACCCTCACCACATTGCCCGAAAATCATAAAGCAATAGGACTCAAATGGGTTTATAAAACCAAAAGAGATGCACAAGGAAGGATCATAAAGTATAAAGCAAGATTAGTAGCAAAAGGTTATGTACAAGAACAGGGAATAGACTTCGATGAAGTGTTTGCACCAGTTGCTAGGATAGAGACAGTTCGATTGATATTAGCGCTAGCAGCATATAATGGATGGCAAGTACACCACTTAGATGTAAAATCAGCATTTTTACATGGAGAATTGAAGGAAGAAGTCTATGTCACACAACCTGAAGGTTTCATTCAACAAGGAAACCTAGGAAAAGTCTACAAGCTAACTAAAGCTTTGTATGGCTTAAGACAAGCACCGAGAGCTTGGAACGTGAAGCTTGACCAAACATTAAAGTCATTAGACTTTAAGAAATGTAATCTCGAACAAGCGATCTACACAAAGAGAAGCAAGACTTCTACACTTATCGTTGGAGTATACGTAGATGATCTGATAATCACAGGCACTCCAAAGAAGGAAGTAGATTTGTTCAAATCCCAGATGAAAGATAAATTTGAAATGAGCGACTTAGGGTTGCTAGCATATTACCTTGGGATAGAAGTTACACAGACAGGAGGAGAGATTACAATCAAGCAAACTGGATACATTAACAAGATCTTGAAAGAAACAACCATGACGGACAGTAATGACACGAAGACACCAATGGACCCCGGCACTAAGTTGGTCAAGGCGGAAGATGGAAACCCAGTTGACGCAACTTATTACCGAAGCTTAATTGGAAGTCTCAGATACTTACTGCATACAAGACCAGATCTTAGTTACTCAGTCGGACTACTCAGCAGATTTATGCAAGACCCAAAGGATCATCACCTGAAGGCAGTGAAACAAGTAATCCGATACATTAAAGGAACGAAAGACCATGGAGTAATATACAAGAAAGACGGAGGCTGCAAGATTACAGGATACAGCGACAGTAGTTATGGAGTTAATACAGATCAAGGAAAAGGAACTACTGGAATAGTATTTTACTTTGGAGAGTCACCTATCACTTGGTGTACTCAGAAGCAACCGACGAGAGCGCCTCATCATGTGAATCGAATTCATGGCGGCTACAGAAGAAGAGATGTCAAGCCTTATGGCTAAAACGATTACTCAAGTGAATTAACCGGATTAGAAGAAAAGAAGATAACGCCGAGTTGACAATATATCGCTATACAACTCGTAAAGAACCCAAGATTTCACGGAAGAAGCAAGCATATAGACATTCGCTATCATTTCATTCGGGAATGCGTAGAGAATGGTCATATCAAAGTAGAACACGTAAGTGGAGAACTTCAAAGAGCAGATATTCTAACTAAAGCATTACCAAGACTCAAGTTCGTGACTATGCGACAAATGCTCGGAGTTCAAGACTTAGGATGAAGCAACGATCAAGATTAAGGAGGAGAATGTGAGCAAGTAATCTCGATCTACTGCTCCATTCATCAAGACACAAACATGAAGGACCAAAGTTGCTTATTACATTCTTATTAACCGAATTAGCAGTTATGTTATGGCAGTTACCACCGAACCATTGTGATGGTTGGTAACACCCTTTAGAAACCTATATATAGATGGAACATGTTACAGAATTTCGACAGAAAACATATTGACAAGTTATTCATATATTGCAATTTCGTTATAATTTGTTTACTCATATCGGGACCCAAATAATTATTTTATTCTCTTGTTTCTTAGGTAATGATTTAGAAGAGCTGGTAAAAGATGTACCAGGAACACAAGATTTTCTCCGAAGGCGGGATCTTGCTGGTTTTTGTCGTTCTGATGACCTGTCAAACATGGAGCTTCAACGCGTCACGAAAGAAGCTTTAATCATTACTCAAGCTCAGGGTCTCATACTCAACACATTCGAAGAATTGGATGGTCTTGTACTCCCACACATACGAAAGCTTTGTTCAAATGTTTACCCCATAGGCCCAATTCATTCTCTCCACAAAGCTCAACTCATGGACGACATAACACCGTCACCAGAAACCACATTTTCGAACAACGCTTGGAAAGAAGACAGAACTTGCCTGTCGTGGCTAGACAAACACCCTCCAAAAAGTGTAGTTTACGTTAGTATTGGCAGTTTTGTGAAGATGACAAGTGAGCAATTACTCGAAATATGGCACGGCTTGGTTAATAGTGGTAAACCTTTTCTATGGGTTAGACGCCCTGGTTCAATCATTTGGGGACAGACGAGTCTCAGATTCCAAGTGAGCTACTAGATCGTACGGAAGAAATGGGATGTATCATAGATTGGGCACCACAAGAGGACGTCCTTGCCCATCGAGCCATTGGTGCATTTTTTACACATAGTGGATGGAACTCGACCATGGAGAGTATAGTGGAGGGTGTTCCCATGATTTGTTGGCCTCACTCTTACGACCAACAAGTGAATAGTCGATTTGCGGGAGAGGTATGGAAGGTGGGAATAGACATCAAAGATACTCATGACCGATTGATTGTTGAGAAAGCAGTGAGGGACGTCATGTCCACAAAACAAGACATGTATACACAGTCTGCATCTGCCTGGAAGATTCTCGCCAAAGAATCAATAAGCAAGACAGGCTCGTCTTCTAAGAGTTTTGCTCGGTTGGTTGACGATATACGAGCAATGAGTTCAAGCATGGAGTAAAGATGTCGATATATTGTATGTTATATGCATCCTAAAAATTTTATGTTTGGCCGCCTTTGGAAATAAATGTATTATCTATTTTTTTGTGAACACAATAAAAAAAAATTATACTGATCAGTTTGTTAATTAAATTGCAAGTTAATCCATATGTTTTGATTACAAACAGTCAACATTAACTTTTCATGCTACACAACAGACAGCAGATCCGTATGTAATGGCATGTGCATCAGATTTGATGGTGGCAACGTTTGTATATTTGAATACATGATATGAAAAACTACAATGTTAATAGCCTAATCCTCAAAGGCTCTTTTATTATGACAAGATAACGATGATAAGAAGCGTGCTAAGATTTGGTAGAATACAGCTTCACACAGTTGTCTCGAGAAATCATCAAACAGTCTTCACCAACCTCTTATCAACTCAAAACTCACAATCTTTCCTTGTTTGATCAATCATGTGAGAACATATATATGCAAATGGTTACATTCTACCCAAATGCGTCATTGATCATAGTTCCCATGATAAATTAATCCTTGCTCTAAAGAACTCATTATCTCAAACATTAACAAAGTACTACCCTTTTGCTGGTAGGCATGCCAGCAAAGGAGCATCCTTCGTAGATTGCAACAACGAGGGCGCTGAGTTTGTTGAGGCAACTGTTGATAATTGTTAAAATATTAATGTATTTCTAGATTAGTCTAGAATTAATTATAAATGATTAGTGCTTTTAGATATTTAGTAAACATAAAACTAGAAATGACTAGATGGAGGAACCGACATTAGTCCACCGACATAATAATGCCTATAAAAGGCAGATGGTGTAATGCAATTGTAGTGTACAAAAAAGTCAAGGAATTTAAATCAATAAACAAAAGCTTTCATTTCTAAAATCTAAAACATCTCCTCTGTTCTAATAATCCCCACGTGAAAACATAATTCAATTAAAACTAATATTTCTTTTATACATTACAATCAATATAAACGCATATAAAACTTAACTATTTCTAACAATTGGTATCAAGAGCTAGATCGGGCGTTTATTCGAGTATACCATGACTACCGCTGGTGCATACAATATTCCTGTCCCCATCTTTGATGGCGATAACTATGATTTTTGGAGTATCCGAATGAAGACATATTTCCAAGCTCAAAGCTTGTGGGATATTATTGAAGACGGATTTAAAATTCCAAGCGATGTCAAAACTCTGCCCGCGGATCAACAAGAAAAACATAACAAAAATGTTGTAAGAAATGCAGCCGCTCTAGGCTACATTCAACAAGCCTTGACACCATCTATCTTTCCACGAATCATGGGAGCTACGACAGCAGAGGAGGCGTGGAAAATTCTTCAAGAAGAGTTTCAAGGAAGTGCCAAGGTGAGATCCGTCAAACTTCTAACTCTAAGACGGGATTTTGAAAATTTAAAAATGAAAGATTTTGAGACCGTAAAAGATTACTACTCTAGAATTAAAGAGATAGTAAATCAAATGAGAGCCTATGGAGATGATATAAATGATAAAAGAATTGTTCAAAAAATACTAATCACAATGACTGATAAATATGATCATGTCATTACTGCTATTGAAGAGTCAAAAGATATTGAGACTCTTTCAGTAACAGAACTAATTGGCTCTCTTGAAGCATATGAGGCTAGACTGAGTCGGCGAAGTGATGACTCACTTGAAAGTGCCTTTCAGTCTAAACTCAAAGTAAGGTCTCAAAAATCTAATAATGGGGAAAAGAAATTTTGAAGAAAAATCAAGAGGAAGAGAAAACCCGAACCGGGTTTGATCAAAGAAGAAAAGTTATCCTCCATGTGGTATTTGTGAAAAACAAACCACTTGGAAAAGATTGTTTCACAAAGGAAAACCAAAATGCAACAACCGCAAAAATTTGGACATCCGGAGAAAGATTGTCGTTTAAAACAAAATCTTCGAGCAAACTACACGGAAGAAAACGAAGATACACGGAAAACAACAAGCGGCTATTCTATGCGTGCCATGTTGCGAACGAGCAAAAGAAGATACTTGGTTCATCGGCGGTGGGTCGCGGTAACCACATGACCGGAGATGAGAAGTTATTCAGCAGCATCAACACAACAGTAAAGTCCCGTGTCAAATTGGGAAATGGAGCACTCGTCGATACAAAAGGAAAAGGTACGATAGCTGTTCAAACTAATAACAGTACTCGTTCCATTAATGATGTTCTTCTAGTTCCAAGCCTAGCAAGTAATTTGCTAAGTGTTGGACAAATGATGGAGCATGGCTACTCTCTTCACTTTGAAGATGAGTCATGCGTCATTCGTGATAAGAAAAATAATAACAAATTAATTGCCGAAGTCCGAATGGAAAATAGAAATTTTCCACTTCGCTGGCATTATATCAGAGACACAGCCATGAAAGCTCAAGTAGATGAATCATGGCTATGGCATCAAGATTTGGCCACTTCAATTTTCACGCATTAAAATTCTTCAACAAAAAATATGATGAGGACTTGCCAAGCATACATGAAATCACTGACACATGTGAAAGCTGTATGATGGGCAAGCAACATCGAAAACCTTTCCCTCGTGACAAAGCTTGGAGAGCAAGGGAAATACTAGAGTTGGTACACACTGACGTATGTGGACCAATGAGGACCCCATCTCAAAATCAATCCAGGTACTTTATCCTCTTTATTGATGATTATTCTAGAATGACCTGGGTTTATTTTATGCGTGAAAAATCAGAAGTTTTTACTATATTTAAAAAATTCAAAATTTTTGTTGAAAAGAAAAGTGGTCATTTCATAAAAACACTAAGAAGTGATAGAGGAACGGAATACACCTCTAAAGAATTTAATAAATTCGTGAAGATGAAGGAGTAAATCGCCAACTAACAGATTGGTTATGCTCTGAGCAAAATGGTGTTTCGAACGTAAAAGCAGAATCAGAATGGAAATGGCCAAAACAATGATACATGAAAAGGCCTTCCAAACAGTTTGGTCAAGTCGTATACGGTCAGTATACTTGCTAAATAGATGTCCAACTAAAGCTGTAGAAAATAAAACTCCAATTGAAGCTTGGAGTGGTATGAAACCTTCAGCAAAACATCTAAGAGTATTTGGATGTATCTGCTACATCCATGTTCCAAAGGAGAAACGTCACAAGCTCCAAGAAAAATCAGAAAAAGGAATATTCATGGGCTATAGCTCAAAATCAAAAGGCTATCGAGTCTATAACTTGAAGACCAAAAAGCTCGTGATCAGCAGAGATGTGGAGTTTGATGAAGACGCTTCTTGGAATTGGAAGGAAGACAAAGTTGAAAAACAAGCATATCTACCACAGATATCTATGGAGACTCGGTGAGCAGACACCACAAACTCAAAGATTCGGAGGAGAAGAAAGTACAATGCAGTGAAACGAGTCCAGCTACACCAACGTCTCCGTCATCAGCACAATCTTTGGAGCAAAAAGATTCAAGTCCGGAGTCAACACCTGGAAGAGTCAAAGCTTTAGCTGAAATCTATGAGAAGTGCCCTGAAGTTTGTAACTTCACATCTGTAGAACCTGAAAGCTATGAAATTGCAGCCAAAGACGAAAAATGGGTGATGGCGATGAATGAAGAAATTAAAATGATCGAAAAGAACAACACATGGGAGTTAGTTGATCTTCCCAAAGATAAAGAAATCATTGGAGTTAAATGGGTCTACAAAACAAAACTTAACCCCGATGGTTCCATACAAAAACATAAAGCAAGGTTGGTGGCTAAAGGCTATTCACAACAACCTGGAGTCGACTACAACGAAACTTTCGCACCTGTAGCTCGACTTGATACTATAAGAACACTTGTGGCGTTGGCAGCTCAACGAAGGTGGAAGATTCATCAGCTAGACGTAAAATCAGCATTTCTAAATGGATTTCTTGAAGAAGAAATATACGTGGAGCAACCACAAGGGTTCGTCAAGAAAGGAAAAGAAGATCAGGTCCTAAAGCTAAAAAAAGCTTTATATGGACTTAAACAAGCTCCACGAGCTTGGTATAGTCGTATTGACAGCTACTTCACAAGTTCTGGATTTAGGAGGAGCGACAGTGAGCCTACGCTCTACATCAAAACCCAAGGTAACTCTGACACTCTCATTCTTTCATTGTACGTTGATGATCTTATCTATACAGGAAATAATGAGAGAATGATACAAGAATTTAAAAAAGACATGATGAAGACATTCGAGATGAGCGACCTTGGATTGATGCACTATTTTCTTGGCATCGAAATTAGTCAAGAAAATGATGGCATCTTCATATGTCAAAAGAAATATATACGAAAACCTCAACGAGAAGATGAAGAAAAAATTTAAACTATACGGTTGTAAAACCGTAGCCACACCTCTTGTCGTCAACGAGAAGATGAAGAAAGAAGATGGATGATTTTGAGAAGGCTAACGCGGTGTGTTCAAGATTCGAAGTCTCATTGAAGTCATATGTCAAAAGAAATATCTAACCTCGAAAAATTTAAACTAACAAGACCGGACATAATGTACGACGCTTCAACTAGTCATAATGTACGCTATCCGCTATGTTCATGCAAAATCCTACTCAAATACATTATGGGCTGCAAAAGAATATTAAGATACTTGCAAGGCACCAAAGATTATGGAATATGGTACAAGCCTACTACAAAGTCAAAGCTTTATGGATACGAGATAGTGATTGGGCCGGATCAGTGGATGACATGAAAAGTACTTCAGGATATGTATTCACACTTGGATCTGGTGTATTCTCATGGGCGTCTAAAAAACAAGATACGGTGGCGCAATCTTCAGCAGAAGCCGAATATATAGCAGCCGCAAATTCAGCAAATCAGGCGATATGGCTAAGGAGAATTCTAGAAGATATGGGCGAGAAACAAAATGAAGCTACACAAATATTATGCGACAACAAGTCTACAATTGCAATGGTAAAGAATCCAGTATTTCACGGAAGAACAAAGCATATAGCCATCAAGTATCACTTTCTGCGTGAAGTCTCAGCAAAAAGGGAGATAGAACTATACTACTGCAAGACTGAAGAACAAGTTGCAGACATTTTCACCAAAGCATTACCAAGACCAAAGTACGAGTTCCTGCGCAACATGCTTGGAGTAACATCGAAATACATTAAGGAGGAGTGTTAAAATATTAATGTATTTCTAGATTAGTCTAGAATTAATTATAAATGATTAGTGCTTTTAGATATTTAGTAAACATAAAACTAGAAATGACTAGATGGAGGAACCGACATTAGTCCACCGACATAATAATGCCTATAAAAGGCAGATGGTGTAATGCAATTGTAGTGTACAAAAAAGTCAAGGAATTTAAATCAATAAACAAAAGCTTTCATTTCTAAAATCTAAAACATCTCCTCTGTTCTAATAATCCTCACGTGAAAACATAATTCAATTAAAACTAATATTTCTTTTATACATTACAATCAATATAAACGCATATAAAACTTAACTATTTCTAACAATAATACACTCTCCAGTTTCCTACAAGACTCGCAGCATGAAGATCTTAACCAGTTCTTTCCATACAATCACCTTTAGTCTAAGTCTACCTGCAGAGAGAAAAGTGAAAAAATGATCCCACTTGCGGTTCAAGTAAACCATTTCGAATGTGGAGGAGTGGCATAAACTGATTGGGCTAAAATGACGTGAATTTGCACAAGAGGGCATAAACATGAACATCCGCCAAGTGAACCCCGCTTTATATCTTTCCGACACATAAACTTTAACTTACAGGGATTCTTGGTTGATAGATCAAGCGATTGTGTCATAAGGAGTTTCCTGTTTCCCAACTCAAAGATAAAAGACCTCAAGCTTAAAATTAAAGCCATGACCACGGAATCCGGAATCCCATCACGAACCTTACTTGTGTTTGAAGAATTAAATTGGTTACTTTTTACGGAAGTATTTAAAATTTTGGTAGGCATGTTGAAGTTATAACCTTAAGAAATTTGAAGGTTGCTATTTTCTAAAAGGTATGTATCACACTTGCACGGTAGGAGGTCCAACTTAAGAGCTTTGATGCAACATCCAACAATTTTATCCTACAAATCATCTTACACACAACAATATTATATAGTTTTTTCCACTCATTCTCTCTCTGCATTCAAACCGTCAGTTCTGCCGCTTGACAGAATCCTGTGAGTAAGACACTTTGTAGGATGAAAATGTAAGAATATTTAGCATTTTCCTTAATAATAAGATAAGTAATTGTTTAGACACTGAGTTTAGCAAACTGTGCTCTAAAAAATTGATTTTTAAATAGGGTTTTTGTCGTAAAATAGCAACGTACTTTTTCAAATGTACCGTTTTAATACGTGTATTATTTATCGTTCCACTTAATGTTGTGTACTTTCATGTTTTGTTTCAATTTGCACATTTTGATGACGTGTCATAATTGAAATCTGACACGTGTCACCATTTATAACGTGACACGTCATCAAAATGTGCAAATTGAAACAAAACATGAAAGTACATAACATTAAGTGGAACGATAAATAATACACGTACCAAAACGGTACATTTGAAAAAGTACGTTGCTATTTTATAACCTAAACCCTTTTAAATAAAGCATGGTTTTTGGATCCAACTACGTTCTATTAGCTAACAGGTTAAATCAGCTTCTTAGGGGTTACCAAAGTCATTACATGTATAATACTACCTAAACACGTGGTTTTAACTATTAGAATGATATATTTCCCCCAAACCTTAACTATCATTAACAAATAATATATAGTGCAAAGCTCGGAGAACAAGATAACATATTAGCCTAAGCCCTTAAACAAAACTAATGAGCAAGCCAAAGTATAATGGGCCATAAGCCATATAAATAAATTGGCTAATAAAAAGTCGCATTTCGAGCATTCTTCGAAAGTTCAAATTGGTGGGAAATTTCAAGAAACAATAATGTAGTAGGAAGATCGTAGGTGAAGATATCAGCATACTGAAATCGAGACGGAACATGTAAGAGATGAACTTGTTCCGAAGCCACGTAGTCATGAACAAAATGTATGTTGATCTCAATGTGGCAGTAAATAAAAGAGCATGTAGCTCCGCCAATGGTTACTCGTACACCCAAGCGGTGTTAACAACCACATTATCTATACCACAATATTGGTACAAGGTGACCTGTCGCTTAACGGACCAGGACAAAGATTGTCCCCAAGAAATACACGATAATCAAAAGTGGAATGATGAATAGCATTACATCAAGCCCAGTCAAACTAGTTAGTTAAAAGAAATTCATGTCATTATTTGATATCCAGACATCCAGTTTGAAGGCACCATTACTAACAATATGGACATTGAAGAAATTAGTTTTTCTACCGTTTGTAAGTGGTTGGTTGGTAATTGTATACAACAACATACCCAATTTCGTTAGAGCGGGGTATGGAGAAGGTATCATGTAAATAGTCACACCCCTACACGAGGGTAAATGAACTGCTTCAAAAAAGACCTCCGAAAAGGATGAAGTGTTGCATTTTGATGGTTTTAGATACTTGTGCTCTTCCGTACCAAGGTGTTCAAGAAAGAGTTGAGTAACTAACAATACATGATAAAAACATACAAAAGTTTCATATAGGTTTTTTTTTCTTCGAAATAATTCAATTATGATTACCACATATCACTCCACATATCAGATCGTTCAATTTTCAACGGTTATTTGATAATCAAACCTCTACAAACTTCTTCCGCACTACACCATTTTTTACTTATAGCGACGAAATATTTTTCGCGACAACATATGTCGCAACAAGTCCACTAAACGACAAAAAAGTAGCATTTTGGGGTTCATCTTTGACCAAAACTTTTCTCGTCAGCATATTTTCCTTTTGTGTGCCACAAAAGAATTACTACATGACAAAATAGAGGCATTCCAGTTTCTGAATTTTGACTAGATTTTTTTGCGACAACATTTTGATTTTAGTGACAACAATATTGACACTAAAGACTTTGCTTGTTTTGACTTTTATTATTTAGCGACAAATGTGTTGTCACTATAAGTTTTGTGACGAAAAAATATTTGGGGGAAATTGCCGCCTAAACTTGTAGTGACAACATTTGTTGTCGCGATAAGTATTGTGACAAAAAAAGTAAAGGTCAAAAGAATTTGTTGTTTCTGGTAGAAATTTGCCGCCAAAACCTTTAATGACAACATGTTTTCGCGAAAAATATCGTCACAAAAGATTTAGACATAACTTAAACTAATTATAAATTTTTTAAAAATGTTATAAATTAATTAAATATGATTTTAGTTATTTATAAATAATTTCAAAATGAATTAAATTAATTATAAATAACTTTAAAATGTTATAAATAATTTAAAATAATTTAAATTGAATATAAATAATTTTAAATTGTTTAAGTTAATTATAATATGAATACTTTCATTTAATATATAATTAAAATTAATTATTTTTAGTTAATATTAACTAAAATTAAATAATTTTATTTAATATATAATTAAAATTGAATATTTTTATTTAATACTAATACTATAATGGATGGGACCCAAATTATAAAAAAATGTCGCCATTACGGTTGGACGAGGAGGAGGTTATAATTTATGACTTGATCATTATGTTTATTTCCCGACGACAAGTCATCAGGACATATTTTGGTCAAATTTGATCTTCCCCCGCATGTAAGGGATGTTTGAAAAGCGGAACCCTTCGTTCTCAATCTGGTTGGAAAGTTGATACAAATGAATTGGCGTGGTAGGTTTGGGTAGAATCAGAAGTTAAATTGGATCATTAGTTATTTGTGATCTGTATGTAGACACGTATGTTCTATAAGTGAAAATTCTGTATAATATTAGCTTTATATTAATGAAAATTGTCAATTCTTATCTTGTATAACTTATAACTGTTATTCTAGGTTAACAAGTATACAAAGTTCCAAGAAAGTCGTTGTTTTTTTGTTCTATCAACCGATGGTCGTGAAGAAGATTTCTCCTACATCATTTGTATCAACTTTCCAACCAGATTGATAACTAACTAATAATCCAACTTTAACATCTGATTCTACCCAAACCTACCACGCCAATTCATTCCAACTATTCGTGCAACCCAAGATTACAAAATGATCGGCCTACTTTCAAAATAAATCTAAAAATCCCCATCCAGATTTGGGCTTACCCCCATCGTACGTATTTTGCATATCCAAACACCCCTTTAGATAGACTTAATCATCTAATTGTAAGGTAATCGAAGGAACAATATCACAATTAACAAACCCGAAAGACTGGAACTGAAGGAATAATATCACAATTAAAGACTAGAACTGAAGGAACAATATCACAATTAACAAACAAGAAAGAAAACCTTTTATTTAAAACACACAAGAGTTCTCAAACACATTTCATTCGGACTCGAATGAAATAACTTGACAAGCAAAAGAGAACATTGTTTTTAGCATGAGTTCTCAGACACGTTTCTTACAGACTCGAACGACGCAACTTAACACGACTGATGGGGAAATCAGGCTGCTTTTCAGGAATGGAGTTTTTTATAGCTGGTACCTCGATGTATGCGTCGGCCAGCCTAGATAGAAGAGGAAACCCACTCTGCACCAATATATAGAAAATGATTTATAGCTTCCAAAATCATCTTATAACTAATTGTTGGTCTCAAATAAATAAAATCAGTGGTAAATTAGCGGCTACAAACAATTATGTAAATGCGCATATAATATCTAGCACATGTCAAATGTGTAGAGCTTACCATATCAAAGTTGTGTTCTTGCGTGTAACCTAGGAGATACGGAGCCAAATACACATCAGCCTGCAAAATAATTGGCACCAATTCATTTAATATTCTGGTCATGATTTTTCAGTAACCAAGTCTAGATGAACAAAAAGGGAATACTACCAACAAAATCTCATCTCCTGTGGCATACTTCCCAGCATGATCTTTTAGTAACTTCTCCAGAGCTTCACAAGTTCATTGAAATCAAACAAGCCTCTTATAATAAAATCAGGAAAAGAGACGGAAAGATAAAATGCATTCTCTTTCATGCTCCTACTAAATGAAATTGAAACTTATGACGGCAATCTTACGATATAGCTAAAGTTTCATAATGAAGCTAGTGTTGTTGTTCGGTCATAACCATGAGAACTTAGTGTACAATGAAAAATGAGATATTTACATGTTTAAACCTAAGTTGAACGGGGACAGAAACGAGAACGGGGACGGGCACCGAAAAACGGCAACATCCTAAAATTCAATAAACGGGTACGGCAGAGAAACGTATATGTGTTTTATATTTTTATAATATTTTAGTATATGAAAAATTGCCTTAAAAATTACAAAAATACACAAGATTAAAAAATCTAAACAAATATTACTCATAATCATCAATTAAAAACTCTTAACCATCAATTTGTCTTTCCAAAAAACATTTTTCATTATTTTTGTTTTCATTTTAACAAATTATACAATTATACATAACTAATTAGTATAGCCTATAAATCCAGCCCATGACTAAAACTCGAAATAATGAAGAATGAAGATCAAATTATACATATATTATAGTACGTACATACTATCAGTTTAGACAAGTTCTGGAAGGTTTAAACTGATGAGCCGTGATTTATGAATAGTTTGGACGATTTGTCTTCTATAAATTAGATAGGTTAATTAAAACTAAAGTGTTTTAGTTATTGGGCCATAGGAAACGTCACTTTTTTGGGCCAGACACGTTTCCCCAAACGTTTCCCAGATAATGATCGGTGTACTCCTTCTGAAGAAACGTTTCCACTTATCCCGGGGACGTTTCCACCGGAGTTTTCGTGTATCCTAGGTTTAAACTATCACTCTAGGCGAATGTCAAAATAGTATATTTTAGTCCAGGCTTTCATTTTCTTTCTTTATTTCGGCTATTTAACTCGTCTTTAATACTAATTCCCAGTTACAGAGGGAGTGAAGATCGAGTAAAGATATACCTGTAAAGCATTTTCCAAGATAGTGATGAACCCATGAAAGCTTTGCATCTTGACCAATCTTTTTTTCAAGGTAAGACTGCACATTGCGATCATGACAAACATTGACAAAAAACTTTGCAAGAATTCATGTAGAAGCTATCTATGTGAGGGGTTAAGTTTGAGAAATTTGAAACAAAAGATAATTTTTCTCACCAAAATAGGAGTCCTTAGTAGAGGTTGCATGCATGAGGTAACGATACTTGCAGCCTAAAGAGTTGAAATTTAACGAGGTGAGTTTAAGTATACTAGGATACATATACGTGAAATTCAAATAAATCGTAGAAAATATATGTTCTTGCATGAGGTTGTATTTTGTGAAAAAGTCAAAACATAATTATATATGTTCTTGCAACTCGACCACCATAGAAAATATAGTAACACTGAACATAATGATATGTGAAATGATGATAATCAAAGCGATGCAATTTAACTTTCCGTAGGTAGGTGAGATGATAATAATCAACGCGATCAATTATGATAAAATACATATACTAGCCTGCTAGGATAAAGATAAACAAAATAAAATAAAATAAAACACCTTATATCTCTACTCTTTCATTGGAGTATTTGAGTCCCAACTTTACCAAATATAAGGTTGTTGGCTCGTATGCAAAATTATCATCATCACTTACACCAATATAGAAAGCTTAAAATTATAAAACGATATGGTATTACCTGATAGTTTAATGTTCTTTTCGCAAGGTTGAGAGGTACCAAATGGTGTTGAGGGTAAGTTTCGTCAAGGTACTGTATCATAACAAGAATACACACGAAAGATGAACAAATTATATTTCCTTTTCATAAATATAATGAAAAAACTACAAAACATACAAGCAACTATGTAGATATTTGATTCATATATAACAAAGAAGATTTGCATATTTTCACAGCCTATCAAGAAAAGAAAAAAACCATTTTGAAGAATTGAACTATGATAGAAGTTACAAACCAATAGGATTGCGAAGGAATCGGCGATCACTATATCACCATCAACGATTGCAGGAACGAATCCCATAGGATTGACCTTTAAAAATTCTACACTTCCAAAAAGGAGAGTAAGTTAACTACAAATAGTAAAACACAAAATTGAACTTTTTTCTCGATTCCCCTATATCTATATTCATGTTGTGTGCTTGTATTGAAGTAGTTATCTCTTCAACGGCTGAGCATCAGGTCAAAACTGATAAACCAAATCAAATATCAACTTTTGTGGAAGAGATGAATCGCGAATCGATGCGATTCGGTCATTTTCGATTTTTGTCCGTGTTAGCTAGCTTGGTCAAACTGAAGGTCAACATTATAGTTTTTGTTAAGTTCAGGGTCTAAAGCTGGTCATTCTAAAGATGTATCAAGTTGTAGCCGTGTTTAGCTAGTGTTTGGAACTTGAAGGGCTTATTTGGAACTTGTGGCTATATATTCTCTCATCCGAGTTTAGGGTTTCATAACACACATCTCATCTTCACACAATTATTAGTTTTCTCTCTTGTATTCAGTCTGGTTTGATATCATTCTTGATATCTGTTAGTTAGTCTTGGTATGTTGTATATCACCCAATCTCTTTATTTGGGTGATCTGAGTGTGAGTGATTATGTAGATGAGGATTGTTGGTTGGTGTCCTTCTGAAAGAGATTAAAACATCGTCTTTTTTATTGTTTGGTAAGCACCGTTTGAGACTTATCTGCTATAGTATTTGACTAATAAAAATACACCAAGGGGTGGTTGTCTAGGTGTAATTGGCAGTTGTAGTGTGTTCTTTACCATTTTTAAATGGTATCAGAGCCACAGTTATGAGTGTTTGGTGGCTCTTTTTTGGGGTTTTGTTGATCTGTTTGGGTTTCTTGGTGATTGAGGTCGTTTTCTTAATGGCCGTGGTTTTTTTTATCTAATTGAGTTAGATTTGATAAAGCTGTGAGGTTTCTTGATTAGGGTTTGTTGAAACCCTAATTTCTGATTTTGGGGATCTGGTTTATAGGTGATCCATGGGCTCATTCTTGGTCACAATTACACAAGACTAAGTGAATATAGTGTTATTGTGGTGTTTTTTCCGCTCATGTTCTTCTATTCCCACTGTAAGTTACCTCTCTTCTTTAAGACAACAGTAGTTTAGCTAAGAAGGTGCAAATGGGTTGGCTAACATCTTGACCTGCCACCAAGAGTGGTACGGATACCTGCTCTGGCCAACCCAATCTTCTTAGATGGTTACTTGTTGTTCTTAGGTGCGAGTTTAAGTTTAATTTAGTTCTTAGTAGTTTCAATTTTGTTTTAGAGTCTAGAGTAAAGGAGGTTACGATTTTGGGAAGTCTTGGAAGTTGTTGTTGGTATAATTGGTGGTTATTTGTGATTGAAGGTGTTATGAGATATTTGTTTGATTGCTTGTTTTGTTTCTTGTTTTTTTCTGTTGAATATTGTTTGTTGTTATTATTGGTTCTGTTGTTGTTTATCTTGTTTTGTTTCTTTGTCTAATTTGTGATGGTGATTGCTGGGGAATGTGGTGGTAATTTACCACTTATTTTGATTAATAATCTTGATGCTGGTAATCCACTACATGTGCAAACTAATGATAATAGTAATAATGCTTTAATTCCTTTCAAACTTTTTGGAACTGAAAACTATAGGATCTAGTCTAGTTCCTTGAAACATGCTTTACAAGCTAGAAATAAAATTGGTTTTATTGATGGTACTTTTATTTGAAAAATTCTTATGCAGTTAGTGATGTCTTATCTGCATAGTGGGACATGTGTAATGCCATTGTCTTAACTTGGATTATGAACTCTGCGTCTCAAGATGTGTATCTTGGTCTAGTTTACTCTGATAATGTTGCTTATGTGTGGAAATAATTAGAGGAAACTTATGATAAAGTTGATGGTTCTGTGGTGTTTAATATGCTTCAAAAAATTAAAGGTATAAAACAAGGTGGTAGTTTTGTTGTTGATTATTATCATAGGTTAATCTTTTTTGGAGAGAATTTGATGCCTTAACTAAACTACCTAAGTGTATATTTGAAGTTAAATGTGAGTGTGATGCCAGTAACGAGTTGTTGATTTATCAGCAACTCATGAAACTGATGCAGTTTCTGATGGGCCTTGATGACTATCATCAGCCAGTCAGAAGTGCTCTTCTCACCAGAGATCCTCTCTCTGATGTGAAAGATGCATATACTACTATATCCAGAGAGGAATCCTACAAAGGGGTTCCTAAGAACTCTGGTGTTACTGAAGCCAAAATGAATGTCTTTTCTTTTGCTGCTAAGTCTTTTAATAATTCTGATAGAAGGGTATTTAGTAATAACAATAACACCAGAGGAAATGCTACTAATACTGTTAATAAAGGACCAAATCCTAATCTGATTTGCAAGAATTGTGGTAAAATTGGGCATACTATTGATAAGTGTTTTGAAATTAAAAAAAATCCTAACAATAGCGTCAAACAAAACTATAATGCTAATAATGTTGATGTTAAGAATAATGATAAACAGTAATCTGTCAATCTTTCTACTAGTTTTACTTCTTAACAAATGAGAAAACGGTTGTCTTTGATGAATGATACTACATCTGGGAGCATACTTGCTAATATGGCATGTAGTGCTTCATTCTTTTATGGAAATGTGTGGTTTAATATAAAATTTTCAAAATACTTTGTTGCCAATTCTGGTGTTATGGTTAAAAGTGTTACTTTAGGTTGGATTATTGATTCTGGTGCTAATCAACATCTTACTGTTTCTACTAATGGTATGTTTGATATTGTTGATGTTTCTGGTTTAAATATTATTTTGGGTCATCCTAATGGGACTCTTGTTACTATTAGTCATGTTGGTAACCTTAGGTTGACTTGCAATGTTGTTTTGTATGATGTTTTAATTGTGCCTGGTTATTGTGTTAGTCTTTTTTCTATGAATAAGCTTATTAGAGATACTAAGATGTTTGTGTGTTTTGATGAGGATAAATATTATATTCAGGATTTGAAAAAGGAGACTGTTCTGGAGACTCGTAGTGGGTCTGGTGGATTATACTTGTTTGATATGCATAATGGCAATTATGTGAGTATGTCTAATATGATTATGTGTTTCAATATTTCTAAAGAGTTATGGCATAGCAGACTTGATCATCCTGCTGACCAAGTTCTGTCTGTTCTCAAAAATGATTTAAAACTGTCTAAGTCTATTCATGTGTCTGCTTGTGAAACCTGTCATAGGGCCAAAAAAACAAGGGAACCTTTCCCTTTAAGTGATCACAAGTCTGAGAAACTTGGTGAACTTGTTCATCTTGACTTGTGAGGACCTTATAGGGTTTCTAGCAGAGAAGGATTTAAGTTTTTTTAACCATTGTTTATTATTTCTCAAGGGTTGTTTGGGTATATTTGCTTAAATCTAAAGATGAGGTCTTTAATGTCTTTGTTTCTTTTATAAAACTCATTCATAATCAGTTTAATGTGTCTATTAAAACTATCATATGTGATAATAGGACTGAATTTGTTAATAAAAAATGTTTGGTTTAATAAATGACTTTGGAATAATTCAACAAACTTCTTGCATACATACCCCTCAGTAAAATGGTATTGTTGAAAGGAAACATATGCATCTGCTAAATGTCGATAGGAGCCTTATGTTTCAGGGGGGATTCCATTATGTTTCTTGTTTGATTGTGTGCTCACTGCTGTTTATCTTATTAACAGGTTTCCTTCTTCTGTCTTAAACGGTAAAAGTCCCTATGAGTCGGTTCATAAGAAAAAACCTGAATTATCCAACATGAGATGTTTTGGATGTCTGTGTTTTCAAACTGTTCTAAATAATCATGATAAACTCACGTCTAGATCAAATAAATGTGTTCTTATTGGCTATTCTTCTTTTAAAAAAGCTTACAAACTCTATAATCTTGATAACAGAAGTGTCATCTATTCTAAAGTTGTAAGGTTTTATGAGACTATTTTTCCTTTTAAAATGAAATCTAAAACAGTCAATGATTTAGTTGATGATTTAATCACAAATGATGCGTATAACTTGATATTTTTTTACTACAAAATGTCTCAAAGTATCAATGATGAAATGGGAGTTACACCAGTTGTGGATGGCAGTCATCTAGGACAAATACTAGAATAGATGTATTCTGAGGATGAGCCTGCAACCCAAGTTAGTGAAACAAGCTTGTCTGAGGGCAATGTTCCTAGAAGCCCAAACATTTTTTCTTATGAGTTTGATCAGCCATGTGATACAGACATAGGGCAACCTAGTGCTAGAAAGTCTAGTAGACCTTCTAAGCTTCCTGCTAGATTTAATGACTATGTGGTTGAAAGTAAAGTTAGATATGGTGAAGAAAAACATGTGAATTATGCTAGATTGAATTCTGTGAATTATTGCTTTGCCATTACTTTGAATAAACTGCCTACTACTTATCATGAAGTTGTTAAAGATATTAACTGGGTTCATGCTATGCATAATGAAATTAAAGCTTTAAATAGAAACAACACTTTTACTATTACCGAGTTGCCTTTTGGCAGAACTCCAATTGGTTGTAAATGGATTTTTAAAATCAAATATAAAGCTAATGGTGAGATTGAGAAGTACAAGGCTAGATTAGTGGCAAAGGGTTTTAGTCAAAGATAGGGTATTGATTTTGATAAAACTTTAGTCTTATTGTTAAGATGGTTACTGTCAGATGTCTTATATGCATTGTTGTGTCTAGATTAGCCTTTGTATCAACATGATGTGAATAATGTGTTTCTGTATGGTGATTTGGAAGAGGAAGTCTATATGACTTTGCCTTTAGGTTTTGATAATGATAGTCAAACTAAGGTGTGCAAACTGAACAAATCATTTCATGGCTTAAAGCAAGCCCCAAGGCAGTGGAATGCTAAATTTACATCTGCCTTGGTTGAGCATGGATTTGAACAAAGCAAACACAATTATTCTTTGCACATCAAGCAGTCTGATGGTGTTTTTATTGTTCTGTTGGTATATGTGGATGATATTGTGGTGACTGGTAACAATAAGGCCGTGATTGATGAGTTTAAGTATTATCTCAGTAGTAAGTTCATGATAAATGATCTTGGTATCCTTAAGTATTTTTTGGGTATTGAGGTTTTGGAAAATGATAGTGGTATTTGTAGGTCTCAAATAAAGTATTGTTTGGAATTGCTGCATGAATTTGGTTTACTTGCAGCAAAACCAGTCACTACTCCTTTGCTTGAGAATTGTATTTTGTCTGTTGAAGAAACAGAATCTGATAAATTTCTAAAAAATATTGGTGAATTTAAAAACTTTTAGGAAAACTCATATATCTGACTCATACTAGACCAGATATTTCATATGTTGTGCATTGCCTTAGCCAGCATATGCATTCACCTTTACAGTCACATCAGAAAGTTGCCTTAAGAGTTTTAAGGTATCTTAAAAATTCACCTGTTACTGAATACAAGTGTTTAAATAAAATGATCTATTACTAAGATGTTTTACTGATTCCGATTGTGTCTTAAAATGAGAAGGTCTGTTTCAGGCTTCTGCATATTTTTTGGTAAAACTCTAGTTTCTTGGAAAAGTAAGAAGCAGGACACTGTATCTAGATCATCAGCTGAAGCTGAGTATAGATGTATGGATAGTGCTACTTGTGAGTTTATTTGTATTTCAAAATGTTTTGCACAATTTGCAAGTTAAAATCTTGTATCCTATTAGTCTTTATAGTGACAATATTTCAGCAATTCAAATTGCTGAAAATCTTGCGTGAAAGAACAAAACATTTTGAAATTGATGTTCATTTTGTTAGAGAAAAGGTGTCTGCTAGTATTAATAAAACTGAGAAAGTTTCTTCTGCTGATCAAACTGTTGTCTGCTAGTATTAATAAAACTGAGAAAGTTTCTTCTGCTGATCAAACTGTTGATACCTTAAATAAAACTATTGGGAGTGCTCAACATAAAAGGTTGTGTAGTCAATTGAGTTTGATTAATATTTTTGCTAAGTGATTTGCAGGTTTGAGTTTGCATTGTTGCCCAGGTTCAGTTTGAGAGAGAGTGTTAGCTAGGTTGGTCAAACTGAAGGTCAACACTATAAGTCTTGTCAAGTTCAGGGTCTAAAGCATGTTGTTCTAAATATGTATCAAGTTGTAGCTGTGTTTAGCTAGTGTATGGAACTTGAAGGGCTTATTTGGAACTTGTGGCTATATATTCTCTCATCTGGATCTAGGGTTTCATAAAACGCATCTCATCTTTACACAGTTAGTAGTTTTCTCTCTTGTATTCAGTCTTAGTCTGGTTTGATATCATTCTTGATATCTGTTAGTTAGTTTTGGTATTTTGTATATCACTCAATCTCTTTATTTGGGTGATCTGAGTTTGAGTGATTCTGTAAGTAAGGATCGTTGGTTGGTGTCCTTCTGAAGGAGATTAACCCTTGGCTTTTGTATTGTTCGGTAAGCACCATTTGGGACTTATCTGCTGTAGCATTTGAATAATAAAAATACACCAATGGGTGGTTGGCTGAGTATAATTGGCAGTTGTAGTATATTCTTTACCATTATTACAGTTCGTTGGTTCAGTTCGATTTAGTTTATGTGTGCTTTTCTCAGCTTTGACCAGAATCGAAACTAAAAACCATATATATTTATAACCGAAAACCAAACTGACTAGGTTCTAAGGCCGTGACATGGATTTTGAGGGCCATGTGATATATATATATATATATATATATATATATATATATATATATATATATATATATATATATATATATATATATATATATATATATATATATATATATATATATATATATATATATAACTCGTTAAAAAATGTGTAAAACAACTATAGAAAGGTAAGCATCCAAAAATAATAGAACGAATGTATAACATATCTATATTTATCACATTATATGTGTAAGAATGATCGACGTTGTTTAAAAGTTTTTTATAAAACAAAGGGCTTTGGCTTAGTTGGTACTCACCTTGAAAAACTCATTGGCCCACTAGAGTGATTTTATGGATAGAAGGTCAAGGGTTTGAATCTCGGCTCGTGCTCATTCCAGTTGGTGGCCCACTGGCCAGAAGAGTTGTTGGAGCTATTCCTTGTGGGGTGGATAATGACTGATATCAAAAGACATCCGCAGTCAGGGGGTTCCCGCCAATTCACAACTTTTTTTTCAAAAGCTTTTTATAGAAAATGTGTAAAAAAAAGACCACTTAAATAACAAATTGGGCTAGATTAAACAACTTTTCCAACCTTGGGCTGGAAGTGTTTAATCTATTTTTTTTTTTGTTCAAAAAATCTCTTTGTACTCGTCTAGGGATAGAATCAAGAAAGTATGATAAAAGTGTGATATCCTTAAACCTTAGGATCAAAGTAATCTTTACCCTAGTTATCATCTTCTTACACTAGCATGTCGTATGACTTATTTTTTTTTTTTTTTTTTTTTCAATCATTTAAAACTAATATACCTTTCATTCATAATGTCAAAGTCTTATGTTTTAGAGTATCTTTTCATCACGTTTACCCCATTTACCGAACTAAAACTTTCTTGCATCAAAAAATCGCGGGCACCAAAATTTTGGGGGGCCCTGTGCAGTTGTGCATTATGCACACCCTAAAATCCGACCATGCTAGGGCCTGTTCCATTTCTATTGAACTGGTTTAGCTTGGTTTTTTGGTTATGTCGTTTTCATTTGTGCTTTTTGAAGTTGTATGAAGTAGTTATGGAGATATTTGGCTCCCATTAAGACAAAATGTTTAAATGAGTTGTCACATGTCTCATGAATTTGAAGTGAAAAAGTGTAAATTAAATGTGTCCTTTTTTAATCTCAAATTAGTTATTTTAGTCATTACAAAAGTGTCTTTAAAAGAATTATACTTACAAAAAGTACTTAATGTAATAAACTATAGTATTATCACTACTTATTTTATGAAAAGGACAATTTTAATATTGTCTTATAGCATCTACAATGCATAAAGTTTTTAAAGATTTGATGTATTTAATGCATTTAGTGCATTTAATGTATACTCATTTAATAACTTGTAGCTTTTACAGTAATTTGGAGTTGGCCAAGTCTTTTCAAAAAATTTTTGAAAAGCTATTGTAAAACCTTATACCACAATGCAAAAAAGCTCTTATAAGACTTGGTAGAATAGTAAAAAGCTTTTGATTGTTTTACCTATTGTGGATGCTTTTAGTTCATTGTGGATGCTTTTAGTTATGAACGTTTTTACTCAAGACAATTTATAAAAATAAGAAAAAAAAATTATGAAAGAAATATTACCTTTTTAGCAGTGTTAATTACTCCCTCCGTCCCATATTAAGTGTCCACAATGGAATATTAGGATGTCCCAAATTAAGTGTCCAGAATCTATTTTAACCAATGAGATGAGAGTTTAGTGGGTAAAAATAATATTTGATTGGTGGAGAGTGTAGTTAGTGGACTTTTCTAAAACTTTGTGCACTTTGAAAGTGAACACTTAATATAAGACGGAGGGAGTATTAGGCCTAAGTGTTTTGTTAATGTAGGCAACCTATTTGCCTCTTGTATTATCTATATATATCGATATTGTAATCTATTATCGTTAAGTGAGAAAAATATAATTCTACATGATATCAGAATACCAATAATTATCCTTAAAACTTTAAAAAAATAATTTTTTTTCCATTAATCAAATCTTCATCCCAAAACATCAAGGTGTTTCATGCTTGCTTGCTTAATTAATTCATTACTTCATATATATATACTGTATTTATTCTGGTGTCCTTCACAAACCTTATATAGCATGATTGCCATACAAAAGCTAAAACGATTCATATTTCCTACTAATATTGTTGCAGTCCTCCATCCTCAACCTTGAATCATGGTAACCGAAACAAATTCATCACCCTAACCACCTAAATATGCAAAGGTTTTTACGTTTCATAACTTTAAAAATGCCTGAGTATTTTAGGAAAATACAATTTTAATGACATCCAAAATATATATGCCATGTCTTCGAACATTTTGTCCGACGGTGGGGGCTTGTGGCGTTTATGACCTGAGTTGGTGACATGGCTTGAGCCTTACAACCCACCCTTTTCATATTTTTGACTATTGGAGATGCAACCGATAGTTTAAATTTTAAAATATATGTACTTACAAACAACATTATTTTTACATACAACTTTTATCATTTTTCTTATCTAAAACACTTTCAATGTGGATCATATGTACGTTTCTTATGACGAACGAGAATATCATCTTTTGATGAAAGCTTACGAGTATCACAAAATGTTGTTGTAAACATTAAAGATTCCCTTGAATATATGAAGTCGGCAAGTCGGGATTGATGATAGACACTAAACATCTTAGAGAGAAAGGTGAAGAAATGTGTGTTTTATTAAGAATGAAAGAATGCAACTACACTACAGTTTCCCACACCCCTCATAGAGAGTCATGAGGAGTATTTATAGGTTCCTTACAACTCTAGTTTGCTGCGTGTGCATAATAAGTCCCTGCGGGCACAACTATATTACATGTTAAGTCCAATTCACGTGTAAGACGTTATTTTCACCAAATAGCAAAGCTAACAATCTCCTTTCAAGATAGCGTCACATGTGAATAGTTACAATGAGTCGTATAACTACATAAAAAAGTAAAATAACAATTTTGTTGAAGTGCAGAGTCTCTAAGGATGTCATTGTAATCAAGATATTGTGGATGACTTGGAGTTCTTTCTTCCGAAGATCTCAGCTTTGATCTTTGGCACTTGAGGCTCTGATTTTGTTTTAGCTCTGAACTCTTTTTGCATCATCCTTGAAGTTCCTTCTTCCGAATTCCTTAGGATCAATGCTTGGCACTAACGGCTATGATCCTTGGAGCTCTGAACTTGTGTTATAATGATCTAGTTAGGTTAATACTCCCTCCTAACTAGTGAGCCTTCTTCTTTAAGTTGCTCCCTCCCAAACTAACAACAATTCATAAAATCTCTTTAGTCTTCAGACACGCAGCGGAGAATATAGACTATATATTGTAGCACCTTGCATGGTTATATGTTCAGGGAACATCATATCAACATAACTCACATAGAATGCAACCAAGTTGGTGAATAAACCCCGATGTACACATAATGGCCGACTATTGTACCAGAAAATAAGCACAGTTCCCTGAATCAACCAAATCACGGAAGATGAAGCAATGATACCCGGCTAACCTACCGGAAAAATCAATGGTGTATATGCCTATAGCCCTTCTTCATTGACCCGATAAATCCCCGTGTACACTACTTCTCTCTCTTGATGGTTTCAAGTTATTAGAATCATCATAATGTTGTATACATGCCATAAAATCAATCTTGATGCATAATGTGGTGCATAATTCTTCATGAGTTATATGGTGATCTATGACTCTCTTTAAATTCTCATCTCTTCTCTTCAACCTATAAATAACCTCTTCAAATTCCAATCAGCTAGTAATGACCACGTATAGAGATAACCCAATATAACCAATCTGAAAATGTTGTAATATCCCCAGCTATGTGACTTCATGCTTGTACTAAAGAATTTATGACTTAAAACCTATATTGAGCACTTATGTTGTAAAAATCGGCCCAAACGGCCGATTAATCCCCGCATAATCACTAATCGCTCACTAAGCGCCTTGATTTATCATAATCGGCCTATTTAATCGGTTTGGTCAAATATCGCTTAAAAATCGGTCAACAAACCGATTAATCGGACAAAATCGGTCTAATCAGATTAATCGGACAAAAGCGCTTAAAAATTGGTCAACAAAATCGCTTAAAAATCGGACAAAATCACTTAAAAATCTGTCAACAAACCGACTAATCGAACAAAATCGGTCAAAGGTCGCTTAAAAATGGTCAACAAACCGAGTAATATTTATGTTTGCATTTGAACTTTGAAGAATTATGTATTATGTCTATATTTGAACACTTAAAATATTTGAACTTTGATGCAATACGCTTATCCCATACATATAAAATAATATAATATCTAAAATTGCATTTTTGTGCATAAAAATTCCAATCCGATTAATCCCGGATTAATCCCCGCCTATCCGATTAATCGCTAGGCCCTACCCAACCTCCTCACTAGCGCCTAGCGATTTTTACAACTTTGTTGAGCACCATAACGTAACTCCTTAAAGTATCAGGTGCATAGTGGATAAACGCCCAGAAATGTTATCTTGAGACATACAACTGACCAACCAGCTTGACTTTAAGATAAATAAGTACACCCGTGAAATGTCACTTCAATCGCAAATAAGCAATATCTTACAAAAACTCTATAGTCACAAAAAACCGATAATAACCGTTGTCATTTGACGTGGATCTTGATAAGGATCATTTCACGAGACTGATGTTTGATGAAAGTTTGTGATGAAAGTTTGTTTATAATGGTTTTTCGATTTTAGGGTTAAGGTTTCAACGATGATAATAGTGAAGTAATTTGGTGTTTGATCATAAAAATGTCCATAACTTCTTTTGGGGCATTTTTAGGCTCGAAAATCCGTTAACCGACATAGTGGGTTAAAACGTCGCCCGTCTCGTTCCAACGATCGTTTTGATAGTGGAACGCTAAAACCAAAACGGTTCAAAAGTTATGATGATTTTAGTGAAAGCCTTATTTTTATGAATTTTGGTCAAATCTCAACTTCAAAAAGTCAAATTAAACAAGTTCGGCTTTCCAATCTCAGCTTGACCCAATTTTGGATTGATACAATTTCGGCTTCACAAAACTCGGCTTCACAAATTTGGTTCCAAATCTCGGCCTGTCCTAACTTGACTTGCCCTAACTCGGTTTCACCTATATCTACTTCTAGGTGAATTTTGGTTCCTCCCTGTTTCGGTTCCACCCTTTTTCGATGACATCACTATCTTGGCTCCTAAATGGGTAGGGACCGAATTCGGTGTCTAGATGTAGAACCGAATTCGGTGTCCAGATGTAGAACCGAATTCGGTGTCAAATGGTTAGAACCGAATTCGGTGTCAAATGGTTAGAACCGAATTCGGTGTGTAAATGCCAAATCTCGGTGCCACAAACTGAGTTCCTTCCCTATATTTCCGGTGCACTTACTTTTGTACTTGGAACGGAATTCAGTGACCAAAGGGGAACCGAATTCGGTTTAATGAACATTCAAAGGACCGAGTTTTGAAGCTGTTAACCAAAAAACGAACAAATTAAAACACTAAAAATGCATCAAAACGTAAACCTTTGATGGATTTGAGCTTAAAAAGGTTTAAGGAACATGTTTTTGTGAATTTTTAACAATCTTATAACATCAAAACACCAAGAAACCGAATCAGAGAGACTAAAAACCTATAAAATCAATCGAAAACCTCTTAAAATTTTATTTCAATTCGATTTTGCTCCAAGAAACATCACACACTCATGATTAGGCTCTGATGTCACTTGCAAATATCACAGATTCACATGAACTTATGAGGTAGGGATTGATGATAAATACTAAACATCTTATAGAGAAAAAGTAGAGAGAAATGTGTGTTTTATTAAGAATGAAAGAATGCAACTACACTACACTTTCTCACACCCCTCATGGAGAGTCATGAGGGGTATTTATAGGCTCCTTACAACTATACTTTGCCTCTTATACATAATAAGTTCCTGCGGGCACAACTATATTACATATCTAGTGCAATTAACGTGTAAGACATTATCTTCACAAAATAGCAATGCAACAGTTGCAAGAACAAGAAGCTCATACGGATACCGTATTAGTATTAGTTTAGACTCCAATACCGTATGAGTAGAAAACTATTTTTAGATACAGCCAAAGGTGAGTAGGAAACTATTTTTAGATATATTTAAAGGTATATCTTCTTATACTTACTATCCTCTTCCTGGGAATTTTAAATTCTTTAGAGTTTAACTCGATTGTATGGGTCAAATGGGTTTTAGTGTTATTATAAAATGCATTTTCGCCGTACGCCAATTGGCACACGACACAACACCTTATGCATTTGATGAATACTTGCAAATGGGTTAACATGTGGGACGTGATTGTCTCAACTTTTTTACAATGTGCATTAATTATTTATACATGCCTGCGTATTTAGAGAAACCCAATTTTAATGACATCCAAAATATATATGCTAAACACGAAGCGGTTCATTGGTTTCGGCGTATGCTTAAAAGTATTTGGAAGGGGAAAAATGTCCGAAGTCATGGCACAAACAATTTCACGGAAGTGATAAAAAATACCCAAGTATAATGCTTGGAGTTGTGCGTCGTATGATTTGTGGATTTGACACGTCTTTTTGTGTAATGGGTGCCAATAAGGATCTTAATGTTCTAAATTATTTACCGTTATGCGATGACCTTATTCATGACATCTCCACGGTGGCTCTATTTTAAGTGAATGAGTTGCATACGACAAAGGGTATTATTTAGCTTTCGGGATAATGGGCTACTTTTTTCAAATAGTGTTTTGTGGTAAGAGACAAGCAACATATGTTCTTTAAAAGAAGGTAAGAAATTTAAAAGAAGGTAAGAAAGTATAAGAAAAAATGTCGAACAAGCTTTTGATATCCTCCAAAGATGTTGAAGAATCATACAACAGCTAACGTGTTCTTAGAGATCATGCTCGACTCATTTATAAAGTAAATTTAGTTCTTTTAGCTATCAAAGCCAAACATAAACGTAGTAATTTATTTCAATTACTTGTTTATCTCAGTAGCTATAATATAAATAAACATCGTATTCAATTTTCTTTAACGA
The DNA here is from genome assembly GCA_022545495.1 of Chrysanthemum lavandulifolium. Taxonomy (NCBI): domain Eukaryota; kingdom Viridiplantae; phylum Streptophyta; class Magnoliopsida; order Asterales; family Asteraceae; genus Chrysanthemum; species Chrysanthemum lavandulifolium. The sequence goes on along the minus strand of CM040243.1, from coordinate 266,167,428 downwards.
TAAACTTTCACAACATATACCGCTGATGTTACAAATACTATATTCTTATTTGTTATATTATATATATTTATATGGTGAGCATGGTTGAACTTGTAGATGTAGCTGAGGCTCGAGCTAACTAATTAAATAAGCCTCATGTTAAACTCAAGCTCTGGCTCGTTTAACTTGAGCTTGAGTCTAACTTTTACCAAGGTGTAGCTCGGGTTATTTATACCTCTAATATTTGTGTAATCACATATCTTTTTTAAATTAGTTCCCAGTCGAAATACTATGATAAAACTTACGGATGAGCTTAATAACTAATATTATCTGTTAAGGATCACTACTAGACACAACATGCCTATCTTATAAGCCTGTATGGTGGTGTTTATCGAAAACAATTATGGTGCAGTACGTCAGTATCAACTATCAAACCTACATGTAGACATTTATTTACTTTTTTTACTTTGTGGGATTGGGTTGCACCCAGCAATCACCCCATTAAACCATAGTATTAGGCCGAGATGCAACCTGTTCTAGAGTCGTTGGGCCATCCGCCCCACTCTAACCCAACAATCGGTTCAATCATCGAGTTAGAGACTACACATGCATTTTTTTTAATCAATGATGCTGCAATTTGGGTAAAACTACACAATTTTCCATTTAGTTTATACTAAAGTTAAAGAATGAAGTTTGTTACCGGGTCTAAACTGCTCTCCTTTTAAGACATTGATGGATTTGTATTCATAATCAAGCCCTGTTAATAGGTACAAATAAAGTGAAACCATATGTATATATATATATCAATCAATTCAAGGATATATGTAGATATATAACGAGCGAACAAACATACCTTTTAAGGCTAGAGCAATACGAATGGTAAAGGAGGGAGTGCTTGACCATGAAGAATAGAGTTGCATCTTCATTTACGCAATCAGGAATAAATAAGCAATATGTTATATGAATCACAAAATCAAAGAAAGAGAGATATACAAGGAGCTTGACAGCTTGTTTATGGCGTCTATAAAATATGCTTGGTACCGACTAAATTACACTGAATTTCGTGCGTAGGCTTAAAAAATGTTTTGATAATTTCCAGGGTGTCGATCACATGGTCGTAATATATTCTAATAGTAAAATTTGAGTAGACAAATGATATATGATTTAAGATCATTTGAGAATAAAAGATTATTTACGGGATTAATCTCCACCATTCATTTTTATTTGATCTAATGGATGAGATTAATTCCAACAATTTAAAAAACCCACTTTCATCCTCTTTTTTAAAATATTAATAACTTTCAAACAGTTAATCGTTAAGCGAAAAAGAAAATATCATTGCGATGAACATTTAATTATCTTTCTATAGATATGCACTTTGATATACTTTCGACAAAAAATTTTTTCGTATTTTTCACGTTTTTTTTAAGTTTTTTCGTTTTTTTACGTTACTGAAATTTGCACTAAAATATCATATATGATTTAACACTAATTTGAATACCACATGTGATATTAGTGTTAAATCATATATGATATGTATATCATATGTGATTTATCATATATGATATGTATATCATATGTGATTTATCATATATGATTTAACACCAGTATCACATATCATATTACATATCATATGTAATTTAGCACTAATATCACATGTGATCTTCAAATTAGTGTTGAATCATATATGATATTTCATGCAAATTTCAGTTTCGAAGAAAAACGAAAAAAAAAGACGAAAAACGTGAAAAAAACGATTTTTTTTTCTTTTTCGAAAGTATATCAAAGTGTCCGTCTATAGAAAGATAATTAAATGCTCGTCGCAATAGTGTAATTACTTTTGCTTAACGATTAACGGTTTAAGAGATATTTCAATTATAAAAAATATGTGAAATAATAAAATGATTTTAATCTCAGCCATTGATTTCTTTTTAGATGGATGGTGGAGATGAGTCTCTTTGTATGTAAGAAAAGTTTGGTATGTAAAATAACTCTCCTCATGATATATAGTAGAATACTGATTCTAATGGTCCCACACGATTTTTAAACTATTTGTATAAATAATAAGAGAATAGTTATTTTACATACCAAACTTTTCTTACATACCAAGGAACTCATCTCCACCATCAATCTAAAAAGAAATTAATGGCTGAGATTAAAAGCATTTTATTATTTCACCTATTTTTTATAATTTAAATATCTCTTAAAACGTTAATCGTTAAGTGAAAATATTTACACCGTCGCGAAGAGCATTTAATTATCTTTCTATAGACGGACACTTTGATATACTTTCGAAAAAAGAAAAAAATTCATTTTTTCACTTTTTTTCATTTTTTTTACTTTACTTGAAATTTGCATGAAAAAAACATATATGATTAAACACTAATTTAAATATCAAATGTGATATTAGTGTTAAATCATATATGATATTTGATATCACATGTGATATGATATGTATATCATATGTGATATTACACTAATATCACATGTGATATTACATATCATATATGATATAACACTAATATCATATATGATATAACACTAATATTACATGTGATATTCAAATTAGTGTTTTATCATATATGATTTTTTAATGCAAATTTCAGTAACATAAAAAAACGGAAAAACTTTAAAAAAAACGTGAAAAATACGAAAAAAAAAATTTGTCGAAAGTATATCAAAGTGCCTATCTATAGAAAGATAACTAAATGCTCGTCGCAATGATATTTTTTTTTTCCGCTTAACGATTAACGGTTTGAAAGTTATTAATATTTGAAAAAAGATGTTTAAAATGGGTTTTTTAAATTGTTGGGATTAATCTCATCGATTAGATTAAATAAAAATAAATGGTGGAGATTGATCCCTTGGTATGTAAATAATCTTTTGTCCTCAAATGATCTTAAATCAAATAATAATTAGAAAAAATTCCAGAAATTGTTACTTTTAGCCCCATTGATCCACAATATGGTCACAATAACCCTTCTTCTCAAAATACTCATGCTTGAAGATGCGAGTATGCGACTGCTCGATTCAACCTTTTTTTGACACGTGTCTCATGCAAGTACATTCTTTGGTAATGGGTTTAAGTAATAAGGTGACCCACAAATCTTGCAAAATCTTCACTCCCAAAATATCGCAGCGAAAAATAATGTTACTGGGTATTACTTCTTATCACACAGTACACGTTATAGAAAACGACTCTAAAATGAGACATTTTGAAAAGATAGCATTCGAATAATAAAATCAGGGTTACAAACAAGAGGTTCAATAGTACAATACATAAGTGTTTTTATAACATATCGAATGGGAAATAATAAAAGCATAAGCCTTCAAAACATGATGTGCGACTTTATGCTCCATGCACCAGCTATCATGGTGAGTTCATAGGTTTTTATTAATAAATGTAAGTATAAAATCCATGTACGTTAAAGCGTGTAGGAAAATAGTGAACAAAATATACATATACGAGCACTTAAATGAAATCACACAAATGCAGGGACAGAGCCTTATGCACACAAACCATACATACAGGGAGCCTCTTCCCAAAGACTACTGTGAGCCACTTCCCAAAGACTACTGGGAGCCACATCCCAAAGTGTACGGGGAGCCACTTCCCTAAGTGTACTATTAATACATCATAACCTCTTGCAATCGCACTATAATAATTACACAGAAACAGTCACGCAGTAGGGCATATACCGGTACACACATATTGACCAAATATGATTACAACGCATCACTTCATAAAGTATTTAAAATAGTATTTGAGCACATAATTCTAAGTACGTAATTTCAAGTATCAATAAAGATTTATATAGTACATAGTATAGGTTTCAAGTAATTGTGATTGTTATAAAAATTGTAGCATGTATCTCACCCCAAAGTAGTTCATAAAACAGTTAAACGAGAAAGAGTGGGGCTACGAACTCACGGTAATTTGTAAAAGTTTAGAGTACTTGTGAAAGTAAAAGCAAGTAGTTGAGCATGTATCTCACCCCAAAGTAATTCAAAACGAATAAAAGTAGGGACTATGAAACTCACCGAGAGTATAGTGGTAAGCGAGGTGTAAATAAAGTGACGAATGTGCCGAGAAAGTCCTACGATCAACCTAAAAGTATATATTGCATCTTAGGTTCTAAAGTAACATTGTAAATATATAAACATGCTTTATATAGTTATTATTCTTTGGTACATATCATTTTTAAAGTAAAACAAGTGTTTAAGTTTGGTTTTTACACTTTAAAAACTAGAACGTTTTCTAATTTAGAAGTTATTCGGTAATTAAGCTTTCTATCATTCTTATGTGTCTATATGTCTGAAATTCTCATTTCGGGATCAGGTAGTTTATGAAAGAGTAAATGAGTATCTTTTTTCCAATAGTTGGTCCGACCACTTAGAGGTGGGCTTGTAAGATGATGATGAACATTATAATTTTTATTTTTAGAAAGCGATGAAAAAAGTGGTCAAGTATTACTAAACGAACATTATGATTTTTTACGCTTATGTTTTTTAGAGTTTCTATTTATTTTAGTTTTTGAACCGATGAACTTAATTTATATGTTATTTCTAAACCGTGAAAGAGTTATGATTTGGTTCTTATGTCGTTGGAAAGGTTTTTAAATGAAATTTACAGATTTGTGAGTCCCGCGGTCTTAAAAAGTCGCTTAACTAAAATAAAAGTACTAGTTTTATACTAATATATACATGCTTATTTCTATTCAGGTAACACCATTTCGGATCACTCATTCCAATCATACTCCTACTCTTTCTCAAACTCTCACGGAAATGGCCATAAGTAGGTCTTCGTTGATATAATGATCTTGGCGTCGCGATTACGAAAGTGAAGGAGGTTGTTGAAAGTGTCCTTTTACGCCCGGTTTTTGGCCACGGACAAGTTAGGATGTTAGCTACAACTTTTCATTTTTGACCAACTATTGGTTATATGAAAATTGTATGTGTTTTACACGTTTTAAAACTGTTACTCTGATTTTGACACTTGTGACGAAAACATTTTTAATTTAACCATCGGGTATCGTTATTAGGACTTCTACCCATAGAAACGACCAAGATATATAGACCTAACTCCCTATATTTTTACCTAAGTTTTAAAGTCCATGCATGCTTCCCAGTAATTACGTTTATACCCCTTATCCAGAAAGTATTTTGCAATACTAATAATTTTCGATGTTTCTAGTAATTTAGTCCAAGTTACCAAGCATAATCAATTATAATAAGTATATAAAATATATAAAATACATGAAATATAAATATAGATCCTTACAACCATATTGAATGGTAATAAGAAAATAAACATGAATTTTACAAGACTTTAGGATGAATTTTACAAGAATAATATCACTAAACAACACCTAATCTTTCTAAGTTTCAACCCTTGATTCCAAATTTTTAATCCAAGCTTATATCAACCTTATGAAACCCTTATAAAAACCTTAGAACCACAACCCCTAAATTTTACGCCCTGTTCCCGGTTTAACCAGAAATTACTCGATTTTGAAAACTTTGACGCGGAAACGTTTGACTATAACTTATATTTCTTCAATTACTTCATTTCACGACAAAACTATAAAATTTTGACCATTGAAAACTTAACTATAACATATATTTGTTTACTATTCAAAAGCATACACATCGAACTATAGCAAACTATGTTTTAAACCAGTTTGACGGTCTGACGCCGTTTGCATATGAAGCTGTGACTCCGCCGCTACTTAAACGAGACCCAGAACACATTTACAAAATTACACGTGAAGGTTTAGAGAGTTTTAAACGCGACGCCGTCACCACTGAGGCAGACGCCGTTACTCACAAAACTGTGACGCCGTCAGGCCCATGACCTGCACATTTTGACAGCAAACTACTAATACCATTTCCAACCATTTCGACTCAAAAGATCATTTAGACCTTTATAACTTTAACCACACCTTATATAAACTATAACAAACCACCTTTTACACAACTTACCATTCTTTACCCAAATAACCGAAAATGGTAGGATTACACTCTAATCCAAACACCCCTTTAAGAATGACTATAATATACAAATTGACTCTTACCAATATAACTTTGACATGTCATTACAACACAATACTATAACCATTAGAACACGACACTTGACACTTAACAACAAGTTTACGAAACCTTTTCAAATCAAACGGGGGCACAAATCGTCAATTGGAGCTCGGTATCTACCTAGATCCTAATCATACCCAATCAATCTTCCACATAGTCAAATAATGATTCCAATCCAAGCAATAGCACTTCCTTGTGCAAGAACCTACAAAATGTAGTCAACTATAACGTAAGCAAAACGCTTAGTAAGTAATTGGACTAAAACATGTTAACGCTTCCATTATCAAATCATGCATCACACAGCATTTCCATAACATACAAACTATAACAAATTAACACATAAAGCACACAACACATACCTTAATCATATTAAGATCCAACAAAACTCTATTACAAACAAATAGTCAATCGTCAAGTCTCATCTTTAACAAACATGCTCACATCATTTAATAACTTCAAATTAGACACATAGTAGCCGAATTACTTAACTTAGCCTCCAAGCTAAGCCATACACAATTTATCATCATCTTCATCAATAATATCCAACATCATCCATATATAACATCCTTAAGCACAATGATCAAAGTACACTTAAAACAACATCAAATAACTACAACCATTGTTCACACAACTATTTGGCTTACCATAACAACCTCAAATAATCACATAATCATATATTGATTATATGATGATCTACCCATAAATTATCCAACCTTTACCCATAATAAGATTCTTGCAAGATTACTATAACTCTTTTTAATCATCAAATTATCATAACACGATCATATCCCAATTTACCTATTTTACCTTCATTTCAATTAGAGGGGTTTCACCCAATTACATCATAACATCTTAGTTAGTGTTTAAAACCACAATTACCCAAAACCCCCAACTTGGGTACATGAACCCTAGCTCTTCAATTTACAATTAAACATAATTAGGGATACTTACTAGCATAAGAATCATAGACATTAGCTTATTACTAGATTGGGAACATTAATCATATCCCAATTTTGGTCATCAAGACCATCTACTCTTTCCCTCTTCTTCTCATTCATGACACACCCACACTACTCATAAATTTCTAGAAAGATCCTAATAAATGGAGAAGGGTATAGACATTTGTAGATTGCATCTTTGGCCACTTGTCACAAATGGTCCCTCAAGTCCCATTCTTTCTATTTTGGTCACAAGACACTTCATATTAAGTTTACAATGTGGCAACTTAGGCCCCCTCCTTTCTATAACTATAACATAATATTTGTTAATTATTAGTTTGATTATCGGGTTGACTAGTCAATCCCGTCAAGTCCTTAGACCACATTCAACCACGGTGGGACCTATTGATATTTCCAGGATAGGGGTGTTACACTAAAACCCTTGAGTAGCTCCTAATTCTTTGAGTTTATGAACTATATTTAATATACGTATGACCGGATTGTAACACGAGACTATTGAATTGCACGCATTGCGTATGAGATTCAATGTTTAATAATTAATATAAATGTTATGAATTAATTATTATTTCACAATAAACGAACGGTCATTAGGACTTAACGGTAAAAAAGTCTAATGGTAGTTAAATGTAAAAGGGAGACGAATATAAGGAAACAAGCCAAGAAGGATCTAGAACCCTCCTTGGGCTTGTGTACCGGTCGAATGGGGTGTCCCACATGAGAAATCCTTGAAAACTTGGACTCTATCCTTATAGTATAAATACATTAGATGTATTTATTCTTTAGTACACTTGATTCTCCATAGTTGGCCAAACTTCTTCTCTTCACTCCCTCTAACTCCTTGGTCAATAATATGAAACCCCACGAATGGATTTGTGTTTGACCTTGAGCGTAACAAAAGTGTTTGGTTAAGCTATTGTGATAAAAAAAACTAGCCTTCACATTGAATCGCTATCAATACGCATGTACAAGACCGTAAGAAAATCCTAAATGGATTTTATAAAGAACCCTAAATAAATTAGGGTTTATTCATTCTCTTCAAACCATAACTTTTTAGGGTTGTGATTCTTGATCTCTTGTGTTTACGTGGTAGCTTGCAAGGTACGTTTACTATTTAGTGTAACACCCCCAAATCAGAATGCAATGGAAGAGATATCGGGGTGCTACTTATTAGGATCACAACACAAAAAATAGAGAACAGATTATCTAACCCATTTTAATGTTACATAAATCAAAAGCATAGGTTTCACATTGTTATGAATGCGAAAAACAAGGCCCATAATAGTTTCAAGTTGTCCCATATTACAAAAACATTGGTCATGAGTGTTATGTGTATACTCCAAAAGTGTGCCTAGGCCCCTGCCAAGCGCTGCCTTGCATCATCATATATCAAACAATTAAACACCTGAGAAAAACATGATAAAAAGTCAGTAAAAAGTTGGTGAGTTCATAGGTTTACATAAATCAGTTAGGTTGGACCAATAAGTTTACGAGTTAACATTATAGTGTGCATGATGTTATACGAAAGTCTACTACAATGCGCTAAGTTCCATGTTACCGAAGCTACGGCAGTGTGCATGAAATGAGCTCATGTAATAAAATAAGGCCCGACAAGTGTTCTATCCCGTGACACTTGTAATTCGACATGGTATACATCCGTTTGTCCTATCTAGACAGTTGGTTCTCCAACACAGATGGAGGTGTCACCCTCAATAGATCTATTTATCTCACTCATGCTTCCCAGGGGAATTAATGATACATGAGTATGGACGTAAATTTGGGATACAGTACTTAGGCTAACACGTAATAGTTTTTCAAACCAAAGCATTGTTTAAATTGTTCAGAGAAATCAAGCATGTTTCTCACCCCAAGTTTGCAAAGTATAATATGAGTTAAAAGTGGGGCTATGATCTCACCTCAGAAATAAGTCCTCCGAAATGAATAGCTAAGTAGTAGCAGTGTGTGGCACCAACACGCGACCTAAATTAGTATGACAATTTTTAGTTTACAGTTTTGTGAACTCACGACTCAAAGTGTTTAAATAAATTTAAGTGTTTACAAGTGGTTGTGTTTAATGTTTCTTGTGTGGCAGAGCTTACGTTTAATTCATTTCAAGTGTTTGTAAGTATTGGCTCTCGGACAATTGCACAATTATATATAAGAGTATTTAAAGGTATTCGGGACGAGTAAGTTTTCGGTTCGGGAGTAACTAAAAAACTTAGTACGGAAAGTATTCACAAGTAAAGTGTTTGTGAAAGTAAATGCTTAGTAAAATAAAAATAAATACTTTACGCTAAGTATTTATGTGAGTAACGGTTACGTGATATATAAATGTGTTTATATATATTTAGTTAGTGGATGGTAAGTTAGAAAATATTTATTTTAATCTCTGTTATAAATATTTTCTTATCGTTTTTATTATTCGTCTTTTACTTCTAGTATTAATACCATATACTTTTACGAAAGTTATAATAGACAAATGCGTCCAAACATAATAGTTTTTACATTTTTATTAGGGGCTATAAAAATGTGTAAGTTCAAGTCCAAAAATAGTTGTTAGAATGTAAAAATATAAAAAAAATGTCAAATTATTAAACTTGGAGGGTTGGAATTGTAAAGAGTTTTATAGGTTATAAACTTATATAAGTTTTAAGAAAAGTAGCAACTCATTTGAATTTGGAGGGCTGAATCTGTCAAAAGATGAAATTGCAAAAATAACAAAAATATGGCAAAACTGCCAGGCCCAGATTAGAACTCAGGTCTGTTGTACACAAGGGAGAGACACTCACATCTGAGCCAAGGATCTTCTTGTTTTAGTTTGCAAACCATGTGTATTTAAAGTGCTACTAACTGTTTTCTATTTTGTTATCTCTTCACAGATTCATGCATGCGTGTGTGTATGAGTTTTGTGTTTCACTTCCAAAACAGTTTATTACCACTTTTCTCAAATAAGCATACCAAGTATATGAATAAGCACTTCAAGGTTTATGAGGAAAAGGCCAAGACTTGTGTTTATATGTAAGTTTTCGTTTATGTTTTCTTTGGTCATTACGAGCTCCACATTTCGAATAAGTTCGACATGTATACGGGTGTATGTCGATTTGGAAACCACACGATACAAGTTTATCTTCAGGATGTTTATGTGTGTTGCGAGACTAAAGGTTTGCTACACAAGTTCTTTAAACACAACAAGATTTTTCATGCATGAATGTTCAATATATAATTGTATGTCGAGCAGTGAGCAAATTTTCAAGAAACTCATTTGTTTAGTTTTCCAAGTTTTAACATGTTAGCAAGTGTAACATATTGGTAGTTTAGGAAAGGCAAAGACATAAGGTAGAGATGAAGTTGAGCTCTTACAGTGGGTCGAGTGGAAATGTGTGTCGAGTGTGAGGAAAGACTCGAGATGGAAGAAACCCGATGTGTCAACTAGCTTTCAAAAGCTTGTACCTGTTTAGAACCTAAACGAAATGCACTTCCAAACTCGCGAGAATAAAAACCAAGGACCTTTTGTTTTCCTTCTTCTCACTTAGCAGTGAATGAGAGTGAACGTGGGATGTGTTTGTAAGTTTGAGAGTTTAGAAAGTGTGATAGAGTAAGGCTATGATGTCTTTCTTTCATAGTCAAGCAATGTATGGTTTCTAACATTAACAAATTAGCATGGAATTCAAGCAAGTGAAAAAAAAAAAAAAGAGCGAGCATGGGGGCTGAGCATAGTGTCAATCGGCATGATTCAAGGACATGATGGAGCTGTCATGTCATGTGTTGTGGGTAGAGGAACACATTATACACTAGTTAACAAAGTCAAGGTAGTCAAGGCAAGGCTAGGGATTTGTTTAAGATTATAGGGTGGCTTGACTTATTTTAATACATAAAGTGCAAAGTAGGAAGGAGTGGTATTCTTGTTTTGTGTTTGTGTCGTGCGAGGTTACAAGCAACAGGAAGAAGGAAAAAAAATATAAAGTATGGTCATGATGGTATCCTTGGGTTTGCGTTTAACACAAGAAGAAAAAGAAATATATAAAAGTGTTTCATGTGTATGTGGTTTCTTACTAGGGAACTTTCACGTTTTAATTTTTATTACCTTTTGTCAAGTATATGTATAAGTCAAGTAATGTACATAAGTATGTTTAGTTTACTATGGCTTGTTTGTAATGGCACAAGGGCCTCGAGCCAAAGTCAAGTGTGTTAGGCTTATATATAGGCCGAAGCCTATTTGTATGTTTAATGATTTTTATAAAGTGCAGCTCATGTCTCGTAGTGTATAAAAATGAGTCGCGGTGTTCCGGTTGACACTAAAGAGTAAAAATGTATAAAACGCATTTTTGTCGGCGTTTTTATATAAGCATTATAAAAACATTTTATGGACTCGAACAAGAGTTGAATAATTATCGCCATTACTAATTGAGTGTGGGTGCGCGTGTGGGTTCGTTTTTAGGGCAAATGAGATAACTTTTCATTTTTATTTTATTTTTTCATTAGACTATGTCAGAAAATATAAAATGCGCATTTTCTGATAAAATAAATATTATCACTATTAAAATATAGTACGGAAAATTACCATTTGTCACATTTAGTTTTGGTTAATTAAGTACAAGTATTGATTCAAGTCTTTCATTGTGTGCTTATGTGATTTATGTTACATATATACTTGTCATGGTTATTTAATTCCAACAGTGGCATCACGAGCAGTTAATATTGTGTAATTAATTACCTAAGCGCATAAAAATCGAATCTTTGAATGATTATTACATGTTTCTATGTTTCTAGGGTTTAAAAATTCGAAACCCTAATTTTTTTATTAAGGCTAATTGCCTTTAATTATTTTTTTTAGGTTTGAAAATTTATAGAAACCCTAGGTTGCATGCAAATTTTTATGTGTTATGATTAATGAGTAATTGATTTATGTCATTATGTAATCGTTCTTGTTGACTTGATTATATGATAATAAGTGGCTATGTGAGGATCCATGATGAAAACATGCATTTTTTTTTTGTCATGAATATATATAATATTTGATATGTATATGCTCTAATTGTTATAAATTGTTTACACGCTTAATTAAATCGATATATGTTAATTAATTAGGGTTTTAGTAATTAAGTTTGCATGACACGTTAGTTACAAAAAATTTAATTAATTGTAAAATTGAGGAAAACCTCATTATGTATCGTTTATTTAAATAACTTTTGTGTGTTATTGTTATTTTAATGTGGGACTTACGCAATCGATTTATCGATGTATGTGATCCACTTGTACTTAGATCGAAAACAAGTGGGAGTCTTAGATCAAAATATACATGTTAGTTGATTTTATTTATGCATATTTATTATTAGTTGGTTATTTTCTTGTTTGCTTTTATTATTTTTTGATAAATAACAAAGCAAAGGGTACTTTTTTATAAAAGAAAATTAAACCGGACTAATAATGGTTTTAATGTGTTTTTGAGAATGAAAACTTAAACTTTTAGTCGATTGATGTTGTTTACATAAATAATTAGAAAGGCTCATCCATTCTTGATAAACTATAAGAGATGTATAAGGAGGTTGCCATGTATTTGCAACCTAAAGAAGAAGGTTTTTAATAAGCTTTGCGCTGACCCGCTTCTCTGCTTCTTTGTGTTTCAAAATGGAGTTACCTACGACTATTTGTTTGACAAAAACATCTTAAGGGTGAATTACCTTAATTCTATGCGCCACTTTGTGGTAATTATCCAAATAACTTGGGTCTTTTGACTCATGCAGTAGTACGATATAGTAGATGATAATTATTGGTAATTCTTTGATTGGTTTACCCAATATCTCAATTAACACTTTGTTGTTTTATTCTTAATAATAAAACTTAATTGAGTAAAGTTTAATAAAACCTATTATACGAAGATGTATGCATGCTTCTTCGTACATATTTGATTACACACAATAAAAAGACATTGTACCATTTGTAATTTAAGTTTAAACCATCCAGTTAAAGAAACACTGGCAGTTTTAATTTATGTTACGTTAGACGTAGCTAGATTGTAATCCCAAGGTAAATCTCCCCGTTATGTTAGACATAGTTAGAATAAATTTACAGTTTTTTAAATTGGACAACTTAATTGAGTTAGAGTGAGATGTAGTAACGCAAGGCATATGATGGGATTAAACATGTTTACATTGCAATCAGTTTGGCAATTAGTAAATCCCATAATTATCTAGGAATTGTAACAGGTTTGGAAATTATAGTTCCACTATTACCTTGTTAAATACTATCATTACTAGCTGATCGACTGATCTAATGGCACTATGTTAATTTGGATCCTCGCTTTAAGAAAATTTTATGGTTTATATGAATATTAACCAATGGGTATTTAATTTTCTTGAAAGTTTGAATTATCGAAAGTACTAACTTTTGAATTTTTTTTATGTAGAATGGCCCAACCTGATAACCTTCAATAAGTTCTGCTTTCAAATATATGATTGATCGAGAAAAATTAACTGGCGATAATTTCAATGATTGGTATAGACATCTCAGGATTGTCATGCGAGTTCTGCTTTCAAATCTATGATTGATCAAGAAAAATTGACTAGCGATAATTTCAATGATTGGTATAGGCAGCTCCTCCTACAAACTCTACGAATGAGCTTTTACCAGCATAGACTACTCAATACGACCGTCATAATGAGGTCGCATGTCTTATGCTTGGCAGTACGGTTCCCACTTTGCAAAAGCAATTTGAGCATTATTCTCTTTAAAATATGCTTACTGAGCTCAAATCTATGTTTGAGAAGAAGGCAGGTGTAGAACTATTTGGTCTTCTAAATCTCTACACGGCTGCAAAATGGAGGACGATAAATCCGTGAGTGCTCATGTACTTGAGATGAAAAGTTACATTCATCAACTTGAGCATCTCAACTACCAACTTCCGCAAGATATTTGTGTTGGCTTGATCAATAGATCCCTTAACAAGAAATTTGTTAGATTTGTGCGCAATTATAATATGCATTGCACGGGGAAGAAAATTAGTGAGTTACATGCAATGCTAATTGACTATGATAAGGGTTTTTCGAAAAAGGCTCCTACACCTCAGGTACTAGCAATACAAGGTGGTATGATTCATAAGCTAAAGACGCAAGCGATCAAGGGAAAGGGAAAAGGTATGGGAAAATGTAAGCAGCAGGTTATAGCTTATCATCCAAATCCTAAAAAGAACCCTCCCAAAGAGAAAGATCATATTGGAAAGGATATGGCTTGCCACCACTGCAGCGAGGTAGGACACTGGAAAAGGAACTGTCCACTCTACCTTGAAGAGTTGTGAGTGAAGAAGAACAAGAATGTTGGACTGGTCGCCAGCACTTCAGGTATCTTCGTAATAGAATTACTTTCTTTTTTTCATAAAATAATTTCCTGGGTTTATGAAACTGTATGTAATATTCATATTTTTACCACATTATAGGGACTTAGAGGAGCAAAGAAGGTGGCCTATGGGGAGCAATACTTGTACGTAGGAAATGGATTGTATGGAAAACTAGAAGGGGGTTGAATAGTTTACCGTTTAAAATCTTTATTTTGAAACTTATTGTAAGATCAATTGATATTGATCAAAGATATGTTAGTGAATAATAAACAATATGCAAGCAATATATAAAGAGTAAATAAGGAAAGAAACAATCAAACCACGACAAGTTGTTTATAGTGGTTCGATCTACAAGGACTCTTTTTCCTTACCCTACTCCACTCCCCGAGTCTCCAACTCGAGAGTTTATCTTCACTAGTCAACAAGCTCTTTTAACCGGCGGAGAAACCTTTACACTTCGCTTACACACTATTTCCATCACAAAGCTAGATGTCGAGTTCTTTTACAAGGGTACAACCACTCCCACACACTATGTATTTTAAGTACTAAAATACTAACTACTCACACTTAGAGGTTTAAGATGGTTTGGTACAACAACGATGTATAAACAAGACTAGATCATACAACAACAAAACAACCAAGACTTCCAACTATTTGTTGAAGCTTGATTATGCCTTGATCTTCTTTGCTACAAAAGAGGATCACTATAATGATATGAAACTGAGTTCGAAATAATAGAGAGAAGGAATGTACATGATTATGCTAGAAAGAGATGAGAAAACAACTTGGGTTGGCTTGCTATTTATAGCCAAACATTATGTTGTCTCCACGGACCATGGAACCAAAATAAGGGTTCCGCCCGTGTATTATTTTGGTGTCGCCGGTTTGACAGTAAGATTACAAAGATCTTACCAAAGTCAACCAAATCTAACCAAGATTATGTAAGATATGTAGAGTCCAAATCTAAAACAAATATCTTATGAAATCCTCTAGAGATTTCAATGACATACCTCATGATGTCATATGTTGTTTTCTATTTTTAGAAATAATATGTTAAATGTAAATACATATGTAATGTTGTCTTTAAGAAACTAAAACATACTTGATCTAAAAATGTTGACATACATTATGGTTTAAAAGGATATCATAGTTAATTGATACATGACTAATCAAAATGTAAATACTTGAGTGATGAATACTTTATTTAAGGAAAGCTTGTTTTAATATCTATTGATCTTGACAAGCTTTATACTTTACAAAAATGAAATTTACTTTTGTCATTAACAAAACTTAGGTAAAGATCATAAAATATAAATAACGTTTAATGACAATATTTGTATTAACAATCTCCCCCTTTTTGTTGAGGACAAAATATAAATTTTATTTTTATAAAAGATGTAAAGTTGTACAAGAGTTATAAAATTATAAGATTAATTTAGAACTTGAAAGAACTAGTGACTTAGATAAAGTTGATAATAAAAAGTTTATTTTATCTTATGGCTAGTTTGTCCAATTATTTGGTCTTTAACAATTTTGACTTTTTGTAAGTCGAAGTATGCAGTTGACTTTTTAGAAAGTCAAATGCTAAGTTCTATAATATTCTCCCCCTTTTTGTTGAAACAAAAAGAAGATGCGAGGCGGGAGATATAATGAGCCCGAGCCATTATCTCCCTCTTGGCCAATGCTCCCCCTAAATTGGGTGTCAAGAGAAAGATACATGGATTGTGAAAAAGCTACAAAAAAAAGTGTTAGTAATAAGCATCATCACAAGTATATAAGCATTTCCAATCACCAAGTAACAATCAACAACTATATAAGAAACACCATTCATTTGTTAAAATTTTCATGATTCGAAAATCATGAAACGGAACATAATGTATGTGTTAGTACATAAAGAAAAATCCTTAAAAAAAATAGAAAAATAAAGCAAAATAAAAAAATCCTAGAAAAAAAAATAACTTAGAATTTTAAAAGAAAAACTAAAACCCTCCTATTGAGGTGGTGGATGAGCAAGAGCATTGATTTGCTCTAGGATGTGGTTGGAGTGATTAGGGAGGAGAGCAAAGCATTTTGCATTTGCATAGCTTTACTAAGGTGAGAATCCACCATATTGGAGAAGTTGTGGAGGTGGTTTAGTTCGACTTCTATCTCCGCTTTGGAGTGTGGGTGATCTTCCCACATGGATTCATCAATGTCCTCGATATGAGGAGACAACGATGTTGGAGGTAGGGCATGGTGCCCATACAAAGGTCCATGAATGTCATTGTGAAGTGGATCGAAAAGGCGAGGTTAAGGTTCTAACGGGGCGTTTGGGTCAAAAGATGGGCGTGGTGACTCATGAGCGATTCGCTCAATTGTACCAAAGGATAGTAGTGGAGGTGGATTAGTGAGTCGAGGAGGTAAGTCCTCCAAGTCCTCCAAAAATGGGTTTGGAGATGTAGGTGGTGTGAAGAATAGTTCTAATGGTATGAGATTTGGAGATTTAGGAGGTGATGGTGATTTGGATGTTTGGATTGGAGCTGGTGGCGGAGATGTGGCAGTGGGAGTTTTTGTTGGTGGTGGAGTGGTGATTACAATATGTGATTTTGGAGGTGGTGTATGAGTGCTCAAAGTAAGAAAGTTCTCATCTCTTATGGGAGATGAGATGGTTAGGGGGAGGAATCGGAAGATGAGCTAATGTTGACAAAGCAACATGGTCTAACACTCATTCTAGCCGTTTTCTTACAAGGTTGGTTTGATGGAGAAGAGGTGGATGACTTAGTCATTTTTGCATGAGCTTATTCTAGGAGAAGATGAGAGAAATTTGAAAGGTGTGAGGATGATCATCATGAGGCTTTTAATTTATAGGATTATGAGATTATGGAGAAATGTGTTCGATTTGATGTTAAGCTATAGAAGAAAAGAGGTTTCTAATGATTTGGAAGAGTTTTTAATGCTAGTCATATCATCTAAATCAAGCCATACAAGAAGGTTTGAGTGAAGAGACAAAGATATGCAATAAATGTGTTCTAATGATTGTAGGATCTTGAGAATCAGATCACCCACGGATTACGAGAAACCAAATTTTTATTTCCTTCCTTATGGAAAAGGGTTCTTTGGGGGAATTTTTGAATTTTTTTGAATTTTGGTGGGAAATGGATATCCTATATGTCTAAGTGTGTTAAGCTAGTTCTAATATGGATAAAAATCAGTAAAAATTATCCTAGAAGCAAATTTTGGTAAATTGAAATGTAGAAATTAGCGAAATTAAGTAATTTACCTAGGGAATCCACGAAACCAAAAGTTTGTACAGACGGATCCCAAATTTTGGGTCCGTCTGGTCCTCCTGTACAGGTTTAGCGGCACCAAAAACAAAAACAGACGGAACCAAAAAAATGGTGCCGTCTGATCCGTAGCATGCAGAAAAGTTCACAGACCCAATTTTTGACCCCCGGGGACTTTCTCGAAACCTGAAATTTTTCTTAAAACATATGGCAATAACTATTTATAGTTAGGAACAAGCAATAACGCATATATAAACATAGTGGAGCATCAATTTTCAACAAGGGCTAATGATTTTCACTTAAAAGTGAGAATGGGTAAAATTTGATAACACCCGTGTGCTATCCCCCTGCATGAACCGGTTAGCATACATCAATGTTTCAAGTTATTTTATCATCCTACGAAGCGAAAACACATAAATAATATCATACATCATTGTTTCTTGTCTTGTTCCAAACACCCTCTTAAACCTCACTTATCCAACTTTTTGTAAATCTTGGTCATCATCCTTCCAAGGCACTTGAACATCGCCTTGGTTTTCTTGAACTCTGCCATTTTGTTCTCAATCTCAGGAAGAGAGGCATAGTACTCATGAGGTTGTAGCCTAGAGTTGGGGAGACTGTCTTCGGAGCTATTTGATGATGATGATGATGAAGGAGTTGGAGGTTTTGGCCTTTTTCTTTTTGCCTTAGTCTTGGACACTCGTTCATCACTAAAGGGCACAAATATGTGAGGGATGAGATAATAATCTAGTTTCAACCCTTTAGGATTTGGTGGAATGGGTGCAAAAGCTCTATAAAGACGGGTGAGTAGCATCCCGTATGGAAGAGCAACGGAGCCTTGAGTAGGGATGTCTACCATTCTCCTAGAAATGTAGTAAGCCAAGTTGAATGATTGACGAGTGGACAAGTTATAGAGCATGTGACAAAGACAAGTATTGATGTGGTCTCTATTTCCGAAGGTGCTAATGACATTGGCTCTAAAGAGTTCCTCCCACTTTTTGAATTGAGGCTTGAGCTCATTGAGTTCCATACCGTATGGATCTCGGTTGACTTCCTTTCCCGCTCGAGTGAGATGGTTGGTGCTACTCTTTCATTAAAGAGGTGCTCACAAATGACGTCCTTGTCTACCAAAGGAGTTTGGTAGGGAAGAGAGCGGTCATGAATAGCATCAAGGTTAGTGAGTGACCACTTATCCGAGTAAAGACACGTACCACGGAAAGGAATTCCTAACACTTGAGAAAATTGGTTGAGAGGGAAAATTGGTTCATCGATGTCAAGGAGACAATCTAAGTTGATAGTGGCTAGTTCTTGATGGAGATTAGTTTCGTCGACAAAAGATGAATGAATGGTCCTACCCTCATGGAAATACCTTTTCTCTAGACTCTTAAAGATTTCAACTTGTTCGTTGGTAAGGCCCTTGGTTTTGTGATGTTGAGGGATGTAGTTAAGATTGTCCTTGTGATCGTAAAATTTTGCGGCTACCATCTTTGTTCCTATGAGCAAGAATTTGTAAGTTTTAGTAAAAACAAAAACAAACTTAGCGTTTTTGTTCTAGTATGTGCCTATATGAAAACAACTTGGAGATAACCCAAACGCTCCTACTTCAATGTGGCTTCATTTGAATATACCCGGGAATGCATATTAGTTATGCATTACCTTTAGTATTCAAGAGACATTATGCAAGTGATAAAAATAACATTTCTATTTGTATTAACAATGAGAAATTATTTTCCTACAAGTGAGAAGCTTTTCAAAATTTTGACATGAGGTTTTTGTTTAATTAGAATAATGCCTTATAGTAATTAGCTTTTAAATAGTGGGAAACATGATTAGTTTTATGCAATTTGACAATGTAGTTCATAATCTCAGCAATTAGTTATGCATTTTAACAATTAAGTTCATGTTTTGTGCAAGAATATACATAATCCCCATGTATTGGTTTTGTGCATAAACTAGAACCCTAGACTCAGAATTAAGAGAAGTAATGTAGTTAGGATACTTACAATAATGTTTTCTTCAGTGATTAGTAGGAGAAGAAACCTTAATAATGAGTTAGATATGTTGGTGGTTCGTTTTGGTAAAGTGAGTTGTGGAGAAGAAGGTGTTTTGTATTTAAAATTTTTGCTACTGTTGTCACCACGGACCAGACGGACCCAAGTTTATGGTTCCGTCCTTTTGGTCGTTTGGTGTCGTGGGAACTATAGCAGAACTATGCTAAATTGTTTTGTTTTCGTTATTCTAAGGTTTAGGCTATGTTTTAACTACATGTTTGGTTCCATTAATCCTAACCCAAGTCTAAGAAGGTTAAATGGTTCTCGTTTAAGAGGTTTAGTTAGGATGTTGCCAATGTTATCTTCGGAGGATACTTTCTCAATTGAAATGTTTCCTTTTCGAACATTGTCGCGAAGGAAGTGATGGCGAATTTCAATATATTTCGTTCGAGCATGTTGGACGGGATTTTTGCTGAGATCAATAGCTCCTTTGTTGTCGAAAGTATAGAGATGTCTTTGAGATGAATTCCGTAATCTACGAGAGCTTGCTTCATCCAAAGAACTTGTTGACATGCTTTTCAGGCTGAGACGTACTCGGCTTCGGTAGTTGAGATAGCTAGAGCCGTTTGTTTCTTTGCGAACCATGCAGTGAGACAATGTCCAACAAAAGTACAAATACCACTTGTACTCTTTCTATCAACATAGTCACCGGCATGGTCCGAATTGGCAGACACTATGGTTTCTACACCCGTTCCTTTGGGATACCATAATCCTAAACATGTCGTTCCCTTAATGTATCTAAATATTCGTTTCAAGGCTTCTAAGTGTGATGTTTTAGGATCTTCTTGAAAGCGAGCACATAGACAAACACTAAACATAATGTCGGGTCTACTAGCTGTGAGATAAAGTAGGCTACCGATCATTCCTCTATATTTAGTGTTATCTACCGATTCACCTTCCTCATCCTTGGTGAGTTTTGTGTTCGAGGACATGGGTGTTTTAGTTGGTTTTGAGTCTTCAAGACTAAATTTCTTAATCTTTTATGTATTTAGATTAGTTAAAGAATATGCCGTCTTCTAGCTGTTTAATTTGAACTCCTAAAAAGAAGTTTAACTCACCCATCATACTCATCTAAAACTCGTCGTGCATGATTTTAGAAAAATTATCACATAGCTCTTGACAAGTTGATCCAAATATGATGTCATCAACGTATGTTTGAACTATGATAATGTGTAATTCCCTTTTCTTGGTAAAGAGAGTATTATCTACTAATCCCATGATGTATTTGTTTTCTACTAAGAAATTCTTAAGCCGATCGCACCAAGCTTTTGGTGCTTGCTTAAGTCCGTATAGTGCCTTCTTAAGTTTGAAAACATGATGTGGTTTTTCAAAGTCGGTAAATCCGGGAGGTTGAGCAACATATACTTCTTCGTTAATGAACCCATTTAGAAATGCACTTTTAACATCCATTTGAAATAATTTAAAGTCATAAGCACATGCATAAGCAAGTCTTAAGCACATGCATAAGAAGGTTCTAATCAACAAAAAGGGATTGATTACGACGAAACTTATGACTTTAGATGTTCTATCTATTTTCATGACATATATGTTATTTTTCCTAACTCCTTTAGCTATGGTGATACCATCTTTTAGTATTTTACTACCATTTTCTTCAAATATTACTTTATACTTTTTATCACATAGTTGGCTAATACTAAGTAAATTAAATCCTAACCTATCAACATGAGCAACATTTTCAATAGTTAGGGAGTTATGAGCGATCGTACCTTTGCCAATGATTTTGCTTTTGAGATTGCTACCAAAAGTGACATTACCTCCGTCACACTCTTGGTATGTTGAGAAGAGGCTTTTGTTACCCATCATGTGTCTTGAGCATCCACTATCTTTTATCCATTCATCAGGTTCTAATCCAACTTTCAAGCATACCTATGACACAAATAACTCAAGCGTTTGGTCCCCAATATCTTATGGGTCCATTTGAGTTAAACATACCATTTACTTGGTTCATGTATGGAAATACTGGGTAACGGTTCCATGCATGTAATTTGGAGTTTGATATGGTCTAGGGTAGTTTTGATTCCAACCGGTATGTTGATAGTTGGGTTGTATGTTGTAGTTGCTCTTGGGAAAGCGGCATTTGGCAATAGGTGTTTTAGGCAGTTGTTGAGTAGTTTTAGATCTCAATTCATTTCTAGCAAGTCCTACTCCTAATGTAACAACATGTTTTAGTTTAACAACATCCTTGGTTTTCTTTGTTACCTTGACAAATTCACTACGGTCTGTTTTGCAAGCATTCTGTCCCACTGCAGACACCACGGTACCAAAACTTTGAATGGACGGAACCAATTTTTTGGGTCCGTCTGGTCCGTGTTGTACTGCAGCAGATGTGACAGTTTGTTTGTCTTTCTCGGCCGTTTGGTTTGACTATCTGGAATTAGTACTTCATTAAAACCTAATCCACTTGTGTTTCCTGGTACTTTTTGAATTCTTACTATTTCATCGGCACAATGTTAAATCTTTTAAATTTAGAGTTATGTTCAATGAGAACTTCTTGTGTGAGTTTTAGCTTTTATATTTCAAGACTAAGCTCTTGACATGATTTGCAACCATCGTCATTTGCTTTGTCCTTTTCTAATTGTTTTGCCTTTTCTTTTAATTCATAAATTTCGTTTTCTAAAAATTCCTTTTTAGTCTTTAAAAACTTGTTTTTAGTTATGATTTTTAAGCTAAGCTCACACAATTGATTATATTGTTTTTGCAAAGTGTCATTAACAATAGAAGAGTAAGATGAGTCGGAATGTACCTCGTTTGATTCATGTGCCATTAGAGCGATCTCATCCTTTCTTGATTCTGCATCATCCTCACTATCACTCCAAGCACCACTTACAAAAGCTTGTTGAGTTTTGCTTGTAGGTGGCTTAGGGCAATCTCCTATTAGATGACTTTTATTACCGCATCTAAAGCACTTCCTTTCACATTTTCCCTTTTTGTCATCTCGGTCTTTTCGGAATGGCTTCTTTTCATCTCGGGGTTGCCTTACGAACTTTCCTCTTCTTCTAAAGAACTTTTTGAAATCTCTAACTGCCATAGCATACTCCCCATCTTCACTACCCGAGCAAGATTCTTCATCATCACTAGATTCCTTTCTTGCCTTTAGAGCAAATAATTTGACGTTCTCTCTTTTTCCTTTGATGATCTCCGAATCTTTATCCATCACCATTTCGTGTTCTTTGAGATTTCCAATTAGCTCGTCAAGTGACATTATTGAGAGATCTTTTGATTCCTCAATAGTCGTTACTTTTGCTCTCCATTTCGGATGGAGTACTCTAAGAAATTTCCTGACAAAGTTCTTACTACAAAAAGTTTCATCAAGTGCTTTAAGAGAATTAATAATAGTATTAAAGCGAGCAAATCCACAATCAATGGTTTCATCTTCAGGGATAACAAATTGTTCATATTGTTGAACAAGAAGATCAATTTTGTTATCCTTGACTTGTGAATTTCCTTGATGTGTAATAATTAAAGATTCCCAAATCTCTTTTGCGGTTTCACACATAAAACTTCTTTCATATTGTTTTCTAGGCAAAGCATTATAAAGCATCATTTTAGCTTCATTATTTTTAGCTCTTAGTTTCTTTTGATCATCACTTGAAATATCTATTGCTGTAGGATTAAAATCTCCTTTAATGATAACAAACCAAAGATCTATATCTTTTGACTTTACATATGTTTCAAAACAGTTTTTCCAATAGATAAATCCATTAGTTTCAAAGAGTGGTGAACTTTGCATAGATTGCCCTTCTTTAAAGTTTTCGGAATCCATGGATCGTTTCAAGTTTATGAAATACAATATATTTTAGAAATTCTTGAGCAACGAGTCTCTAGTACCAATTGTGGAAAATAGAAGGGGGGGTTGAATAGTTTACCGTTTAAAATCTTTATTTTGAAACTTATTGTAAGATCAATTGATATTGATCAAAGATATGTTAGTGAATAATAAACAATATGCAAGCAATATATAAAGAGTAAATAAGGAAAGAAACAATCAAACCACGACAAGTTGTTTATAGTGGTTCGGTCTACAACGACTCTTTTTTCTTGCCCTACTCCACTCCCCGAGTCTCCAACTCGAGAGTTTATCTTCACTAGTCAACAAGCTCCTTTAACCGGCGGAGAAACCTTTACACTTCGCTTACACACTATTTCCGACACAAAGCTAGATGTCGAGTTCTTTTTCAATGGTACAACCACTTCCACACATTATGTATTTTAAGGACTAAAATACTAACCACTCACACTCAGAGGTTTAAGATGGTTTGGTACAACAACGATGTATGAACAAGACTAGATCATACAACAACAAAACAAACAAGACTTTCAACTATTTGTTGAAGCTTGATTATGCCTTGATCTTCTTTGCTACAAAAGAGGATCACTATAATGATATGAAACTGAGTTAGAAATAATAGAGAGAAGGAACGTATATGATTATGCTCGAAAGAGATGAGAAAACAACTTGGGTTGGCTTGCTATTTATAGCCAAACATTCTGCTGTCTCCACGGACCACGGAACCAAAATAAGGGTTCCGCCCGTGTATTATTTTGGTGCCGCCGGTCTGACAGTAAGATTACAAAGATCTTACCAAAGTCAACCAAATCTAACCAAGATCATGTAAGATATGTAGAGTCCAAATCTAAAAAAATATCTTATGAAATCCTCTAGAGATTTTAATGACGTACCTCATGATGTCATATGTTGTTTTCTATTTTTAGAAATAATATGTTAAATGTAAATACATATGTAATGTTGTGTTTAAGAAACTAAAACATTCTTAATCTAAAAATGTTGACATACATTATGGTTTAGAAGGATATTAAAGTTAATTGATACATGACTAATCAAAATGTAAATGCTTGAGTGATGAAGACCTTATTTAAGGAAAGCTTGTTTTAATATCTATTGATATTGACAAGCTTTATACTTTACAAAAATGAAATTTACTTTTGTCATTAACAAAACTTAGGTAAAGATCATAAAATATAAATAACGTTTAATGACAATATCTGTATTAACAGAGTGTGTGCAGTTGTTGAAGCCATAGGAACGTTTGATTTAGTTTTGTCTTCGGGCTTAGTACTAGTTTTGAACAATTGTCATTGCCCACCTTCTATAATTAGAGGTGTTGTTTCAGTTTCCTTATTAAAAGATATTGGTTTTGTTCACACATTTACTTGTTATGAAATTCATGTTTCTTTAAAATTGATATACGTGGTATTGTGAATGATAATAATAATTATTTTTTTAGCATCAATAATAAGAGAATCAAGTCTGACATGGATTCTATTTATCTTTGGCATTGTCAACTTGCTCACATAAGCAAGAAACGCATAGAAAAGCTGCAACATATCAATGATGAATCATTTGATAAGTGTGAATCTTGTATATTTGGGAAGATGACAAGGAAACCTTTTTCGCATCCAATGAAAAGGGCTTCTGATCTACTTGGAGTGGTACATATAGACGTATTTGGACCACTTAGACATGTGTCAAAGAAATGTGCTAGCTACTTCTTAACCTTCCAAGATAATTTCAGTTGTTATGGTTATGTTTATTTACTTAAACATAAACATGATGTAACACCCCCATATTTTGATATACGCAGCGGAAGAAGTTTGGGGTATCACTTCAGGGATCACAGCCATAATAATAGAAAATGACTTAAAAAGAGACGTTTTAAATAAAATAGTTATCATTCATTTATTTATTCAGAGTTTACATAAAAAGAGGTCCCAGCGAAAATTATTGAAATACTATTTATTTTATGAATGATAACGAAATGGACGCCCTTTTTATAAGAAAGTCCATAGCCACTCCATGCCAAGTCGTACTTTAGTTACATGAGATAAAACATGCTAAAAAGTCAACACAAATGTTGAGTGAATCAATAGTGTTTGTATAATGATTAGTTGAACACAAGTTGCATAGTAGAAAAACAGTAATATTGCAGTACAGTATATTGCCCTAAGTCTCATGACACGCAAACCTTAATAGTTGGACATCATAAAAATGATGTAGGTTACAAACATCATAGTGATGATATGAGCAACAGTGCCCTCGGGTAGGAGCTTTTCATTCTCCTATTTGTTCTCAAATAAAGTGCATTTGGTTACCTATCCGGCTAACACAAATGAGGCGTCAAATGCCAATAGATCTATCCACGATATTCGCGTTCACTCGCAAGTGATTAATGGATCATGATATGAGGGACTTTTAGTGGCAATAGTGTGTACTCAGGCAATAACAATCATGATAGCATACAAAAAATAAATTTTTTCAGGTTTGTAGCATGTATCTCCCAACGAGTTTGTAAAACATGTAAAAGTGGGACTATCAACTCACTTTGGTGATATAGTAGTCTGGTTAATCAAATTTTGTGAATAAACTGCTCCAACACACGACCTGAATGGGTATGTCAAGTTTTAGTATGTTTTGTTGTCGCTCAAAACTTTATTGTTACATAATGTTTTTAGAAATAGTGCAACACTTATATTGGTGATAACTATATATGAAATTTCGTGTAACATTAGTATATTGCGCATAGTTGAATGAGGAAAGCGCGAATGACAAGTTTTATAAATTTTGAAATCTCTTCAAAAGTTACTATATTTAAGTTAATTATATTTCATTATTTGTAAGGTTCGATCGTTCGATAGTGAAAATAGATACATTTCGTATATAAAATCTTTATCAAAAACCGAGTCGATATATGTTAAAGTATATTTTTGTAGTTATTTATAAAATGTTACACTTTTATACCTTTAGAGATTCAAGTATTGACAGTTACCCTTAAAATTTTATAAAATGATAATTTGTACCCCTCGACTTTTATAAAATGATATTTTTTACCCTTTAACTTTTATAAAATGACAACTTTTACCCCTCAACTTTGATGAAATGACAGTTTCTACCCTTTAGTTTCAAAAGTGACACTTTATACCCCCAACTATAGGTCGATTACAATTTTAGTCCTTGTTATAAAAAGAATTAGAGTTTTAGCAATTCAGGCCCTTAAAGCAGTTTACATATTTATTTATTACCTCAAAGCTATTTCTTGGGATGAATTTAAGGAGCTTCTACTTAAGAAATACTGCCCTCGGAACGAGGTGTAAAAAATGGAAATCGAGTTCTGGCACATTAAGGTGAAAGGCACGAACATCATAGCCTATACTCAACGCTTCTAGGAGCTAGCATTGCTATGCCCATAGATGGTTTCAACTGAAGCCCAACTGATGGAGCATTACATTAGAGGATTGCCCCCGACTATAAAAGGAAATGTGACTGCTTCGAATGAACTATGATTATCATTTGAACTTCAGAACTAGAATGTCATGTTAATAGTGCAGAATGACATAAATAGACATAGCATGTATAGTATGCTATGATTAGCAGACAAGTTATCGCATTAGTATGCGATTAGAAGCAAAATGCATATATAGAAATACAGTGATAGTAGCAGATTAGCATGATAGCATGACAGATTAGCATGACAACAAAACATGATGTTAGATAAGTTGTTTAGTTACGATCCGAGATAAAAATGATATTAATGGAGGCTTGTTCATGTGATGAAAGTATTATGACACCTGGCCAACGTGATAATAGTTACATCAAATGACATGGATTTATTGGGATCATAGGATATCTCGGGGAGTTTCTAGACAATAAAAGTATATGAGACTAGAATTTTAGCAAGACATAATGAGATTCCAGTTAGACTTAGAATCAGAAAGTATGCAATCATGAGTAGTGTGTATGAATATGATAATTATAAGTCTTATCAGTCTCAATGTCCAGATTCTGTGACCAGAATTTGGTATTCAGGAATTGGTGGAATAGAATAATTAGGACAATTTAGATATCTGTAAAGTTCAATAGAACTATAGAATGGAATAGTCAGAATAGCCTAGAGTTCATTAGGTATCAGTAAATTTAGTGTAACACAAGATAGATTAAAAAAAATAGCCCAGAGCTTAGTAGAAAACTAGTAAAACATTATAGCAGAGTCAATAAGAAATTCAGAACATGCCCTTAGAAAATGGACAACCAATGAGAAAATGGACAGAGATAGAGTTAATAGCATAAATAGAAAGGTTATAAAACCTACCAAAACATAAGATGTCTTAGTAATGCCTTTACATAAAATTAATCACATGATGTATAGTAACTCTCCAAGAATTATAGATCTAACTAAGAATAAGTGATATCAGGAAATTTAGAAAATATTGCGACAAGTTCTGTGGTCAGATAGAATAGGTAAAATTAGAAATGTATTTCCATACAACTTAAGTAGGGTAGGCTTAGATAGACAAAAAAAACTTTAGTCAGAATAATTATCCCTAGGTAAATTTTTGAGGACACAAACATTTCAAGTGGGGGAGAGTTGTAACACCCCAAAATTGTAAAATAGTTTAAATAATAATTTAGTACAAAATAAGCCAAAAGCATGCCTATTTATATTAGAAAACCGCCGGTCTTTGGAGGTTGGCCAAAAAAGAAAATGAAAAAATTACCCTTGTGTTTAGATAACTCACTTTATGTCCAGATGCCTCATTCATATCACACATGTATGTGTTAGTTAGAGAAGGAAAGTTGCAGGAGAAAACTTAAGGGTGAAGGAATCATCATTGTGTTAACTTTAGAATGACTTTTGGTGTGTTTATGATACTTACATGATGCAATAAGTTTCTTAAGCTAATATCCATCAAAGGTGTTTAGATGGTCTCAGAAGGTCCAGGAAATGTCGAGGAGTGCTTATGTTAGCCAATGTGATGAGATTATAATTTTTTTTAGTGCAAGCATAGCATGTATATGTTTAATTGCAGAAGTAGTAAACTTAGCAGTATTAGAAATCATTAGTTAAGGCTATGTATAGCTTTATACATTGCGAAATGGTACAAGTGCAAAAAATCAACAAGCTATACAGACATGCAAGTATGGAGGTTTTCATAAGAAAACCGCCCAGAAAACTGTCATTTTTGTTTTTAGAAAACCATCAGTTATGGGACACTAGTTGAAGTATATTAAGTACCTTAAGTAGCTGTATTTATTACCGAATATTTTCATAACATGAACACACAGATTAAACTTCATGAAGTTAAAATTAGCATAATTTCATAACAGTTATATAGCTTTAGTTATAGCCAAAGGTTTCCATTTTATAGACTCAGGAATAGTCGAGTATTACAAGTTACATATGATTCAAGTATAGATGGAAAAAAAGCCAAGTAAAAAATTCTCACTAGAAGCAAATTAGCCATGATATGGGTGCCCAAGAAATGCACCATTATTCTTGTAGCATGCCTAAAACGCGCACGATGAGGAACTCCCATAATAGCATCCTAAGTGGATGACATGTTCTTTTATAGTAGAATCCTAAGTGGATGACCAAAGCATCCTAAGTGGATGACCAAGCGTCTTAAGTGGATGAGTTGTGCTTTGAAAAGCACCTACGTCCTAAGTTTACGATCTAAATCAGAAAGGCACGTATAATAAATTTAGAAGCCATTAGAATAGTACTCGTTGGTTAGGGAAGTTCTCACTCATAGTAGGATGACTAAGTATCGTCTAGTCAGAATGTACGTGCTCATATATCATGTCATGGCTAATAAATCAGAATAAGTCTCATATTTATGTATAAGTAGTAAGACGACTATAAGTCGTGCCATTTATATCATTTGAAATACATTTATGTTCAGAATTTCAAGTATCAACTCAGATATAACGTTAGATCCAGAACTATGCTTATACACCCATGCTGCCATGCAGAAGCTCAAATAGACTATAGCTCATGTTTCAGATTCAGACTTTGCTATAGACTCAGACCCGTTTACTCACTAAGTCTTCAGGACTTACCGTTCTCAGTTTCCATGTTTTGAAGGTTAGGTCATAAGGATGTTGGGGCTTGTAGATTAAGAAGATGATTTAAGAGATCGATAATGCTCGGGTATATAGAACGAGGTTCTCAACCATACTATGTTATTCATCTTGTTTACGCCCCAAATCATTTTAGTATCATGTCTTTCAAGTTCATAATGGTAATGTATAGTTTTAGTATTCAAGATTATATGTATGAAAATGGGTCAAAACAAAATTATTGGGTTAATACCCGCACCCATATTTCTTACGCTTTCGCATGTCATTTTGTAAAGCTTATATACAGAATTATGATTTTAAAAAACTCAGTCTAGAGTCGAGCTCAGTTTTAAAGTAAATTTTTCAAAGAGCAAACTTTTTGGGGTTGAGGTAAATAATGTAGAAGTCCAAAACCTTGCATCCATCCTAAATCTACAACCATCATCACTTCCATGTACTTATCTTGATCTTTCTTTGGGTCCTAAAATGAACAATATCACCAATTGGAGTCCCATAATTGAAAATTTTCACATAAAACTCACATCTTGGAAAGCTTGAAACACTTTCCCATGGTGGGCCTTACATTTCTCAAGTCAGTTCTTTTGGGGGCCTCGTTAGACATAAACAAAATGGCTTCGATTATTGGAATAAAATATGCACATCATCAAATTATGGTAGGCTTGGAGTTGGTTGTTCACTACAAGCTTCTTGCCTTGCTATGCTTGTTAAATGGTGGTGGCGTATTAAAATGAAAGACAACATGCTTTAAAAGAATATAATCGTGTCCAATTCATGGAGACAATTGTGGTCTAAATATTGATGATACTACTTATAATAGATTGTCACTTAGTCCATGAAAATCGATATTGGGATTGCATAAGCAGATCTCAGGCATACACCTTCACTTGATTTTCTATAAAAAGATAGGTGATGGGTCTAGTTTTAAATTTTGGAATGACGCTTGGTTTGGTAAGATTGACTTCAAAACTAAGGGTGTGTTTCTTTTTACCAAAAACGTCTGAAGTGCCTCTGACATCCTACTTAGTCATACACGATCAAACATAGATTTGTTTTTTTTAAGTTTATAATTTTTTGTATTTTTTATTTTTTTTGTGAGTTAGCCGCGGTCAGATGTAAATATCTTACCAAATAAAAGTTGGGGATTAGGTCTTACTGGCTCTTAATCTTGCAAAAACTTAAGCCAACTCCCAAGTTTGAGACCAAGTTTTATTTATATATTTTCATGGGGCACAAAGGGGTTGTGATTTTCTTTGTTTAACTTGTGATGTAAAAAGAAATAGAGGGTAGAAAAGAGATTGAGTTGTGTTATATCAAAACGAGAATGAGTTGTGTTGGTGACTGATGTTTCAAGAGATGGATTTTTTTTAAAGAGTGAAAAGAAAGGCGTAAATTTTTTGCTTTATGTTAGGGTTGTGAGTGTAGTGGTCTTATATGCTTGGGGTTATAAGTTTATTGAACCAGAGAAGGGATCCAGTGAGAAGAAAAACTAAAATAAGAAGAATAAGAATAATTTTTAGCTACATTTTAAATAAGAGGGAGAATTTTAAAGGGTATGCATCTATTATTGTAGATGCATTTGAAATATGTGATTGTAGTTTCTTTTCACTCTTCTCATTTGACCCTAACTCTATTAGACCAAGCAAAGTTAGCAAAAAGAATTTGTGGGCTAGTTCATATATTTTCAGTTGGGCCGAGTATAGTACTCATCTCTTTGGGCTGAGTGAGATTACAATTTGGGCACCATTTCAAGTTTGTTATGCTAAAGTACATACATTATGTCGAATAAAATTTGTTGATTTGAATCGGGGTGAACTTTGGGTTCGTTGAATTAGCTACCGAGTTATTTTTTTCGAGAAACCATGAAACGTGTTTTAATTGTAACAATGTTTGTTGGAAAAGTGTTTAATTTATGATAAAGATGCTTTCTTTTATGTTTACACAAGCTACTCTATCATCCTATTGCTATGGTTTAATATATACTTAAAAAATATACAATTAAAATTATTCTGACAATTATACAAAAAACAAACAACATTATATCATTCGGATTCAGGCTGTATAGCCACCACTTACAAGTAAGATATGGTAGTTAGATTTAGACCCAAAACATCTTAATAAATATAGAGATACCCTAAATTTTCAAGAATCTATTCACTAGATAAAAAATGTGTTCCATAAATGAGAGATGTAATTCATTCGTTAGGCCTTTTTCACGTTGTCGGGCTTGGAGGCATGTACCACGAAAAGGGCCTGAAAGAGACCAACTAAATTCTTTGTTGGACTTTATTGTAAAAGACAAAAGTTCAATGCAGAACAAAAAATATCTAAAGATCAAACCACTCAATCTCAACCATTCATCTTTCTTTCATCTTACGGCTTATATTAAACATTAGCATTTAACAAAAGGACAATTTTGTAATTTTATTATCCTCTCATTAGTCACTTTTTTCACTCATCTCTCCTCTCATTCACCTAACTCTCGATTCTCTCTCATAATTCCCCAAAAAACCTTTTCTAACTAAGCTAGAGCTTTTCCGGCGAAGATGTTTCTCATTCCGGCGGCGTCGATGAACAGAACGCAGATTTTGCCGCATTGATTCTTGAAAGATAGAACGACGTCATTTTCAGGTGACACGTGTTTCCAGGCGTTGTTACCGAAAAATAATTTGCTTTCATGGAATGAAAAGACTTCGAAGATTGACACAATACAACCGCCACACCACCGATCTATTTTTCCGGCGAGTTCTTTTTCTAATGATTGTATGTGTGTGGGGGAGGTGCGAGGCGGATCTGTGGTTAATTTGATGGGTTTATCGATTTAGATCCGTATGATACTATAGCACTAAAAGTAAAAGGAGATGGGAGGAGTTATATATCTACCGTAAGTTGTCAATCTATATGTCTATTGTTCAATGAAATGTTGAGATGCTTGTAATGTTTGAAGAAGAAAGAAGAGTAAATGAGAGAGGCAATGCTTTTAATAAAATAAAGCTTGCCGGAAATGATAATACACGGTTGTCGGAAACGAAAATGAGGAAGAACAAAGAGAATAAAGACTAATTTTCTTTTTTGACAACATTGGTAGTAGTGCATAAACAGATAAAGTGTTGCGCCAACATAGGAATATGGGAAACAAACATTTAATTTCTTACTAGTATTACATTTAATTTATTACTGTATTAATTAAAGAAATATGAAATTTTCTGAAACAAGTTTGTGTTGTGCATGTTCATATTAAGCATATTCTAAAAAAAGTTGTTGTTAAATTCTAACGAAGATTCTGAAAGTGATGAGCGTAAAAAGATGTAAAAGATTATTGATTGATATGAATGTGTTTATCTTAGATGCTTTCGTAAAAAGAAAAGAAATCATAAATGAAAAACACAAGTTCAAGTTATAAGTATTCTTAGTTGCTTTCTTGTTGTATTTTTACGCAGGTTGATATGCTAATCATATGTGATTTAATTCAAATCACATGTGATTTACCTCAAATCACATGTGATTTACCTCAAGTCACATATATTTTACCTCAAATTATTTTTACACACGAATCACAAAAAAATAAAATAAAATAAAATTGCGTGTGATTTACACCTTTTTAGATTTAAATAGAATCACATGTGTTTTATTTTATAACAACAAATAGTAAAATCACATGTGATTTGAGGTAAATCACATGTGATTTGAAAACCAAAATCGCATGTGATTTACCTCAAATCACATGTGATTTAATTCAAATCACATGTGATTTACCTCAAGTCACATATATTTTACCTCAAATTATTTTTACACACGAATCACAAAAAAAAGAAAAACAAAATTGCGTGTGATTTACACCTTTTAGATTTAAATAGAATCACATGTGTTTTATTTTATAACAACAAATAGTAAAATCACATGTGATTTGAGGTAAATCACATGTGATTTGAAAACCAAAATCGCTTGTGATTTACCTCAAGTCACATATATTTTACCTCGAATTATTTTTACACACAAATCACAAAAAAAAAAAGAAAAACAAAATTGCGTGTGATTTACACCTTTTTAGATTTAAATAGAATCACATGTGTTTTATTTTATAACAACAAATAGTAAAATCACATGTGATTTGAGGTAAATCACATGTGATTTGAAAACCAAAATCGCTTGTGATTTACCTCAAATCACATGTGATTTAACTTAAGTCACATGTGATTTACCTCAAATCACAGATGTTTACCTCAAATTATTTTTATACACGAATCAAGAAAAAAAATCGCTTGTGATTTACACCTTTTTAGATTTAATAAAAGCACATATGTCTTATTTTATAACAACAAATAGTAAATCACATGTGATTTGAAAACCAACATGTGCTTTATTAAACATACCATAAGAATTCCATATTTTTAAGTAAATAACAAAAACTTTTTCAAAAATTCTCAAGAATTCAATATATTCAAGTAAATGAAAATTCCAAAACTTAAGAGTGTCCAAGCATCAATTTTGTCGCCTTCTGTACAATTGTTGTCACATTATGTTCAAATGTCTACAAGAATATATCACCGAGCCATCTTCTATAATACGTAGTACATTTTCACAACACAATAAAATATAGAATTAGTTACTAGAATCATACGTGATCGATCAAAAAGTCACATGGGCTTGTTTTACAAATCACATGTGATTGCAGTAAAAGAACTAAAAGAGTGTATACTTTAATATTTTATGAGAGAGTCATACGTGATCCACCAAAGAATTATATTAAAACTTGTACAAATCACTATGATTGTTTGTATAAGAATATCATAACTAGTAAAGAGTTTATTCTTTAATATTAATTGTCATGATGCAAAATCACATGTAATATTAAATAGAATCACACGTGATTTACATTTTTTTTCCTTCATAACAAAACACTATAACAACAAAATCATATGTGATTTACATTCTCTTATAACAAAACACTGCAATAAGAGAATCACTTATGATAACAGGATAAACTAGCAACTCAAAAAACATTTCAATACAATAATACATGACTAAATGATACTATATCATTTAGAGAATCAATGAATGACATAAAAATATACAATAACAAGGAAATTAATTTGACAATTCAATTTGTAAACAGTAACTAACTTAACATGTTAAATATATGTGACAACAAAATAAATTACCAACAGCTGGAAAACACACACACTTCCGATCTCCATGTGGTCCCACTTTCTTCAATCTAGGCAAATCAGTCTTTTTCATAAAAAACCAAATCTTTAAAAATAAAATTAAAAAATAAGGTCTATAGAAATGGAGCAAAATGAATGATAAAGAAGCAAGCACATCGAACGCCGGTGCCGGAAAAATCCACAAGGTACAAGCACACCGTGATTTGCGTCGAATTGAGAAGTTGATATTGCTAATAAAGAAACAAGCACATCAGAAGATATGGACGATTGACGGTAGTTTTTTCGGTTAGTCGGAAGTTTTTTTAAGACCAACGATGGTTAACCGTAAATCACACAAAAACCGTCGTTAACCATCTATATGGTGGTGGTTTGTGGTGGTAACGGCTGATGACGTCACTATGGTGGTTTGTGGTGATAACGGTTTATGTGTGTTTTTGTTGAGAGAGAAACTATAAGTTTTTTTGGAATTAAATGAGGGGTAGATTAGGTTTTTTGTTTTTTATATGATTTGATGTTTTAATCACAATCATTGGATCAAAATAAAATTAATGGACGAGATCAGCTCTTTTGTTCTTTAAAGATTGCATGTTCTCTAAGGATCTCACCTCATTAAAAGTTTCAAAACAAATAAATCTAAGGACACCTCGGAATGTTACTTACACTCTTCAAAGACTTATAATGTCAACTCAACGAAGAGGCTTATTGAGAATTTCACGTTACCGGTTGTGGATGAAATTTTTTGATGGAACAAGTTAATTCGATGCAACCTTGATCACTGTGGCATTGATATTGATTCGGTTTGTTGCCCGTTTTACGATCATGCAATGGAGGACTCACAACACCTTTTCCTAAATTGTAGAATCGCTACCGTCCTTTGGTCTGTGGTTATAGATGGCGGAGCTTGGATGATTACCCAAAAGATCTTGATAGTCTTATTACATGGGGTGACTCGGTACCATTCAATACGTTGGAAAAATCTTGTTTTGATGCGGTTGTTCAAATCATTTGGAGATATCGAAACCGTTTGTGTTTTGAATCAAAGACACCTAGGAAATACATACTAGGTGACGAGATTAAAGTTCTCTCTCATACTTGGATTGTTCATATAATAGGCATTTTAAATCCAATTAGATTTGTTGATACAAAAGTTGGACGTTCCTGGTTTGGAGCTCCGGTTCTCGTACCAATTGAGAATTGCCGCTTGAGACTGCGCACTAAGAGACAAGAAACACCGTTAGGCTTACCGTGGGATTGTCTCCACGATTATCCTCCGCGTGAGAGTAAGTAATCGGTTTAGGGTTTAAGGAGTTTTAGGGTTCGAGATCGTACCTTAAGCGAGGGATATAATTCCTTTATATACACACGGAATCCTTGTTGGTTCCGTGTTCCCCAACCTTCGCGTATCCCGCCTAAGTCGGTTGGGAATGATTATCTCCTTATTTTAGAAGATATCGGATATCTATTCGTAAATAGATTTGGGCTTGGGCTTCGTGAGCCCAAACGCTTATTGATATTGGCCCGGTTCGTGCGGGCATGTGAGATTAATGTAGTCGGGTTTATGACCCGACTCCGGACTATCGTCATCATGTCCCCCGTCTAGTATGCGCGATGCGTATGCGGATGCTAGACTAATGACCGTAGTATAAAAGAAATAACTTACAAAGCGTATGGAAGAAGCCGGACACATAACCGTAGGTGCAATGCATCCGGACGAAAAGTGAATTGAAATACCTCGATATTCGGGAAAGTTCGTCCACGTCCCATCAAAAGAATCTCACCACATAAGTGATGGTAGTGGGGGCCACGTGTCACGATCGGTGGATGGGAAAAAGTATAAACCACTCTCCATTTTCACCATGGTAGTCACGGTTAAACCAAAAATCCACCATTGTAGAAATAAGTGCGCAGCGACAACCCGAAAGTATCCTCTTTAAGGTAACGCGTGCGTGTCAGACACCATGGTAAAACAATTATCGGACTTTACCTCGTTCTTGAACGAAGCAATCTCTTAGAGTTTACTTGATTATTATATACCTCGGCGTGCATCCGGTTGTTCCGGATGCGCAGAAACTATCATGCGGACTTCCCGGAGGAAAGTGGGGTTTATCTGCGGTTATTCGATTTTGCGAACCAACGCGTGCCCCTGTCCCGCTTTCTATGCGACGTGTTAAACTATTACAGCCTGCATATATCCCAATTACATTGTATTGGTGCGGCCAAAATTACCAATTTTGAGGTAAATTGCCGTTTACTGGCAGTGAACCCCACCATCCATTTATTCCGCGCCTTTTATCACACAATATGGGCACATGGGTGGGTATCTTTTGCAAAACGTGCCGGTAGGCTCCAATGCTATACGGATAAACTAGACTCACTGCGGGATTGGAGGGAGTATTTCTTCTGGGTAGATGATATATGCTTTCCATGGGACTTCGCGTTTTATACCCGGGGTACATTAGAAAGGGATGAGTGCCCCCTCCCTGGGTCGTATAGTGCTGAGGATGCGGAATTGATAAATGACAACCGCATCCCCATTAGTGCCTATCCGGAGGGATTTCTGGTACATATGGGCATCAGTCGTAACTATTTTGGTCCCGAAGAGGAGATCCCAATCTTCTTGGACGCCAATGGCCAGGGTGGGTACTCATTCCGCTGTACCTCTATATAAATAATGTGAGTCTTCTATCTGTATTTGCGCATTATATAACGTATGCGATTTGTTGCTTCTTTTGCGCAGAAATGGATCTATTCGCTGTGGTACAATTAGCTAAGCCACTGGATGTGCGTGCGGGGGTGCGGCCTTTGAGAGAAGGCGAAGAGCCAATACTAGCTAGTACCGCGGGGCATACAATAGAGCTGAACTTGGGGGAAGCAGGGACCAACTCTTCAGTAGCAATAGAGGCAACGCCAGTGCAAGGCATGCCAAGCCCGCGTGGGCCCTCCCCTACTGTGCAGCCACCACTCATAGTGGCAGATCCTGTTGATGAGGAAATGGAGGAGCAAGAGCAAGCGTTATTGCGTAAGAGATCGCGCAGCGGGGATGGTGCGAGTGTATCAAGGAAGAAGCGTCCCGTGACTGTGCATATTGAGTCTTCGGAGAGTGCGGCAGCATCATCGCACCCATCAGCAGATGTTTCTAGCCCCCAGTAAGTATCCGTGATAGTATGAC
This sequence comes from Chrysanthemum lavandulifolium, assembly GCA_022545495.1. NCBI lineage: Eukaryota > Viridiplantae > Streptophyta > Magnoliopsida > Asterales > Asteraceae > Chrysanthemum > Chrysanthemum lavandulifolium. Next base: position 266,129,527 of record CM040243.1, on the reverse strand, counting down.
TATTGTTTGCTTTATATCCAGTGTGCGCATAAGATCTTTATAAGTCTGTCTGTGTTCGTAGGTTCGAACAGAGTGCGGAGTCGCCACCTAAAGAGAGTCCGGCTGGTCCTAAGTCTTCAGAACCGGAGATAGGTAGCGCAGTGCCAGTGGCATCCGGGGATGCGTCAATGGGGCAGCTAGTGGATGACCTTGTTTCTCTGACTGCGCAGTTGAAGGCGAAGGTTGTTGGAGAAAGCAGTCAGGTCAACCAAAAGGACCAGCGCATTGCATCTTTGGAGGCGCAATTGGCCAGTGCCAAGGCTGAAATAAAAGAGGCCAATTCATATGCGGAGAAGCTTGCAGGAGAAAAAATGGCTCTACTATCTCAAATAGACCAAGAGCGTGCGGAAGCAGTCAAGTATAAGCTTTCATGTAACTGGGCCCTGAAACATCTAGAGCAGGGTAAGGAAAGTTTATTTGCGCAGTTGGGGGAGCTTGGTGGTACTGTGAGCTGGTCATTGGAGGTGCAGGAAGCAAAACTGCGCAAGCTCAGCCTAGAGTACGACGAGGAATTGTATCCTCAGCTCATGTCCACCATAGCTGAGCGAAGATGGCTTATAGGCCATGGTCTACGTCTAGCTGCACTCACCACCCTAGAGTCGCCAGAGGTGGTTATCGCCTTCGGGGAAGTTGTGCAGTGCGCTTTGGAGCGTGGTAAGGCAGAAGCAATTGAAAAGCTGCATGAGACAGAACTGTTGAAGGCGCCTATAGAAAAGGTACCAAATTATGATGCTGATTCATATGATCACTTGGTCGCTGCTATGCAGAGAATGAAAGACTTAGAGCTCCCCATGATTTCTGAGCTTGAGCGCGATCAAGATTATCCAATAAATGTGATTATGGCGGGGTTGACCCTGGCGCGCCATCGTACCGAGGGTGCCGAAACACAGTCGGACTATTATTTGAAGCCCCATGAGTCACAGCTCCAAGTACCTGTCTTTGCGCGTCCTAGGGATAGTCAGAATCCATTTGCGTTGGAGAAAGAAATACCTTTAAAGGAAGTCCTGGAAGCGCATGCAACCCGTCTTGCGAAAAAAGAAGGTATTGCAGGTAAAGCTATTTTGTGTGGAGTTGGTGCAGCGCACTTGCCAAGATCTGATGGGGTGCCGGTCGATTGTAGCTCGTGTCACGCCAGGATGCAGACGTGTTGAAGGGTATTAGCGAAGCTAAAGATGCAACGAGTCACGTTGGTACTTCTTCCCTTAAGCGTTGCAGCAGCTGGTAGCTGTCATGTTGACTATCTTTTGTACTAACTCGTGGTTATGAATAAAAGTTTCTTTTTTGTTTGTTGCTTGTGGATATTTGTAATGTATACATATCTGTCTGACTATGCGTAAAAGATGTATTTGTTGCAGTGTACGCCAGTGCAAATATAGGAAATCCATAATCATGTATGAAAATCAGAATATACTAGAGAAATAATTCAAAGTATTTGATCATAATCGTGTATGATATGATATTCAGCATGCTGTAAATATCTCCTTAAGGAAGCAAGTGTCTTGGTTCCTAAGTTGTTAAACGTGCACGTGTGCATTGCTGCGCAACCGTCGTGGGATGCGCACATATCTTATTCCAACGTCTTGAGAACAAGGTGTTTAACAAGGATGCGTGATCCAGTATTGATGGGTTTGCAACCCTCTTACTCAACAAGTTAGTTAGTAGGTCAACTTATCCTTTTACCATCATGGGTTTATTTGTAGTGCATGCACGCCATCGTGGGCAAGAAATAAAAAATTGTTAAGACATACAAGATATGGAGATAACAACTTAAAATGTGTCATGAGTTAGCTAGAAACCGCGGCGTTTTATTAATACTTGCAAGTTTATCAAGAAATAACAAGGAAAACAATAAATATGAAAAATAAAACCGAATACATGAATGTTTATTGAGCCTTCGAAAGTGCGGAGCGTCTGTCTTGTTGTCCGTAGCTATTCTTCTGGTAGCACCTCTTGAGGTTGCCGATGTTCCATGTGCGCGGTAGGTCACGACCATCCAATCCTCGTAGCCTGTACGCGCCTGTGCCTATTGCTTCAGTAATCTCATAAGGGCCTTCCCATTTTGGTCCGAGCTTACCTGTATCTTCTGCGTGGCTCGCCTCATTGGCACGGTAGACAAAGTCGCCTGGTCTGAATGAAACACTGCGCACCTTGGCATCATAGTATCCTTTCATTTTTGACTTCGACTTTGCCTCCCGTATGGCTGCGCGTTCGCGCCTTTCTTCCAACAGATCCAAGTCGACACGTCTTTCATCATCGTTTGTTGCCACATTGATCTCCGCAGTGCGGATAGTTGGCATGCCGATCTCAGTTGGTATAACAGCTTCTGTCCCGTAGACTAGAGAGAAGGGGGTGTCCCCGTGCTGGTTTTTATTGAGGTGCGGTGAGCCCACAAGACATGCGAAGCTCTTGATCCACCGCCTTTGTGCTGTCTAGCGCGCTTTGATTCCTTCGCCCGTGCTTTGATTTGCGCGCTCTACTAGGCCATTGGTTTGTGGGTGTGTAATCGACGCGAAGTGTTGGGTAATGTTTAACTTCGCACCAATCTTTGAAGGGTTGTCGCGAATTGTTTCCATTATCCGATATGATTTCTCCGTAATCCGAGCGGCATACTATGTTGTCCCGACAAAGCGTTTCACACGGTTGCCGTGATTGTCGCCAACGCTTTTGCTTCGATCCACTTGGTAAAGTAGTCTCTGACTACTATGAGAAACTTGAGACCTTCTTGCTATTGGAAAAGGACCCGCAATATCAATGCCCCATTTGTAGAATGGCCATGGCATTTGTGATTGGCGTCACTCGTCTTTGTGGTTGGCGCGGGACGGGTCCGTGAACTTGGCAATCATTGCACTTCCTTATTAAGTCCCGCGCATCGCGATGCATGGTTGGCGATGAGTATCACGATCGCATGGCGCGTGCTACAACGGACCGTGGTCTGCGTGCATCCGCATGAACCTTCATGGATTTCTCGCGAGACGTATTTTGCTTGTAGGGGCCGACGCAGCGGAGCCATGGTTGGAGGAAAGAACGTCGATCGATATGTTGTCTCGCACGAATCTCTGCGCTACACGTACCGTATTCGCGAGCTTACATGCATTCTTGGGGTAATGTTCCTTTGCTTAGGAATTCCGTAATCGGTGTCATCCATGTAGGACCATCCTCCTCTATGACTGCGGAGACTTCTATCTCCGATATTGATTTGCTTTTCAGCGTTTCCACCAACACTTGCTTTGATAAGTGTGCGAAGCTTGTCGAAGCGATCTTGCTCAGTGCGTCTGCCTTGCGATTTTCTCCTCTAGGGACTTGCTTGATAGTAAATCTGTCAAAGCCTTTGATCAGTGTCTTAGTCTTCTCAAGATACTGAATCATATTCTCTTCTTTGGCCACGTATTCTCCCAACACATGGTTGGCTACTAGCCGGGAGTCTACATTTGCTTCCAAGTTAAATACACCCATTCGAGCTGCAATGCGTAGTCCGGCGATTAGGGCTTCGTATTCTGCCTCGTTGTTTGTCGCGGTAAATTCAAAACGCAGTGCGTAAGTGAATTCCATTCCCTCTGGGTTTGTGAGAATAAGGCCAGCTCCTGATCCGTCCACGCATGAGGCCCGTCTGTAAACAAAATCCATGGATCTTGTAGTTCCTTCTTGCTTGGTGCGGGTACCTCGTCGATGTCGGCTTCGATGATGAAGTCCGCGAACTCGTCCTTTTATTGCGGTGCGTGGTGCGTAAGAGATGTTGTGTTCGCTTAGCAACACACTCCACTGGAGTCGTCTGACGCGTCGGGTTTGGAGATGATTTGCTTGATGGCTTGATGCGTGATTACCGCTATCGGGTGCGCTTGGAAGTACCGCGCGATCGCTTGGCGGCAAACACTAATGCCAAGACTAACTTCTCCATGGCAATCGTAGTTCATCTCCGTCTTCTTGAGCGCTTTGTCGACAAAATAGATAGGGGTTTGCACCGAGTCCCTATCTGTTAGTAGCACCGCACCGGCCCCCATGAGTTGCCGATAAGTACATGATCGCTCTTCCCCGGTCGGGGTGCCACGAGTGTTGGGGCGTTGCTAGATCTTTGTTTGAGTGTAGTGAAGGCTTCTTCGCCTCCGTTGTCCACCGAAGTCACCCTTTTCATACACTTCTTGGCGTTTTGAAAAGAGGCAATGACTTTTCTCACGACTTAGACAGGGAACTGTTTAGACCGGCCGGTTTTCCGTTGAGGATTGGACTTCCTTCACGTGCGTGGTGAGGAAGTTCTATTACCGCCTTTGTCTTTCTCGGACAAGGTTTTATGCCGTCAGGTTCTATCAGGTATCCTAAGAACATGCCTTGAAGAGCAATCAAGGTGCATTTCTTGGGATTCAGCTTCATGTTGATCTCACGTAGAGTTTTGAACGTCTCTTCTATGTCACGCACAAGATCAACCTCAGTATGGCTTTTTATGACCGGTCATCCACATAGACTTCGAGTTGCGGCCCAATTGTTTTCAAAAGCATTGTCTACTAACCGATAGGTAGCACCGCGATTCTTCAAGCCAAAGGGCATTTTGTATAACAAGAACGCCTTGGCTTGTGTGGAAAGTCGTTTTCCTCATCTTCCTTAGCCATCTCAGACCGGTGATATCCCTTGTACGCGTCGAGAAAACACTTTAACGGGTATCCGCACAAGGACTCTATTTTCCGGTCTATTTACGGTAATGGATAGCGATCCTGTGGGCATGCTTTGTTAAGGTCGGTGAAGTCACGCACATTCGCCACCACCGTCGCTCTTTTCACCATTATTGGGTTAGAAAGCGATCGTGGTAGTAGACTTCACGCATAATTCTCGCTTTTACCAATTTACGTACCTCTGCCAGATTGCTGCGCGACGCCGGGGCTTGGCCACGCTTCTTCCGGGCGTGTCGGTGTGTATCCTTGTCGGATTTTCGGTTTATGCTCGTGATCGAGCGCGGTACTCGGTCATGTGTTTTGGCTCCCATGCGAAAATATCCACGTTCTTTTGTAGGAGCGCGCACACACGTACGCTTTGCCGTTGTCCGACAATGACCCTCCGATGGTTATTTCTGTTCGGTACTCGGGTGAATCGCGACCTTTAAGTTGGGGACTTTGGCGCATGACCGCTGGGATCGGTGCCGTTGCGCATGTAACCGTGTTACATTCTCTATTTGGTACCGTGGCATTGTAAAGAGTAACAACGCCCCTTCATCGGGAATTTAAGCATCCGTCTTGTTGTTGATGGCACCGCACGCATGGTCGATATCCGGGTCTCCCAATGATGTCATTGTATGGCGAGGGATTTGATCACCATGAAGTCCATCCAGTCGTCAGAGTGCTCTGCGTTGCCAATCTTGACTAGTAATCGATTGCCCCATGGGCCATATCTTTTCACCCGTGAAACCGGTTAGTCTTTGTCTTGACCGGGTTTAAGCGGCTACGTATTCGGTCGTAGTCTTTTAAAGCAATGCTCATACATGATATTCGCCGATGCCCCACCATCAATGTACATGCGGTGTATATCGTGACCACCAAGACCGATTTCAATGGTGAGTGGCTCGCCATCTGCGTTGTCCGCGATTAGAGTAGGAAAGAGATTTCACTTCTTGGAAAACTCTGTCGACCTTACGTCTAGTGATTCGTTGCCACGTCGTATCATGTAGATTGTGTCGGCCTTATCTTTGGGTGTCTCCTTCTTGTTTCCATTTTTTGTTTATCTCTTCCTCTTTAATGTTTTTGACCAAGTGATCCGATCTACCTTCCTTGACCATCTTGTCGATGAGTTGGCGCTTGTTGGACACATTCGTTAGTGGTGTGACCCTTTTGCGCGTGGTAGTCACGATATCCATTCCCGGTCGCGCCGATCTTCGGTGTACGATCTGCGGTGGTCTTGGGAAATTCGCGCCTTCATTGCGAGTATTTCCTTTGGGGTTTTGATCGGGGGTGTACTGTCATTATCTCTGTCTCTGCCGCTCCTCCGGCTGCGATAGTTCCTATTACGGTTACTACCTCGGTCGTTGGATTGTCTCCCGTGTTGTTCTGTGACCGGTAACTCGAATGGTTCTTTTGCTATCGCCGCAGCGGCTTCTCCCTGGACAAAAGACCGAGGCGCTTCATGAGTTCATCAAAGGTCTCGGGGATCTTGTCGTTTAACCTCTTGATGAGTTACGGGTTATTAATCCCATTCATGAAGCCGAGATCTTTAAGACTTAGGACATGCTTTAACTTGCATGCATTCATCTTTAAAGCGTTCCATGAATGCGCTCGTAGATTCTCCCTCGGTTACATTTTACTCTGGCGAGTTCGACAGATTTTAGCGCACTTTTGCGTTGAGTAAAATTTAGGCGAACGCCTTTCTCAACTCTTCAAAACCATTTATGCTCCTTCGTGGGAGTTTGTTGAACCGATTCGCGCGCTTCCCACGGTGTGGAATTAAACATGTGGCACCACACCTGGTTGTGGCCGATTCTCAATGGTCGCGGTGATTCAAAGATTTTAGGTGATCGTCAAGATCACTGTTCCGTCATAGGTCTTGACATTTGTAGGCATGCTCCTCTTCTCGTTCTCGGAGAAATCACTAATGCGTCGGTGAACGCATCCACTTTCGACGGCGCCATGGAGAGACATGTCTTCCTCTTGGCTATCGCGTCTGCTTTTAGACTTCCAATGTCACGTGTCGCTATCCTCGTTGTCCGAGGAATTATCGAAGATGAATTTTCCTTCTTACGGCGTTTGCGCGGGTTGTCCTCAGTCGACTTGTAGTCCGGATCGAAGGGCTTTCACTGGGAATGTTTTCGCCCCGATGCATCACGCACTTTACGGCTACCCAATCTAGCGTAGACACTAGTACCGTTCTTCTCTATCACTATCACTCAAGTGTTGCGAGTGAGATGTCTCATCATCCTCAATTCTCCTCCCGATTACGTTGAATACCGGGGTCGGCCGCTATCTCTCCGCGCTTTTCTTTACGATGGCGCGGTGGGAGGCTTCGTATTCGAATCGAAGTTGAGTCGGGCTTTCAAGTTCCGACCGATCTCTTCTTCTTCCTCTTGCATGAGGCGGTTAATGTTTCGTAGTTCGGGATACGAAAACTTACGGTGTTAGCTCAGTGCGACCCCTTCGAGAGCAAGTATGTTTGCGTCTATCACTACATCCTTATTTCGGTCGGTGCGTCGGTGCCTTTGTTGGGCGGTTCCAAAGACCGACCGGAAGGGAGTAGTAAAGACGGTCTTGTGTGGGTCTACTCCGCTTAGGGTGGTTGTAGTGGCTTGGGTTGTTCCGAGTGCGGTTCCACCTGTGGGGAAGATTAAGTCTGGCACGATCCCTTATTTTTAGCGGTTGGTTGTCCCGGAGGGTCGCTAGGGGTTAGCCCACTTTGCGCCTTCTTCCCATGAGGTCCGATTGCGATCGGCGATTACCGTGCTTTGTCATTCTAGTGTTGGTTCTTAGTGTAGGGTCCCACGGATGGCGCCACTTGTTGATACAAAAGTTGGACGTTCTGGTTTGGAGCTCGGTTCTCGTACCAATTGAGAATTGCTTGCGAGAGACTGCGCACTAAGAGACAAGAAACACCGTTAGGCTTACCGTGGGATTGTCTCCACGATTATCCTCCGGCGTGAGAGTAAGTAATCGGTTTAGGGTTTAAGGAGTTTTAGGGTTACGAGATCGTACCTTAAGCGAGGGATATAATTCCTTTATATACGCACGGAATCCTTGTTGGTTCCGTGTTCCCCAACCTTCGGCGTATCCCGCCTAAGTCGGTTGGGAATGATTATCTCCTTATTTTAGAAGATATCGGATATCTATTCCGTAAATAGATTTGGGCTTGGGCTTTCGTGAGCCCAAACGCTTATTGATATTGGCCCGGTTCGTGCCGGGCATGTGAGTATTGGGCTGTAGTCGGGTTTATGACCCGACTCCAGACTATACGTCATCAAGATTGATTGGATCAATGATTCTAAAGTAAAAACTTGATGTAACGACCTTATTTCTCCTCTAGCATCTTGCTAGAATGATTTAAATAAATCGCCGTTCAAAAAAAAGTTGGCCACCAATCGGAGTACCGGACGATCGTAGGCCAACCAGACCGTAGCATCCAACTGGACAATAAGTAACCAACTGAACTGTCGTGGCCAATCAGATTGTAGTGGATAACTGGACCATATGTAAACATCTGGAACCTAGACGGCCAATCTACCATTTGCGGCCCACTAGACCGTTGTGGGCTTGTGGCTAACTTCTTAGAGATAATTCTGCAGGAAAGTATGGTGTCTTTGTACTATGGTTGCTCGCTGTATCCAACAGCTTGTTTACTTGCATATCATTTACTAATTCCTTTGTGAACTTATTGAAATGAATCTTGTATAAACTTTCATATGAGATTGAAAACTCATACTTATGTTCCCACTCTGCAGAAGGAAAAAAAAAAAAGAGTCTATCAGTTGAATTTGATGACCAGGGGACCATGTATTAATCCTATTGTATTGAGTGTTTATCTTTTAATTCATCTATATTTAATCCTGTGAGGTGATTTCATTTTTTACATCTTTCAATTAACCTTTGCTAATTAATACACTAATTATGCAGGAGCAGGAACCTACCGTGTCTTTGTAGTATCGTTTCTAAGACACTTATGTTGTTGCTAATTGTTACTACTTGCGAGTTTGGACCATAGGATTAAATTACATGTTTTATTGATACATAAATTGAATCAAAAAGCTTGTAGACTTGCAATATATGTAGCATATAATTACAACTAATGGTGCATTACGATACCAAGAATTCAATGTTGTCTCAATTATGATATAACAAATGTAAAATACTTTCTTTATGTGAGATATTACTTCATACAAGGATTTTTTGAACCACTCAACCAAGTATGCCTGTGGTTCTGTAGTTAGCTTCTTATTAGTGTCGTTAGAGTAAGTTAATTGACTACTTTGCTATCTTCTTGCAATTTCTATATGGCTTTTGGATTATGTATGTATGTTAGTGCTTTGATGCTAGCACTAATGAAGAATGGCATGCTTCCTCTTCAATAGTGGTTGAGGTGAAAAGGTACCACATAAAAAATTTAAGAGTAGAAAAAATCCACTGCTTTGGTCAAAGTGGAAGGCTTATAAGGTGGTACCTTTTGCGAAAATGGGAATTATGATTGATCTCATTCTTGTTTGATAATGAAGGCTGTTTCTTTTAATTTGATAAACTGTCTCCGTATATATGAGTAAAGAGAGAGCTAACCAGTTAAAGTTCCAATTGTAGGTTAAGTGATCATATTGGCTGTTCTCTTTCTTTCCCTTATGCGCCCACAAGCTACTTGGCTCTCTATCTATATGTGTGTGTGTACTATTCTATGACTTCACTTGTTTGGCCATTTTGAGTTCTTTGAATCCTCAGGGAATTGCTTATCATTTTGTTGAGGCGGCGCAATTCTTGGCCTCAAAATCTGTATGGGGTCGTATTCCATATCCATGCATGCTGCCTTATCTGCGACGTGTTTCTTGTATGTTTCTTTTAATATGTTGAATATGTAACATCCACAAATCATATATTATGTAACTTTCTCCATCTTTTTCAAAATTTATCTTGTGTTGGTCATCATGTATGATATATTATATGTAAACTTTAAGATCAAAAGAAGCATTTTGCATATGATCACCATCAAATGACAAGCTCTTTAAAGAAAAATGATCAGCCGCCTCATAGGAATCTACTGTGTCCTATTTTTCTGATGATCAATATATCAAACGCCAAATTACGTTCCATCATATAACACGACCGAGAAACTAACTCGTCCTATTATATCTTTAAAGAAGTACATGTTCCACGAAAGGGTCCCAAAAGCCACTTTATTGTTGCAGCGGCTTGTCAAACTATCAAATCAATTTCAAGCTAAGCCTAAAGTGTATTACCCAAGCTAGCTCGGGCTCATCTCGACTAGTTTCCAGCCCGACATATCCATTAGGGATTTTAAAGTTTTCAAAGTCTGCAACATTAGATACAATTTGTTATTACATTTTATACTAATTTTAAGCCATAACGACAAGTTTGCTGGAAAGGCCAAACCAAACTAAAGTGGCATGTTTTTATTAACACGTACATAACTACAAGAGCTGGCATGAGTATTCCTTTATTGTCGTATAAATATTTAAATTTCATAAAGTGTGGAATATTATAATTAAGTTGGATTATGCATATGACGTTGGAAACCATTTAACAATTAACTTATCATTGAGAAATCATTCAGATTATGTATGATTTACAAAGAAAGTTATGATTAGGAAGCTTTCTACATGCATAAATGATTTGTGGAACAACTATGCTAGCTAAAGATGTATGACAAATTGTTCTCAAATAATGTACTTGTTTATAAAATGTTATTGCTTTGCAACTATATATAAACAATTCTGAAATGTTAAATGTTCATACGATATCTTTATAGAATCTCTATAGTTGCCTTTTACACTTCCTTGTTTTACACATATCTTATAAAAGTTATCGTAATTTTTAGTTTCAAGGACAAGAAAATTCGATCTGTCAATTGCTTTGGTGTAAATTGATCACGACTCGTACAACTTCTTATTTACTTATCTTAACTCCAAACAACATGAACATGTGTATTTTTACTATAATGGATGATCATATTATAGTCATCACGTACGTAAATATCAGATATAATTAGGAGAGACCTCTTAAACATATAAATGAAAACTCAAATGTTTCTTATCGTCTTCCTAAAGAGAAAGTCTTTTTCAAATCTTGGAGGTGGGGGGCTGTCCTAAAACTGCTTTAGCAGAAAAGAAAGAAAGATGAATAAAATAGTTAAGAGAGTGGGATCTTTATTCTCCACCAGTGTCCTTTCAATGGTATTTGGTACCAAGTCTTTGTCCATATGTATAATTGAAAGCACTAACCATCCAAAATTTAAACCATTTTATAATTACACAAATTATTTTGAACTCTAGCTAACTGATTAAAAGACAAAACAATAACCCTATTGTTTCTAAAGAGGTTACTAGTTGCCTTTATAGATTTTTCTGTCAGTAATGTTGAACCATGATCCATTAAAGAACTTTCACTTTAACCTGTCGGTAACTCAAAACAGTGATACTAAGGTTTTCTTTTGTAATCTTCCAAGATTTGGTGTTTCATGGTTTGTTATGCTTGTCTGTGATGAGGTTGACTTCATGTGTGTCGACTCTCGAAGACTATTTGATGTGGAAGAAGGAACTTAGCTAAGATCAACGCGTTAGGTGTATTCGTTTCTATTTTCAAAATTATATATGTTTTATTTATACGAAAAAAAAATGAATCATACTTTCTGTTCTAGTTAACCTTCATTTAGTAGCAAAATTCTACAATAAAGAGCATCATGCGACATGATAGGTTAAAGGGGGTCGAGATAAATCATGCAGCTGATCAACATTCCAGCCACATCGATCAGCCCTAACTAAGGGAAATCACAAATAATTTTGCGATACGTGTTTTTCTATTCACTCCTTTATCTTCTTCTTAGAGGTTGGTAATAAAACTTTGCCATAAAAAAGGGACTCGCATAAACCATGACCTATAAGTAATTTAATTGGTCATTTGATGATGGATCATAGCGCAACGGATTTGTTCACTGTCCAAGACTTATAGTATTATTCAGTGCAATGGATTTGTTCACTATCCAAGACTTATAGTATTATTCTCTATCAAGCACAGAAAGTGAGTGAAAGCCAAAGGAAAACTTAGGAACCAGCTAGCTTTGATCTATATGACTATATCCCATGTGTGTTACAAAGAAGCTTGGGCAACATACAAGAAATTACCACACATTTATCCCATAATGCAACTAATTACTGTATTAAACAAGAGTCATTAAGTACCTCTTTGATATAAACGTTCGGGTTTCAAGTTCTCATAATTGGTATCGTAATTCTAATAGCTCTACTTTTGTATACTAATCCATTACCAACACATAGACTTGTGTATATATAAACAAACATTAGATTACTAATTTATGAAAGAGCATTATAATGCAAAAAGACATAAATTGCCTTAATTAGGGAGTACTTGCAAGTATTTTGAGATCCAATGCAATAAGATCAATCAATTAAGTAACTCAAGAAAAAAGAAACTCTTACCAACAAAAAATATGGTTACTTTAGCCTTCAATTCCACGCATTTTTAGGTTTAAGTCTCACCTCTTTCTTTGATGAAAAGACAAAAAAGAACTCAATATTATTGGTTCGAGTTTTAAATTAGGGGTCCATTCTCCATTAACACATTAAACTAATCTTGTAAAGATATTAATTTCCACTAACCCTATGGACTTAGTGCCCCAACAACAGCAAAGTGGTTTCCTATCACCTTTTAGGTTTTAAATTTAATCCAAAAGTTAAGCAAAGAAAAAGCATGGCGTTGTGATAGAATTCTTTTCATTAAACTAATCATTTTTAATATGCCTTATCTCCAACACCACTATTGTGATTAATTAACTTCATCTGTAACCCCACCCTCTTTGCTTACAATATACAAACTTTGCATCATTTAATTTGTTGAATCATTGGTCCAAAAAGAAGCTCTCAAGAGAAAGAGCCAACCAAGCTAATGAAAATCAAAATGAGTTTGAAGATTTGTGTCCTAACTCTTCTCATTGCATCCTCACTTCTATCATCATCATTTGCAGGTTCATAATCCATTAAGTTCTTAACTTTTCTTCTATAAACTATTCTTTATAAAAATATATTATGAAACCTCTTTTTAGTTGTCTAAGAATCATGCTTGATGTTCATGTATTGAAACAGCTCGATGTGGATCATCCATTCCACTGGTGAAAGTTGGTGCTACTCATGACGAAAATGAGGTTATTTAATTTTCATGTATTGAACATAAATTGTTTAACTTGCATGGGTTTTTGATCATCTGAATATTTGTGTATGTATATATAGGAATCTTTATATTCAGAACATGATCAAACATCAACAAGGGACGATATTCATGAGAGGCTATTAAGGGCTAATACAAGAGATTATGGACGAGCTGATCCTGCACCAACGTTTGTCAAGCCACCTTTTAAACTCATACCAAACTAGCACTCATCATCTATGATATTAGTAACGAAAATTAGCACAATATATCCCTTGGGAGTTTTACGTATGTGTTACGCTATAAGTTTTTAAGATAATACTCTATATAATATATATGTGTATGTAAGTATAAGTGACTATCTTGAAGCTAGGGTTTATGCTGCCCAGAAAGCATGATGCATGTATAATACTAATGAAGTATGAAGACTACTTTTAAGTTCTGTGTATTATTAGAGTTGCATCTCATATTCTCATGCATGCATGAATGAATATGCATGTTTTTTTTCTTTTTTTCCTTTTTTCAAGACTTATGCATACATGCATGTCTTATATATGCTGGAGTGTTGAGCATTTTCTGCTCAAACACAATACATGCGTGTGCGTGTGATTTATTATCTTATGTTTAATTAGTATGTATTTGTAGTTGTATTGGGAAGGGATCCAGTAAGAAGAAAAACTAAAATATGAAGAATAAGAAGAATTTATAGCCACACATTTTAAATAGGAGGGAGAAATTTAAGGGGAGATGCATCTATTTTTATAGGTGCATCTGAAATGAGTGGTTGTGGTTTCTTCTTATCATTCTTATTTTAATTTTTCTTCTTATTTGATCCTAACTCTGTATTTGTAAAAATAAAAAAAAGGCTTTCAAAATATGCTTCCAGTTCTGAAATTCATGTCCAACTTTACCATGAACTATGACAAAATGAAATTCTAATTGGATTAAATTATGAACATCCTTTTATGGAATATTCAAGAATTAGAAATTTAGAAATTACTTACTTTTAATGTAACAGGTGTCTAATCAGATTTTAGTTTATAAAGTTAAAATTCATGACACTAGAATTTTGTGTTTTCTTTATTTATAATTCTAGCATGCGACTATATATCCCATCTTAGCTAGGAGGTACTCATAATATCCATTTTGTCGTAATAACAACTATTTATAAGGTCCGTGCATGCACGGGGTTTACATATGATGTGTTCTTTTTGAATCTAATCGTAATTAATGTGAATTTAACTCAATTTCCGATGGTGTAAGAAGTGCCTTAACTGTGGGCATATCATATATTGTTATTTCTTTATCATCAAACTTGATCGAGCGGCTTTTGTTGCAAACTCAGTAGTTATGAATGCTTTATTCTCATGTTTACCTTCAAAAAAGAATTAAGAAGCAGCAAACAAAAGGTTCTTGAGTCATTACTTTGGTTCAGGAGGCGGGAAACGTAAAAGTCTGCTTGATCATTATTTTGGTTCAGATCATGTCGGATTTGAGCATGTGCAGGGTGCTCAACGGCATAGGGCCTCCATTTTTTCAAGGGCCCCACAATTATTGACATAGTGATTGATTAAGTTTCGAGCATAAATGATAACAATGCGTTCAAGAATGAAAAATATATGATTTTACGAAAAGAATAAAGTCAAAATCGATTAGTACGAATAATTTGAAGAAAATGTGGTATACGGGGGCCGGGGTTGCAGATTGCAGTGGCGTGTCTTTATTCTTTAACTGGATGAAGAAGATGACGATTTTAGGTCATCTACATTTGTGCCCCCTAAACTTTATAACTTGTACACCTTGCCTTGTACTTATAGTTTTAGCTCCAAAAAAAAATGTACAAGTTTAATAGTTTTAACCCCTGCTTGAAAACATTACTATTGCCCTGCTTGAAAACATTACTATTGTTTTTATGTTTACGTATATGCTTGAATTTTTTTTGTTTTCTTCGTATTTACAAGTACCTAACGAGTCTTAATTTGTTTCGAATTAAAGGGGCCTCGTAGTGTAAAGTGTAAACATGGACCAGGGCCTCAAAAATTCACGGGACGGCCCTGGTTCTGATCGATGAGATCCTATCAAGTATCAACTTCACTTCTATTAGCCTGTTACACGTGGTAAAAGGGAAACCAAAACAACAAACAATATTACACCATTGCGACTATCAACAAAAATGGTTCATCAGCTTACCGATTTGTGTTTCCTGTGTCAAGGATACACTTAATCTCATAAAACTGGGAAAATCATATATATTGGTTGAAGAGTCATTTAAGATTGAGAATACGTTGGCAGCTGGCCAAGTTAACACAATGAACTAAACCCAACCAGTTGACCAAGGTTATTAATTTGTCTGTTAGGACGTACACAAACCAATTTTGACCTATTACCCAACCCGCCCATTAATTATTGTCACCTTCACATTTTGAGATGTTTAATGAGGCTAAGAGGCTTTTCTTCACTGGTTTTAAATGCGTAAACAGGTAGAAAAAATTCTAAAAGAATGTTATAGCGATTTTTAAGTGGAGTGATCCTTGATGTAGGCTAAAGATAATATGTCAGAGCATGCAAAATTTGACATCTTTGTATCATATTAACTTTGCATTTCATAGTACTGACGAGTATATTATGTATGAATTTTGGAATTTCATGCCTAAAATAAATCATCTTTTAGGTTGGGTTTAGCAGATTAGGTCATCACAACCAACCATAAACTAAAAGCTTAGTTAACCAAGACACACGATTTGCAAAGATCCACAAATTAGCAGAACTGTCATCTATTTCGGGTTATTTTATAACTTTAAGTTATAGAACTCCATATTTTGGGCGCAAAAATTGAGGTTATAGCTCATCTACACTTATTTCCAACTGATCATGTCAAATTTTGTGCTCCTAAATGATCGTGTAGCTGTGTTTTCATGTCAAAATTTATATACTAAATAATCCATTGTGTTAGTTAGTGATTCGAACCCATTATGTAGGCGTCACTTCATATTTGAATCCCTATATATAATTAGAATTTATCGAGCACTCAAAAATTATAACATTTTTGAATAGCTGAAGCACATAAAAACAGACTCATGTAACCAGTTTTAATGATCTCATTTTGATTATCGCATATTACATAATCACTTTCAAAATATAGCGCTAAGCACCCCAAACTAGAACAAAAAGGTCTTTGGGTAATGCTTCCTTGTTATTTACATTTTCTTTGTGGTTTAAGCTTCTTCATCCTCATCAGGATCTCGTCTTCTTTAGATGACTCATTAGAGCCGATTCATCAGAACTGTGGTCCTTCTTGGAAGCTGCTTTCTTTACAGCTTGTGGCTTTGTTCATCATCAGACTTAATTTCTTCTTCACAACTTTCATCCTCACTGGTTTCTTCAACTTTAGCTGAAGCAAATTTTGTCTCGATTGGCTTATTGATTAACATGTTAATTACCAAAAATTAGGTTTAATATATTCATGTAATTAGGATAAAGAAAAAATGCCAAAAAATTTATAAATTATATGTTAGTATAAAATATATATCATCAGTACATTAGGTGTTGAAATTAACTTATTTGCAATAAGTTTTCATTAAACTTCTTTTGGATGCTTTCTCTCTAGGGGGAACTATACACCATCAATGGCGCAAAACAAGTCTTAGGGAAAAAAGGAAAGCCGAAATACATCCACAAGCTGGATTTTAGTGAGAATGAAGATTGGAGTGCTACAAAGAGGCGTCTAAATGAAGAATTAAAAGAGGTCAAGATTGAAAATCCTTCGACCTTATAGATGAAGACTTAAGCTGCCATCGGAAGACTTTGTCTTTTGCTCATCTTTATTTCGTTGATTTTGGTTGTTGAACATGTTCCTTATGGTTTTTCTCTTCAAGAAGCTTCTTTATCTGCTTGATGAATCTCTTCAAGCTGATGAAGAAGCTTAGACAACATCATATTACTTAAAATGGCTCTAAAACTTGAAGAGATGCATCATGTGATGCTGTCTAGAAACATTTTGAATAGCGAAAACATGTTAAGATTACGATGTACACACCCGTGACCTTCATGAGTTTTTAAAAGTTCGGTTTTAATAGTTCATCTGCCGTATACTATACACCATCAATGGCGCAAAACAAGTCTTAGGGAAAAAGGGAAAGCCGAAATACATCCACAAGCTGGATTTTAGTGAGAATGAATATTGGAGTGCTACAAAGAGGCGTCTAAATGAAGAATTAAAAGAGGTCAAGATTGAAAAGCCTTCGACCTTATAGATGAAGACTTAAGCTGCCATCGTAAGACTTTGTCTTTTGCTCATCTTTATTTCGTTGATTTTGGTTGTTGAACATGTTCCTTATGGTTTTTCTCTTCAAGAAGCTTCTTTATCGGCTTGATGTATCTCTTCAAGCCGATGAAGAAGCTTAGACAACATCATATTACTTAAAATGGCTCTAAAACTTGAAGAGATGCATCATGTGATGCTGTCTAGAAACATTTTGAATAGCGAAAACATGTGACCTTCATGAGTTTTAAAAGTTCGGTTTTAATAGTTCGCTCATCAGTATACTATACACCATCAATGGCGCAAAACAAGTCTTAGGGAAAAGGAAAGCGAAATACATCCACAAAGCTGGATTTTAGTGAGAATGAAGATTGGAGTGCTACAAAGAGGCGTCTAAATGAAGAATTAAAGAGGTCAAGATTGAAAATCCTTGACCTTATAGATGAAGACTTAAGCTGCCATCGAAGACTTTGTCTTTTGCTCATCTTTATTTCGTTGATTTTGGTTGTTGAACATGTTCCTTATGGTTTTTCTCTTCAAGAAGCTTCTTTATCGGCTTGATGTATCTCTTCAAGCCGATGAAGAAGCTTAGACAACATCATATTACTTAAAATGGCTCTAAAACTTGAAGAGATGCATCATGTGATGCTGTCTAGAAACATTTTGAATAGCGAAAACATGTGACCTTCATGAGTTTTTAAAAGTTCGGTTTTAATAGTTCGTCTACCGTATACTATACACCATCAATGGCGCAAAACAAGTCTTAGGGAAAAAGGGAAAGCCGAAATACATCCACAAAGCTGGATTTTAGTGAGAATGAAGATTGGAGTGCTACAAAGAGGCGTCTAAATGAAGAATTAAAAGAGGTCAAGATTGAAAATCCTTCGACCTTATAGATGAAGACTTAAGCTGCCATCGGAAGACTTTGTCTTTTGCTCATCTTTATTTCGTTGATTTTGGTTGTTGAACATGTTCCTTATGGTTTTTCTCTTCAAGAAGCTTCTTTATCGGCTTGATGTATCTCTTCAAGATCATATTACTTAAAATGGCTCTAAATCTTGAAGAGATGCATCATGTGATGTTGTCTAGAAACATTTTGAATAGCGAAAACATGTTAAGTTTACGATGTACACACCAGTGACCTTCATGAGTTTTTAAAAGTTCGTTTTTAATAGTTCGTCTACCGTATACTTCTTTATGCACCGGTTTTTTTTTTGGGTAAAGGGGAGTAATCCTGCACCCTGGTAAATATATTAACCAAATAAACGTTTAAGTACAATGGATATGAGTGAAATCCCATATCTCAGCCCGTTACATAGGCATAAAGCTTACATAACAAGATACTGCCAATTCTCTAAACAAGAAAACAAACCACTACTCAAATGATAACATATGACACAACAAAATGAAATTACTTCCTAGGACCTTGAAACTTTGTGCCATACATGGCATTAAAGGAATCAAATTCACGGAAGATCACGAACTGTTTCGCATAGTCATCAAGTCATAGTCATCATACTCATCTTCAAACTCTTGGCCACCACCAAAAATATTAGAGACTCATCAAATGGGTTAGCAACAACCTCATCTTGAATCGACACCACAATCTCTCCCACTTTAGAAAAAGGGTTAACTCTCTTATTAGAAGAGGTAGACGGAATAGGTTGACCGTCATCATCCACAAGAGTAGCTTTCCATCGATTATTAGCTTTTCAAGCTTACCAATCTTCTCGACTATGGAGTAGAACCAACATCCATTGTTCCCATTGAATCACTCACAAGCTTGGCGTGGAAGAAGTCCCGGTCTCCGGAGGCTTAGGCGCCTCACCAATATCAATACGAGAGTCCGCCCGAGATCCATCAATACGCTTCCTTAGTAGTACCGGAAGACTTCCAGTCTTGTCCTTGTTAGTAGAAGAATCATCCACAGTACAATCATCTTCCACCTCAAGAGTCCCAAAAGAGTTAGACGTAGTAATCGGTGTATCTTTAGCATTACCACTAGCATTGCGGTGTCTTCGTCTTTTCAACATATACCTGCTTCCTAGGTGCAAATCTAGGACCCTTACCCATATTAATACCACCAGTCATCTTCGTACCTTTAGGTTTGGCTTTCCGATTCTGCACCACCTTAAAACCATCATTTGATTCATCCGCATTTGAGGTTTATAATCACATTATAATATATTTTTGATAAAACATATCCTTTACTCATGAATCCACCTATCTCTACTTGAGCGATAAACGATTCGTCTACCGTATATTTCTATATGCTAACTTACCAAGAATCTCCTCTTGATCCATTTAACTGTTTATCTTTTAATCTTATGATAATTTCTTATCTCTAACACTTGTTATTGGTGAGAGACTATAACACGAGTATAATTGTTTGAGACAGACTGGTTGGATCGTAAACCTAATTAGTCCAATAAAGATTGGGCTATCAATAAAAGCCCGAGCCCAAGAAGTGTTTAGAAAGTTGTAGAATCCTCATTGATAATATCTGGAATGTTGTATAATAAATATCTAAACTTAGCTAGTAAGAATTATCTAGAATTAGATAAGGATGATGATGTATCAAGAATGATCAAGATGATGCAAGAAGTATCCATAGAAAAAAATCTTGTATCTAAAACCTTCCATGGAGCAGTAAAAGTAGCAGTCATGGTGATGCATTTGTAATGATGCAATAAAGCAAAGCTTAAGCAATCAATAACATTGTAAAAGTTCTCTAAGTGCTCATCTCTTCAACTAATATAAGCCTAAAAGGGCCTCGTGTTTTCAACAAATTGGTATCGGAGCTAGATGATCACGATGTCAAGCATGATTACCTTGTTCCAATTTCCTCGTCTTACCAAAGACAACTATGGTAGTTGGTGCATTAGGATGAAGGCGTTACTTGGTTCACATGATGTGTGGGAGATAGTGGATAAAGTTGTTGAAAAAGTTGACGATGAAAGTTCGTTGAGTGTCGCCCAAAGGGTGGAGTTGCAAAAGGTAAGAAAGAAGGATCAAAGTGCTTTTACACTCATCTGTCAATGTCTTGATGATCCGATGTTTGAGAAATTTGCAAATGCAACTACTTCTAAGGAAGCGTGGGAAATCCTTCAAAATGCTTACAAAGGAATTGAAAAGAAGAAAAAGGTATGACTTCAAACTCTTAAAGGAGAGTTCAAAAAACTCCAAATCGAGGAATCCAAAACCATTTCGGATTATTTCATTCATGTCTTGACCATTTTAAATGAAATGAAGGATTATTTCACTCAAGTCTTGACCATTTCAAATGAAATGAAGAGAAATGGTAAAAGCTTGAGTGACACAACGGTGATAGAAAAGATTCTTCGCTCTTTGCCACTAAGCTTTGATTACATTGATGTGGCCATAGAGGAGTCAAAAGCATCGACTCTACAACCATCAATCAACTCATGGGATCTTTATAATTAAGCCCATGAAGAGAAGTTGAAGAAAAGAAGGGGGAAAGAATCCCTGGAGTAAGCTTTATACTTAAGGTCTCTTTTAAAGAAAGAGAAAAAAAACTTTCTACATGGAAAGAAGCAAGGACGAAGACGCGATACTTTTCGAGGTCGTGGTTTTCAGGCCGAAGATGAGGAAGAGGAAGAGAAGATGTCAACAAAGAAAATGAAAACCAATGGTTTTCATATCGAAGAGGTTGTGGGAGAGGCTTTCAATCTCAAAGAGGAGGTAAGCCCCAAATACAATGTTACAACTGTTGCAAATATGGTTATTCTACCAATGAGTGTACTAGCTCAAGACAAGTGGAAGAAAAATCTAATGTTGTAGAGGTAGAAGATAAAGATGAGCTTACTTTGCTAATGGCAAGACATAACGAACAAGAAGAGAGTATAGAGCCATGGCATATAGATTCTGCTACGAGCAACCATACGACGGGTGAAGAAGAACTGTTCACGAAGATGGAGAAAAGTAAAGGTAATTTCACCTTTGGAGATGAATCATAGGCACCGATGAAAGGAAAATGTAAGATACTTATCCAAGCTAAAGATGAAAGTCAGCAATATATTTCGGGCGTGTACAATGTGCCCAAACTTAAAAGTAACATTTTAAATGTGGGACAATTTTAGAGTAAAACTACGATACTCATTACAAGGATCATAGTACTACAATAAGAAATCTCGAAGGAAAGCTCATAGCAAAAGTGCCTATGACTAAAAACCGAATGTTCCTTCTAAACATTCAACATGATGAAGATAAGTGCTTAAAGAGTTGTTTGAAGGATCATTCGTGGCTTTGGAACATGAGGTTTGGTGACTTAAAGTTATTATCCTCAAAGGAAATGGTTAAAGGGTTAGATCAAATTGATCATCCCAATTAAGTGTGTGAAGGATGTCTTCTTAAGAAGCATGTTAGGAGTTCATTTCCGAAAGAAGCAACATCAAGAGCTAAAGAGCCTCTCCAACTAATTCACACTTATTTGTGTGTTTCCATTATTCCACCCTCTCATGGTAAGAATCTTTACTTCATGCTCTTTATTGATGACTTTTTAAGAAAGACTTAGGAATATTTTCTATAAAAATCCCAAGCTTTTGAAGCTTTTAAGACATTTAAAGCTATGGTAGAAAAGAAGAAAGGTTTAAAGATTAAATCCATGAGATTGGATAGAGGAAGAGAATTTTTATCAAAATTATTTAACAAATTTTAAGAGGATAATGGGATTCGAAGATTTCTAGCGACTCTATACTCCCCACAACAAAATGGAGTGGTGGAGAGAAAGAAAAGAACCATTTTCAATATGGTTCGAAGCATGTTGAAAAATAAGAAAATGCCAAGGGATTTTTGGGCCGAGGTAGTTGATTGTGTGGTATATCTATTGAACTGGTGTCCGTCAAAGAGTTTAGACAACAAGACGCCACAAGAAGCATGGAATCACCTAAAGGTATTCAGAAGCATAACATATGTCCATGTTCCAAGCCAAAGGGGATCCAAGCTTGATGATAGAAGTGAGAAGCATGTGTTCGTTGGCTACGACAAGCAGTTGAAAGGTTGTAAACTCTATAATCCAATCACAAGGAAGGTGATAGTGAGTAGAGACGTTGAGTTTGATGAAGAAGAAGCATGATCTTGGAGCATTAAGGAAAATAAAATGGATGACTTTCTTCCTATGACTGACGAAGAAGAGGCGGGTGAATCAAGTGAAGAAGTCCAAAAACCTCAAAGTCCAACTCCAACCCAAGACTTACCTTCAAGTTCAAGTGAAGGAAAACCAAAGACACGAAGTTTGCGGGAGCTCTATGAGGTAACTGAAGAGATACCCCTACGTTGTTTATACGCTGAGTATGAACATTTAATTTTTAAATAGGCTATGAAAATCAAGAAATGGAGACAAGCCATGGACTAGGAGTTAAAGTCAATACTGAATAATGATACGTGGGAGTTGATGAACCTTCCGAAAGGCCAAAAGGGTATTGGAGTCAAGTGGGTTTACAAGGCCAAGAAAAATGCCAAATTCGAAGTAGAGAAGTATAAGGAAAGACTTGTGGCAAAAGGTTACAAGCAGAAGCATGGTATCAACTACGAAGAGGTATTTGCTCATGTTGCTCGCTTAGAATCTATTAGAATGATTATTGCTATTGTTGCTCTATATAGGTGGAAAATCCACCAAATGGATGTGAAGTCAGCATTTTTAAATCGACTTCTCAAAGAAGAAGTTTACGTGGAGCAACCGGATGGATATGTTACCAAAGGGCAAGAAGGTAAAGTGATAAGGTTGAAGAGAGCCTTAAATGGTCTAAAGCAGGCACTACGTTCTTAGAATAGTATAATCGACAAGTATCTCCAAGAACATGGATTTACTAAATGATGAATGTGCACTTTACGTGAAATTTGTAAATGGAAGTATATTGCTTGTCTGCTTGTACGTGGATGATTTGATCTTTATAGAAAGTTCTCCAAGTATGATTGATAAACTCAAGAAGTCAATAACAAGAGAGTTTGAGATAACATACATAGGACTTATGTCTTATTATCTTGACATTAAGGTGAAGCAAATGGACGAAGGAATCTTCATATGCCAAGAAGGATATGCCAATGAGATATTAAAGAAGTTGGGCATAGAGAAATGTAATCCCGTTGGCACCCCTATAAAACATAAGGAAAAGCCTTCTAAGCATGACGGAGGAGAAGCGATAGACCTAACTCTATTCAAGAGTCTCATTGGATTTTGCGCTATTTGACATGTACAAGACCCGACATCCTCTTTGTGGTTGGATTGATTATTCATTTCATGGAAGAGCCTACAACAAAAATTTGGAGATTGCGAAGAGGATCCTCTATTACATCAAAGGTAGTGTAGACTATAGTATGTTTTATTCAAAAAGTGAAGACTTCAATATGGTTAGATATAGAAACAGTGACTAGGCCGGAAACAAAGATAATGGAAGAAGTACAATAGGATTCCTATTCTTCCTAGGTAACTATGCTCTTACATGGTATTCAAAGAAGCAACCTATTGTTACCTTGTTCAGTTGTGAAGCGGAGTACGTAGTTGCAACATCATGTGTATGTCACGCAATTTTGCCAAGAAGTATGCTAAACGTGTCACAATTTATATTTTCAGGTTATTATTTTACCTAATACTTTTACTTACTATTTTAATTTCGCTGGAATTTACTTTACGAGTAACGGGATGACTTCACTCGCGTACGTCGTTAAACGTACATTTACTTGAACCGCCCCTAGACTGTACTCAATCTACATGTTTAAGGCATCTTACATTCATTTCATTCATATTTCATAAGCTACATTGTTACTTTTCTATAGTTACGTAAACTCGCACTTTTTACGTTTTACGCGTTTTTGAATCTACTTTTTTCATTTTTAACTACGTTTTAACACTCCGGCTAGCCCAAGTCTCCCAAAAAATGTAAAATTAGTCATTTTAACAATTTATAACAAATTTATAACATTTTTATAAGTTTCACATAGGTTACCCAGTATTAGATATTTTGTGTTTCTAAGACTTTACGCTTAATTTAAATGTACTACCACATATATATTTACACTAATAATCAAAAAATACACAAAACTCAATATTTTATTTTTCTTTTCCATGTTTTCCACCTTAACATACACACATCTCCCATGTACCACTTAAAACTCTTAATTTCCAATCAAAACCTTACAAAACCCACTCCAACACACAAAATCTTACTTGTACATTTGAACAAGGAAAAAAATTGATTATGGTTGTCTTGTGAACCCCAATTGGGTGCCCCCTCCCTTCCCTATATCCCATGCATCTTCAACTTCCTATAAACTCGTCATTATAACTCATTTAACACTCCATCTCTCCTCCTTTTAACCCTAATCTTAATCTTCATTCTCTTCACCAACAAAAAAAATTTCTCCTCCTCCTTGCTACCGTACACCATCAAACACCATAATTCATCCATCTTTTTTTGTTTTTTCAAGTATTAATCATCATAAGTTTAAGGTTTCATTCACTAGTTATTAATCTTAACACACATCACCATAAACAGCAACCAAACCATCATTGATTCTAGGGTTTTTCTTGAGTTCTTGCAAGAGTTTATTGAAGATTATAAAAGTATTTGGGTCATTGGAAACTCTGGTTTTTGAAGATTCGGGTTTCTTTGAAGTCTTAGGTTTGATTTGATTCAGGTTTGATTGTGGTTAAAATTCATTGTTCTTGTGTTCTTGTTCTTGAATCTCTTCTCACCACCAGTTTGTAAGAACACCATCCTCACTATTTTTCTTATTCGCTACTGTACTTTATTCATCTTTATGCATATCATACATTTATTGGCATGATTATACCTTGTATTGGTGGATAAACACTTTAGAAACTTGTT